>JAKSZT010054023.1:6694212-6776101 GCA_026826555.1 Tolypeutes matacus | reverse complement strand
ACTATAGACCATAGTTAGTGGTCATAGTCTGATGATATTATCTCATAATCTGTAACAAATGTTCCACAACAGTGTAATGTGGAGGGATGTTGTATGGGAATTCCACACATGAACATGATTGTTTTGTAAGTTCACAACTTCTCTAATAAAAATATACATTTTAAAAAAGAAAAAAAAAAAAAGAGTATGTTGTTTACTTACTACATGTTTGCGAGTTTTCCAGTTTTCCTTCTGTTATTGATTTCTAGCTTCATTTTATTGTGGTCAGAGGAGATTTTGTATGACTTGAACCTTTTAACTTTTATTGATAATATTTTATGTCCTAACGTGGTCTATCTTGAAGAACAATCCACGTACACTTGAGAAGACTGTGTATTCTGCTATTATTGAGTGGTGTTTTCTGTATATGTCTATCAGGTCTAGTTGGCTTACAGCACAATTCGAGAGCTCTATTTCTTCATTTATCTTCTGTTCAGATGCTTTATCCATTATTGAAAGTGCTGTGTTGAAAATCTCCCAGTATTGTTGTAGAATAGTCTATTTCTCCATTAAATCCTGTCAAAATTGGCTTTATATATTTGGGGCTTTATTCTGATTTATGTATCTGTTTATAATTGTTATATCTTCTTGATGAATTAATGCTTTATAAATACATGTTTTTCTTTGCCTCTTAAAAATTAAAAAAAAAAAAAAATCTACTTAATCTCTTATTCATATAGACATCCCAGCTCTCTTTTGGTGACTGTTTGCACAGAATATCTTTTTCCATCCTCTCACTTTCAGCCTATTTGTGTTTTCTGGACTAAAGTGAGTCTCTTGTAAGCAGCAGATAGTTGGTTCATGTTTTTTTAATGCATTTTGCCATTCTTTAACTTTTAATTGGTGAGTTTAATCCCTTTACATTTAAATTGATTTTTAAAATTAACACAAGATTTACTTCTGTCATTTTGCTCTTTATTTTCTATATGTCTATCTTTCTTGCCCTTCAATTCCTCCAATATTTTTTTACCATACATCACCTTGCACCATTGTAAATTATTTCACTAATATCTCCATATTTTGTGGTCATGTTTACTGAGACACTGAAAACAACCAGAGATTTATTTTTTCTCTATTAGAATACTTTTCCTTAGTGTAAGTTTTTCTCTGCCATTTTTCACTGTTATATTTGCAGCTTTAGAAGAGTGATTGACACATTGTAGGTATCGACAACCAGTTCACTCGGCCAAACTGTCAAAAACTAAGAAAACAGCCCCACCCTCCAGGGGAGGGCCTTGCCACAGGAAGAGATGCAAAGCCATTAACAATGCCTGCCACCAGGAACAGTGAACCCAGGGTCCCAACCATCTTTTTGCTTTGCAGGTTTCAGGCATTGGGTGGGACAACATTTGCTCACATTGAAAAGAGAGAACAAGGTCAGTTTCAACCAAGGACATAGCTCCCCTCTGGCCTGTAGGCCTAAGTCCCTAGCCAACACAGGGAGATGGTCTATGCACACCTAGTGCTCACATTGTATTGGCAGAACCCTGCTCCCTCCCCACACCAGTGGGGTGGACTGGTGCCATACACACTGTACCTTTCCTGACTGCAGTGAATGTTCACAAGTGCTCAGGACAAAGGGGAAAGAATGTGCAGGGAGGCCACCATCTCTAAGAGGATGAGCTTGACCTCAAGGATCTCCTGAGAAGGAGCCACTGACATTTTTCATCTCATCCTAGAAGCCAGGTTGACACAGACCTGAGCTCAGTTTTAAATTGGGGTCACAGGGAAAGGAAGCTGTGCTCAGATCATCCCCTACTACAGTACAGACAGAAACAAAGCCACTAAATCTCAGTATTTCACTGTTTCAGACTGATCTCCATGTCCATGTGCAGCTCTGAGAGATGTCACTTTTGTGGGCTTTTAAAAAATCTTTAGTTAATATTTGCGGAGGGCAGCTCATAGGATTCTAGGTCTCCCTGTTATGTCTCTATAAAGAATTCTCTGTACAGCTACTTTAGCCCTTGGTCTGGGAATGCATGTATGCAAGAGAGTGTGATTGGCCAGGGGTGCTTGGGGTCCTTGACAGTGACCCCCTTCAGAGGGGGCAGTGTGTTGGCTGTGCACACATCTGCAAGTGTAGGGCAGCTCTCTCCCGGGAGGCCTGTCAGGTAGAACCTTTGAATTGTCCATGCTCAAGCCTGAAAACTCACACACAGGTTTTTAAGTAGAAGCAGCCTCCTCATTGCTATCCCATGAGATTTTAGGACCTGATTGAAAAACACATCTAACTGGGTCTTACATTGAGGGGCTGTGTCCAAAACCAGGCAGTTATTCTGAGGCAATGATGGGCTAGGCATAGCCTCAAAATCACTCCAGGCAGGATGGTCAGATCCTTCCAGAGGGCTGAACAGAACTGAGAGCCCCAGGTCACTGGCTGTTAGGGGGTGTTTTTGACCTCACAGCTCTCCTGAGAAGGAAGCCAGCCCATATTTATCAACCCTTCCTAGGAGCCAGGCTAGTGCTATTGTGAGTACTGGATTTATTTAAGGTTCAATAGAAAGGTAGCAGGCTGTGTTTGGACTGTCCCCTAACCTTGTAGGTGCTCAATAAATATCTATTGATTGAATGAATGAATGAGCATGAATATGAATTGGTTTCATCTCAACACAATGTTTTTGTTGTTTAAACCAAATGCAGAACTTCAATGTTAGGTCAGGTAAAATGTTTACACTATGCTAGGCTATTGGGTAAGAAATATTCAAAGACAATAGCCTTAAATATTATATTGAAATGTGGTTGCATCTTCTATCTCTATGTAGAAGTAGGATTGCTCTGCCTTTATTATAGCAATAATCTAAAAATATATTTTCATGAGTAATATATAAATAAAAGAACATTGGATCTTGACACCAACAATGTTTGTCTTAAACTTTCCCTGGTGATCCAAGGAAATTTTCTATTAAATTGTTGAAGGAGATTGTTTTCTAAGACTCTTTATTCTTGAGTCCATTGTTCAACAAGGTGTGGAAAATGCCAGAATTCATAACTTCATTTTACTGAGGCAAGTAGAAAATTGAAAGTAGAATACCCAGTGGGGAACTTCTGTAGTGTCTCTTGCCAAGAAGTTTCCACTGAGGTCAATTATCTATATGGAGGACAAAGTCCCACAGCATTTTATAAATAGTGACAACCCTGTCCTAACTATTATTTTAGAGGAAAATATGTTTCCACTTCTAAAAATACTTATGATCCTTCAAATCAAATAAATAAGAACTGAGGACCTAAATTCTGACAAAAGCTCCTGAAAACAAGATCATAGTCAATCCTTATGTCCACTGAACACTGAATTCTAATGGAAGAAAAATTCAATATCTTTTTTTGCCTGAAATGGGAGACACCACTATTGAATAGAATCCCTGACTGGAGGTAGGTGTTATGTGGAAGGAGAGGGTTGATCTGTTTAGCTTGATTTATTTAATTCTGTTGTATGTATGATCTATTTAGGTAATATTGCAAACTAAAAAAAGGTGAAGAAATGGAAGCATTTCAATATTAATACATTATCATTATAATTTAAAACATCAAAACACGTCTTTGGAAAAATGATCTGGGAGTACAGTTTGCCTTAGTGAGCATTCCCATTAATGAAAGTATATGTATAGTGACCAAAAAATATTGAAATCATTAACACCAGATTCAAATCATGTGATCTGAATAATTTAAGGAAATAAAAGGGAAGTAAATGGAATCCTTGTGAGAATTCTTATAAAAAGTTTTGGACATTGTTAATATTTGTGTACAACCTGAAGAAAAATTAACAGATACAAACTCACAATCAAACAGCACTGTATTTCATGGAAATAACCAAAATTAAGTATTGTACTTGAAAAAATGTGGTCAGACATATTTGATTAATTAATCCTCACTACATAGCAAGGGAGATAAGGTAGATTCAAAATATTTAATCAATACATAATACCAATAAACTGTTGGTAGGGCCTGGATCCAGATTTTCTGATTCCATGTTTTTTCCCCTACATACCAGTGCTCTCCAAACTTGTTACCATTACTCATAGTAAGAAATATATTTTATATCATAACTCATACAAACATGCGTACTCACACTTGTAATGGAAATAAATACAATAAATCAATAACATAACATAAAACTGCTGAAATGTATGACAGATTTCAGCTCACAGGGTGAAACACACTAACTAGACCAAAATGTGTTTTTAAGTACCAATGCCTCTGACGACCTGATATCACCAGGCAGTGCACTCAGTTATTGTTTATCTCATTTGTCAAGCACTAACATGTTGCAATGGAGCATTTCCTTTCATTTGCATGTTATTTTTTATGACAAAGTTTTATGTTGGCAAAATCATTCTAGGGTTGAGGGAGCAGACCTTGGGAATAGCAGTATGTGGTGCTTTTCCTATGCAAGTCAGGCGGATCCATGCAGAGCTCGGTTGGTTTTGGCCTTACCCTGAATCTACTCATAAATACAACCAGGTCCCAGTCAGGATCTGCAGGCTGTGGACACGTGGTGAATCAGCATGGGTGATTACTGGACACTTGCTCAAATCATTCATTCCTGCACTTGCTTATTTTCTCCAATAAAAAACCAATTGTGATATTCCCTTTACCTAAGGATTATTCTATCTAAATTTGCTTTATTGCATTCCTTAGCTAAATTATGGAGATATGTTAAGTCTTTCTTTTACAGGCAGTACAAAAATAATTATTTGTGGCCTTTACACTCAATTTTTCATGCTTACAAACATCAAAGAACTTCTCTGAAGTCACATCACAGATAAAATTCCTCATAGCTCACTGTATTTTATTTAACTGAATAAATTAACAATCACAGAAATGAAATACTGAAATACAAGGCTTCACTTTGATCTGAATCTGCCAACAAAATGAATGACAGTCATGAATCCAGGGAATATGAGCACTCCAAAGAGTTTCATTCTCTTTGGTTTCTCTGGCCAGCCCTGGTTGGAAATGCTTCTTTTCATCATCATGTTTGTTGCTTACATTTTTACACTGTTGGGCAACATCTCAATTATCATGGTATCCAAAGTAGATCCTCACCTTGACAGTCCTATGTATTTCCTCCTTTCCAACCTCTCCTTCCTGGACCTGTCTTTTACTACCACCTCCACCCCTCAGCTTCTGCTGCACCTCTGGGGCCCTGATAAGTCTATTAGCTATGGGGGCTGTGTGGCCCAATTTTATGTGTTTCATATTCTGGGGGCCATGGAATGCATCCTCTTAGCAGTGTTGTCCTTGGATAGTTACATTGCCTTCTGCAAGCCCTTGAGATACCTGGCCATCAAGCATCAATGTCTCTGTAAGCTTCTGGTCACTACAGCATGGCTGAATGGATGGCTAACTCCTTTCTCCAGTCATCACTCACCATCTAGCTACCACTCTGTGGTAACAACAAGGTAGACAACTTCCTGTGTGAGGTCCCAGTGATAATCCAGATGTCATGTGCTGACACCACCGTCAATGCAGCTTTGCTCTCCATTGTGGGGGTGGGCTACTCCTTGTTGCCCTTGTCACTTATCCTTGTCTCCTGTGGGTTTATTGTAGCTCCTATGCTGAGGTTTCAGTCTTCAGAGGGGAAGAAGAAGGCTTTTAACACCTGTGGGTCTCATGTAATTGTCTTTGTGTCTTCTATGGACCAGTAATTATTATGTATATGCAGCCCTCTGCTGCTAACTCCCAGGAAAAGAACAAACTCATGCCCCTGTTCTACAGCTTTGTGACTCCTATGCTTAGTCCTTTTATCTATACTTTGAGGAACAAGAACATGAAAAGGGCAATAAGAAGGCTTCTCATGTCATTGTACCATTGGGGATGTGAGTAAGCATGACCATTTTTATACTCTGCATGCTCCATTTATGGATCATAAGATATCCTGTTCTAAAACTACTCTTGACTTACCTTCCCCCAAAACTGGTAGCACTTGTCTTAGAAACATTTATGTTCTTATGATTTATCACATTGCTATGATTTATTCTTGGTTCGATATCTTTTCAACTGTGAATCTTAATCCTCAATTTGTCAGCAATTTGCCAAAGTGGGGACTATGTCATTAAGTCCTCTGTATCCATCTAGAGATTCTACTGTAGGAATTCAAAAAAGTAGGATATAAATAAATGTTTATTGACTGATTCACAGTCAGACAAAAAAATGAAATTGTATCATTATTTATTTTTAAAAAGTACAAGAAATATAGTCTGCAGTTTATCTTCTTCCTATTAAGACTATTAATAGGATTTAAGAGTTCCTCTTTCAGTTGCTACTCAACACTTTTTATGAATTACCAGCAAGATCAAATGGGTTTAAACTCCCATTCTTTAATCAGCCCTCCCAACCACACATTCACTGCCTGATCCTTAGTAAATGAGATAATCAAAAACAATAGTTGACTTTTTATTCCCCATCATCTCAGTGGAATTCCTTCCTTTAGAAGTATCTGGCTGAAGAAAGCAATTCTAGTTCTCAAAGGGAAAAGTTGAGGATTAAAATCCTGATAAACTTCCTATGGTTTCTCCTACCACAGAGAGTCACTCAGTGTTACTCAGGATATAAACTGCCTAACAGGAAAATGAGATGTGTTTGGTCAAAGGATGGAATAGTCCAGTCATTTAAGAATCAGAGCAATGGGTACTAAATGAAAGGAAAATAGAGAAATAAAGTGGAAGAAAATATGGGGAGAAATACTTTAAAAGGTGGTTATAAGACCATAAACTTTGAAATAGAGGTGAGGAAATAGAAAGTTTGATGATGTGGAGAGGATGAGTAGATTTTGTTGAGTTTTTCTGCAATATGGACTCTTCTCAATAGAAATCTGTCCTTTTCTCACACTTCTTTGTTCCCTATCCTTCCAAAAGCCTTCATCTTTCAACTTATGTTTAAGGTAAATATTTAATTCTTTTTCTAAAGAGTGAGAGCCTTCATTCAAGGTCTTTTCACATCTGCTTGCCCTTGGTGACATGGCATGTTTACACTCTTCACTTTCAAATGGCAAGAACAAAATCTGCTGTCTCCTAGCATACAAATCTCTAATACAGAGATACATTGGGAAGCGGCTGTGGCTCAATCAGTAGGGCTCCTGTTTACCATATGGGAGGCCCCAGGTTCGGTTCCCAGGGCCTCCTGGTGAAGGCGAGCCCGCCCGCATGGCATGGTTGGCTGACCTGGCGAGCACAGGCAGCAAGGGGGGTATAAATGAATAAATAAATAAATAAAATCTTTAAAAAAAAAAAAAGAGATACATTGATTGTAGTTGATAATTAATCAATTATAATAAATTAATTCATTCTTCAATTTCTGTTCAATGTATTATAAAAACTTTTCCCTGTAGACTTGAAGGGAAGGAGATTACAATTCTCCATATATTGGAGACAAGGAAACAGCACTTCTTTGGGGGAAGCAGGTTCCCTGCCATAGGCATATGGACTGTGTCCTGCACAGTACTGACCACACTTGAAACTTCACATTCCTTTAGATGATCTCTCCCCTCCTCCAAAAAAGCCTTCAGGTCTTTTCTTGCCCTTTCGGTACCCTGACTGGTTAGCAAGGTGAATGCCACAGAATAAGCTCTCAAAAATTTAAAATTTGTGAATGAATAAACAAGCATTATTCTCACAGTCTTCACTTTCTACTGTTAAAGTTTCCCAAACTATCCTCTTTATTATTATTATTTATTTATTTACTGCCAGCCCCCTCATTGTTTTGTGCTCCTTGTCTGCACTCTGTGTGTTCTTCTGTGTCTGCTTGTCTTCTATTTAGGTGGCACTGGAAACTGATCCTGGGACCTTCTGGAGTGGTAGAGAGGCACTCAATCTCTTGTGCCACCTCAACTTCCTGTTTTACTGCATCTCTTATTGTCTCTCCTCTGGGTTTCTTTATATTGCTTCATCTTGCTGTGCCAGCCAGGATTCTGTGTGGGTAAGCTCTTTGCTTGGGCCAGGTCACCATATGGGTCAGGTTGCCTTTCACCAGGAGGCCCTGGGAAATGAACCTTGGACTTCCTATATCATAGACTGGAGCCCAATTGCTTGACCCACATCCATTTCCCCCAAACTCATTTCTGTTATGGTTCAGAGAGTTCTTACAGGGGTGCCTAAAAAAAGTAATTCATATTCAAATGAATTTGGGAAATGCCATATTTTTTTCTTGGAATTTTGGAAGGTGAATTAGAATATTAAATTGTTCCATAACTCCAAAGTAAACCTTTTAATACAATACTTCTGAAACATTTTTTCCCGATATATCTTGATTTCCTTTAGAGTAAGGAATAATAAATAGCACAATTTGGGAAGTAACTCACCAGAAGACACTGAATCCCAGAATTGTAACAGGAAAAATTACATGAGCTGAAGGAAGTAGGAAATCTCGTATTTGTGCAGAATGAATAAACAGTTTCTAACAAAATAGAAAAACAACAAATAAAAAACAGTTTCTTATCCATTAGATGTGTGGGATATTGAGAGAAAACTGCCCAAAATAGCCCCATTGTATCTTCCCAGTTTTCTGAAATTTCAATGTTATTTATTCCTTTTAGGAAAAAGTTTTTTTTTTTATTTTTTATTTATTTTTATTGTGGGTAAGGAAAAAGTTTTTATACTCAATGATAACATCTGCAACTTTGTTGCCAGTACTTATTTATATATATATTTTTAAGATTTTATTTATTTATTCATTTATCCCCCCCTTGCTGCCCGTGCTCGCCGGGTCAGCCAACCACACCATGCAGGTGGGCCTGCCCTCACCAGGAGGCCCCGGGAACCGAACCTGGGGCCTCCCATATGGTAAACGGGAGCCCTACTGACTGAGCCACAGCCGCCTCCCACCAGTACTTATTGTATTGTGGTAAAAATATTATAGCAGCTATCACATAGAGAATTGATACCAGTTATTGCACTTCAGTTTAAAATAAAATAAAGAGAATATGGTGCCTCTTTATACTGAATGTATCTTCCTCTAACAATGAAACTCTTTAATATGTAGCTATCATAACCAATAAAAAACAAATGGTACATAATTTTAATGAAATTTACAGAAATATTAATACCCACACATAATGAATAATCAATTCTTAACTATTTTAATCAAAACATA
This sequence comes from Tolypeutes matacus, assembly GCA_026826555.1. NCBI lineage: Eukaryota > Metazoa > Chordata > Mammalia > Cingulata > Chlamyphoridae > Tolypeutes > Tolypeutes matacus. Next base: position 6,766,975 of record JAKSZT010054023.1, on the reverse strand, counting down.
ATCTAGAGGAGTGGATATAGCTCAGTAGTTGAATGCTGCTTCCCGTGGTCCTGATTTCAATCCCTAGTACCTCCTAAGCAAACAGAAAAAAAAGCCTAATCTAATCTTGGTTATAATCAGAGAGGTGAATAAACTCATCTCTCCCAATGCATCCACATATTTTACCATATTCAGCTATATCTAGAGGAAGTATTTAAGTTAATAATAAAAGTTTATTTTCCCTGGTATCTCTAATATTTAGGATCAATATTAATAAAATTGATTATATTTTCTTAGGTAGTTTGCACTATCAGTTAAGAAATGGGACCTTAGTAATCAGGCCATGGTTTAAATGCTGGTGAGTAAATCATATATTCTGTATCCACACTGCTTGGTTTTGAACAGATGAACTACTCACTAGCTATTTCACCTTGTTAAAGTTACTTAATTCTAGGCTAGACTTAATTCTAGTTTCCTCATGTACAAAATGGCTAAAATTATCAAACATACATCCAGGAGGTCTTAAAATAAACAAATCAGATAATGCATGTAAGGGGACCACTTTCCCGGTCTTTATCATATTTATTATCTTCTTAAAACATCAGTGCAAAGAACTCTGTTTTTTCTTTCAAGTACCTGCTCTTAACTCAGGCTTCTCTCTGAGTAGGAAGGAAAGGTAAAAGGAAACTATAGCATATTTTCTTCTTGAGCTTTTACTTCCTTTAATATTTTTTAAAGGGCCACCTGGAATTTTGGGGAAGGAGTTTTGAAATATGAATTTAATTGTTTGTTCCTATGGGTAGTCAGTTGTCCCTGCATTATTTGTTCAGTAGTCCATTCCCCAACTATTCTGGAACAAAATATTCTTATCTCTAATATTATATAAATAACTCTTACAATTAAGCAAAACACAGATACCCCAATAGAAAAATTGACAAAAGATATCATCATGCAATTTATAAAAAGTTCACAAATTTTAAAAAATTACAAAATTTACAAAAATTACTAAACAACCAACCTCATAATAATCAGGAAAATTGAAATTAGAACAATAACAAGATATTATTTCCTATCTATCATGATTATTAAGTCTAACAATACCAACTTTTGGATGTCATGTGATAAAAGGGGAACTCTTATATTTCTAGGATTATAAGTTAGTATGACCACTGCATAGAAAAACACCAACCCTTAGTAGAGAATACACTATAGTATCTAACAATTCCATAGGTCCCCATACTAAAAAACCACTTGCACATATACCTAAGGAGACATGTACAAGGATATGTATTGCAAAAACTGTTTTATAGTGTCAACAGGTGAATAGAAAAACTGTTGTTTAGCAATACTATGAAATATTTCACTGCATATTAAAAATGAAATCGATTTACATGTATCAGCTTAAGACTAAAAACATAATGCTTTGTGAAAAAAACTATACCTATTCTCCAGTTCTTTGAACTCACCCAGAACAACTAATAATAAGATGATGATGGACAATGCCAACCCTAAGGAACAGAGAGTGTCTGCAGCTGCAAGGAAGATAGCTCCATCTATCTGTCCCATGGGATCTAAGCCACCTCTCAATTAGAAGCAGAGTGGACATCAGCAGCTTAAAATCCTCAACATTGGGGAATGAACAATGGATTAAAGCATACTTATTATTCTACTATAGACATTATTATTCTAGCAATGGAAGAACTCTTATCACTGATATAAAGGCAGTAGCCACCAGAAGTTCTGAAGGATGGGAGAAGGAAGAATAGGCATAATATGGGGCATTTTCAGGATATTGGAGTTGTCTTGCATGATATTGCAGCGACAGATACAGGCCATTGTATATTTTGTCATAACCTACAAAATTGTGCAGGACAGAGGGTAAACTATTATGTAAACTGTAATCCATAGTTAGCAGCAATGCTTCAATATGTGTTCATCAATTATAACAAATGTACAACACTAATGAGGGATGTTGTTGATGTGGGAAAGTGTGGGAGGTGGAGGGAGGAGGGCATATAGGAATCTCATATTTTTTATGTAAATCTTATGTAATCTAAAGCTTCTTTAAAATAAAAAAATTAATTTAAAAATCTATATAATGTAAACATTTATACATAGAATAATAAATATTGCTTACAAATATATATGAGTGTGTAATAAAGGTAAAAATTTTGCAAAAAAAAAATAAACTATAGCAGCTTTATGTCATTGATTCGAATTTAAAGTCATAATCATCAACCAGGTAGCATCCCTTTGTTTAAATTACCCCAACCATCCCTTATCTTGTTGGTTATCAATGTGCATTGCATTTATTGATTAATTTCCACTAAGGGATGATATGTTAACATTTTAAGTAGACAAGCAAAAAAAAATTACTTTCTACTTAAAAGTTATAATTATGTTTCAAATACTGCTTTTTAAAAAATACTATAGGAGACCCAAAAAATTTTTGGAAGTAGGATGTCCCTTAGATTCAAGTCTCCTGATTAGGTCCTACCTGTGCCATTGAGTGTTCATGTAATCATTGCCAAGTCATATTACCACTATAAACATCAATTTCTTCATGGTTAGTATCTATAGATTTCTTATAATGATTTATTAATGGGATGCCAATGATGGTACTTTGTACAGTCTGAAGCATTTCACAATTAAATATCAGAACTGTTTAAAACAACATTTACCAAAAGTTGACATACTTTCAAAATATTCTATAGAAACTGATTTTGCAGCAAACATACTGAAAGATATTTCTAAAATTCATTTTTGATAATTATCTCCATGTGATAATTTTCTCATGTCCAAGCAAATCTCTTACGCCTGGTCTAACCTGGTAAAATATCATAGCTCAGATATATATCACTGCTCCCAAGCTTTAAAAAACACGCACTAAACTCCACTCAGAATCTTGAGAAGTTAGATTCAGAAAATTCTTTTGAAAAACCTCTTACATAATTTCAGTATGTATCCTGAATTAGTGAGGACTGCCAGAGAGCAAAAAAAAAAAAAAAAAAAAAAATGCTTTAGAGACAGAAGTCAGTCAGATCTGATGAGCATGGAAAAGTATCATCCAGACCAAGAACAGGGGATAACTCTTGCCACCTTATGAAGGACGCTAGATGCTCCAAGTTTAAAAGGAAAATATATAAAGCCATAAGCAGGAAAAACAAAACCCACAACTGTTGGCAGACACTAAGGCAAGTGCAGCAACATCAGGTTAACATCAGCAACTGAGCGGCAGGGGTACACAGAGTCAGGACCCAACTAACTTTCAGCAGATGATCCCTTGATACTTGCACAGAATAAGATATCCAGAGAGGGCAATTAGTCCTCTTGTCACATGCACAGCACAAAGGGTGCAAACCAGCAGGGGAAGATGTGCCGTGGCTCTTCTCCCTGGGTGGTTGGAAACTACTCTGTGTGGGGGTGGGCAGAGGGAAGTTCTGCACCCCCACCTTTCACCAGAGAAGACTGTTGGAGTGAGGTTTCTCTCCACCGCGGGGGAGGGGGCCTGCCACTGCCCATCTGGGGCTGCTGGTTCCTGGTTTTCAGGTTTAAGGTCTGGTCAGGTCTTTCCAATACAGTTAACATCTCCCCGGTTTGTAGAATGGTACATGATACAAAAGGAGGGGGGGGTAACCATGATAGGAAAGGAGGTGGGGAAGCGGGGCCAGGGGAGGCTGCTTAGCACATGCTCATGACTGCCCCAGAGAAGCAGGTGGGGGCAGGTCAGGTCTGGGCGATGGCCGCTGAACAGCTATCTGTGATTTCCCTAACAGTGGTTTCCTTGGGAATGTCAGACCCAGGTAAGCATTTATTCAGAAGTGAAACTCTTATTTAAATGTAATAAAATTTCCACACACTAAAAAAAGCTTATCTAGAGGGAAAATATACCACAAAGAAATTGACAACAGAATAAATTACTCATGACAAATGAATCAGTCTAGGAAAACAAATACAAGAAATATCTCACAACAAAGCAAAAGTAAAAACAAGAAAACTATATATATTCTTTGAGAGAAGATAAGATTTTAAAGACTAGATACAAAACCAAATGATAAAAATGGGAGTGTTAGGTAAAAAGCAACAGATGGAGGAATAATCAAGTAAATAAGAAAAAACTCCTAAGTTACAAATAATTAGTCCAGTCTGCAAATTAAAATGACCCATCAAGTTAAAGCACAGTTAACAGGAGAAAAGGAGTACACCCTGGACACATCCAGTGAAATTCCTGAATTTTTAAGATGAAGGAGATATCCTAAATGATTCCAAAGCAGCCTTTTGGAAAATAGATAAGCTTACCACAGACTAGTCTTCCTACTAAGAGTATCTAGAAAATTGGATAAACTGCAAAACAGAGAACAACTTTTAAAAGTTATAAAATAGTGTTTATAAAATATGTTTATAAGAATCTGAGAGGAGAGACCGTAAAATACAACATAAACTATAAACAACGCTTAATGACAATGCTACAAAAAGTGTTCATCAATTGTAACAAATGTACCACACTAATGAAGGATGTTTTAGTGTGGGAATGTGTGGGAGGGGTAGGGAGCAGGACGTATGGGAATCTCATATATTTTTTATGTAACATTTATGTAATCAAAGTAACTTATTAAAAAAATTAAAAATATATTAGAAAAAAAAAGCATCTGAGAGATACCAAAGTAGCCAGGTCTTGAGAGGCCAAGATTCCAGAAAAAATGGGAGACATGATGAGATGAGATCAATATTTCAAATCATGTTCCCCTTCAGGGAATTTGTTGATTCATAAGGAATGCATGAGAAATTATGCAGAAACAGGCATCTCTCTTGAGAGAGAAGCTGAGCAGGGATTATGGCAGTCAGATAAGCTTAAGAGTGTAGTAGTAAGAATGGTTATTTCCAATAAACAGGCCCTCTCAATCCGACACTACAAAGGATAAATGCTTTTTTTTGTGAGAAGTTGATTTATTAAGAGTGCACAACCAAGAAACTGGGGAATATTCCCAAAAGCAGTTCAAAATGAAAATGGGAGCTAGGGTTTTTATAGGCAAAAAAAAAAAAAAAAAAAAGAAAAGAAAAGAAAAAAAGAAGAAAAAGTGAAAGAAAAGAAAAAGAAGAAAAAGAGAAAGAAAAGAAAAGGGGTAGTTGATAAGAAAAACAAGTAAAAATATACATAATAAGTGATGCCAGGTTTCTTGTGAGGAGGGTGTGTGCAATTTCTCAGTCCTGTGTTCTCAAGCACATTCAACTTGTCCTTGATATCAGTGGCTAATAAACCACAGTTTAGATATAGCTGTGCAGTTGCAAGTCTTTCATGGATCCTTTCTCAGACAGCCACTCAAGGATGTCAAGCTTTTTGTCTCTGAGCAAATTTACAGATTTACACCATCTTTCTATTTTGCTTTGAGACTTTATCTTATTCCTGTGAGCAAAACTGAGAAGGTCTGGTTAATATCCTTCAGGGAACTAAGTACAAAGAGTAAACTTCTAAAATTAGATTAATAGAAAACCAGCTCAAATCGTTTTAAAAGTTTCAGAGCTGTTTAAATGAAGAAATTTTGATAAGCACATTTTCCAGCTATCAACCAGACAAAAATTGGTGATTATGCCTACCAAAGATGCTAGACTTGAGGAGTTAAAATTCCAGGTAGAAGTAAAGCACAGAGAACAAGCCTGGTGGGTATCATAAGTTATAACTTCAAAATATTTGTCAATTTTTATGCATCAACCCTGAAACAGAACAGAAAGTGATGATAAAGAGGCTAGAAGCAGGGTTTACAGTGTCTCACAGTACTGGGAAGCACATATTGGAACTCAGAACCCTTGTAAATACCCATGACTTTCTGCTGGGTACCAGAAGTGCTGCAACCAACTAGTAAAGTTAAAATGGAGAGAGACCAGGCCTCACAAAAATGGAAATCCAGATTTTACAATCAAACTGATTGGGATATATTTAATGTAGAAGAAACTACATACATTTAGATTGTATAATTTGAAAAGTTTTTGCAGTTGTATATACCCATGAAACCAAACCACAATCAAGAGAGAGAATATTTCCATCACTCTCCCCAAAATCTTCATACCTCTTTGCAGACCATCACAGACTCCAAACTCATATTCAGGCCACTACTGATCTTCCATGTGACTTTAAGTTAGTCTGAATTTTCTCAAATTTTCTATAAATGGAATCCTACAGTCTATATCTTTGGATCTGGCTTTTCTCACTAGGCAAAAAGATTTTGAGATCCATCCATGATGTTGCATGTATCAGTAGTTCATTCCATTTCATTAACAGTGTCCCATTATATGGATATACCACAGTTAATCTGTTTCACCTGTTGACAGACACTTGGGTTCCTTCATAATTTTTGGCTGTTTGGAATGAAGCTGCTATGAATAGTTGAATACTAGTCTTCATTTGAGCAAATGTTTTCAGTTCTCTTTAGTAATGACTTAGGATTTGATGATTGGGTCAGAGGGCAAGAGTATATTTAACTTTTTAAGAAACCACCAAACACCATTCCAAGGTAGCTGCATATTTTACATTCCTACCAACAATGTGTCAGCTCCATTATGATAAGAATTAAGATGACTTGTCTCTAACTACCTGTCAAAAGCAAAAGTAAATTCTCTCTGGAGAAGGAAAACACTCAGAACATTTAAAATGATATAAATTGTCTGTCATTTAATCCAAAAGGACCAAGCTTAGAAAAGATAAGACCAAGATGTAAAAATATAATAAACACAAACTCACAGGTGAAGTAGGTATTAAAGCAGCCAGACAGTGACTATTTAAAACATACGTAGAAGCGGCTGTGGCTCAAACAGTAGGGCTCCCGTTTACCATATGGGAGGCCCTGGGTTCGGTTCCCGGGGCCTCCCGGTGAAGGCAAGCCCGCCCGCACAGCGTGGTTAGCTGACCCAGCGAGCACAAGCAGCAAGGGGGGGATAAATGAATAAATAAATAAAATCTAAAACATACATAAACATACATAAACAATAAACGTATGGTAAAAGCTTTGAACTTACAAAATAAACATGCGTTACCTCATACAGGGGTCCCATACATCACCCCTCCACCAACACCTTGCATTGTTGTGAAATATTTGTTACAAACTATGCAAGAGCATCATCAAAATTTTACTATTAACTATAGTCCATATCTTGCATTTGGTGTATTTTCCTCCATCCCACCTGTGTTAGTCAGCCAAAGGGGTGCTGATGCAAAATACCAGAAATCTGTTGGCTTTTATAAAGTGCATTTATTTGGGGTAGAAGCATACAGTCAGCAGGCCCTAAAGCATAAGTTGCTTCCCTCAACAAAGTCTGTTGCCTCGTGTTGGAGCAAGATGGCTGCCTACATTCAGCCTTCCTCTTCCTCTTAAGGCTCCATGGTCCCAGCATCTTCCACTATCAGCTGTAGGCTGGGTTAAGTCTTATCTCTCTCCTGTGGCTCATTTCTCTCTGGGCTCAGCTGCTTATTCTCTCCATAAGGTCAGCTTTAGACTATCAGATGAATGGCTCACCCCTCTTCCTAGGGCTTCTGCCCTGTGTCTAAAGGAGCCGACTCTCTTCCTCTATGTTTTTCTCCTGTGTGTTTACTTCCTGGGGCTTCAGCTCCAAAACACCAACCAATTTCTGTGCCTTGTTGTTTTCTATGTGGGTGCCTGCCCACCAAGGGGGTGGGGACTCAACATCCTACTGACATGGCCCAATCAAAGCCTTAATCATTATTTAACCAAGTAAAAGTGAAACTTCTGAATCCAATATAATATAATGTGCCCAGAGGGACAGAACAGTTCACAAGCATAATCCAATTATCTATTTTTGGAATTCATGAACAGTATCAAATTGACACACCACCTGATTATTTTTATTATATTTTTATTACAGAGGTTGTGAACTTACAAAACAATCATGCACATGTGTAGAATTTCCATACAATATCCCTCCACCAACACACCACACTGTGGTGGAATATTTGTTACAGATTATGAGATAATATCATAAAAATATTACCACCAAACATGACAGCCACTTTTTAAAATTACTGGAATTTAAACATTTTTTTTTTATTTTTAAAGAAGCTTTAAATTACACAAACGTTACAGCAAAATTATAAGGGGATTCTTATATACTGCATCCCTTCCCCCTCCTCCACTTTCCCCCTTTAGCATCTTTCATTACTGTGGTACATTTGTTAAAATTGACAAACCCATGTTGAAGCATTGCTACTAACCATGTCTGTAGTTTATGTTATACTTTACAGTTTGCACTGCTCAATTTTATAGGATTTGACAAAATGTAAAATGGCCTGTATCTGTCACTGCAATATGATACAGGACAATTCCAATGTAAATTATTGGGATTTTAATGTTTAATAAAAGACATGAGAACAGGAGAAATGAATTTATTTGTAGGCAAGTGTGCTGAATGATCTCTATCTCACTACCAACTCAGATTCTCATTTCCTGATCAGGGCAGATTAGGATTTGTCAATGAGAGGAAATCCTGTGGATCTGGGTGAGGATTTGAAGTGGAAGCCATAGTTCTCAGGAGCCTACACCATGTGAAGCCCATTGGTACACCCCCAACCACACCCCACCCCCAGTGCCCCAGTGCAGTGGACAGTCAGTGGTCTACCTGATCCCCCTGCTTGGTCTTCCCTCCCCCAAATCCTTCCTCATTTGTGTAAACCCTAATTCCTGTATTAAACCACTGTTCCTGTCCTACTTATCATGACACTGCTTGCCTGTCTAATACAGACTGATAAAGGAAGTTTCCCTTAGTTCCCATTTTATTGAGACTTTTTGCATGGATAGAAATTGAATTTTGTTAAAAGCCTTCCTATCTGTAGAGATAATAATATGATTTTTTAGGTTAATTTTGTATGTTGTATTATATTAATAGATTTTCCAGTAATGAACCACCATTGCACTTCTGGAATAAACTCTTTGTAGTCATGATGTGTTCTTTGTAATATGCTCTTAGTTCTGTTTGCTAATGCTTTGTTTAAGAGTTTTGTGTCCACATTTATGAAGTTTGTCTTAGTTTTGTTTTATTGTTGTTATTAAGTTTTTTCCAGGTCTTTGGCATGTTATCCTCATTTTGTAAAAGTAACCTGGAGATTTTCCTTCATTTTCTATGCTCTGAAATAATTTAAATACCATTGAAATTTCCTGATATTTAAAATTTTGAAAAAAATGTGCAGGGAGCTCTGGTAGTTTTCAATGTTGCATCTATGGAATTTGGTCTCCTTGAACTTTTTTATTTCACTGGGTTCAGTTATTAAATATCATATTTTCTTGAAATATATGCAAAAGAGTCTTTTATTATTTTTAATATTTACAAATTTAATTGTTATTTATTTGTATTTTTTACTTTGTGTATTTGTGCTTTCAGCCATTTTAAATTATTACCTAATGGTTAGTCTGTTTCTGTAATTTTGTTTTTCAGAACTATTCATTTTTGTTTTTATCTTTATCAATCTTTTGGTTTTCATTTAGTTTATTATCCATTTTCTAAATTTTATAAATTTTCCAGTTGGACATATATTCAAATATTAATAATTTTGAACTGTCTTGTAAAGTTGTGAATATTCCTGTGCAAATGTATATATGTTCCATAAATTCCATAAATTCTGATGCCATGTTTTTATTTTTATCATAATTTTATCTTACCAAAATTTTTTGTTTCATTTATTTCTTGCCCTCTGTACTAAGGGTTAATAATTTAAAAATATTTTATTTTATTATAGCCTACATTTATTGGATTGTGGTTTGATTATGCTGTTTGTATCATTTCATTTTTTAAAAAATTTATTGAGTTCTTTCTTTAGGACTTATTATCTTATATACAGTATATAATTTACATTACTGATTAGGTTTAGCCTTACTAAATTTTTGTTCAGTTGGTTCATCTATGTTTGAACAGGGCATGGATATTGACAGCCATTATCTACTTTGAGCATGTTAAGCCTTTGCTTTATGAAAAGTCTATCTTTATTCCCTTTGAGACTTATTGGTCTTAATTCTCCTTTGTCAAATAACAATTCCTGACCCATGCTTTCTTTTTATTGAATGTGCCTGTGAAATCTTTGCCCTTCCTTTTATTTTTAATGATTTTGATTCTTTTTCTTTTATCTGTGTGCCTTAAATACACAAGGAGTTGGATTTTGCTTTGTTAGCTAATCTGAAAATCTTTTTTCTTTTAATCAATAAGCTAGGTCCAGGGAAGTGGCTGTGGCTCAATCAGTAGGGCTCCTGTTTACCATATGGGAGGCTCCGGGTCCGGTTCCCGGGGCCTCCTGGTGAAGGCAAGCCCGCCCGCATGGCGTGGTTAGCTGACCCAGCGAGCACAAGCAGCAAGGGGGGGATAAATGAATAAATAAATAAAATCTTAAAAAAAAAAAAAAAGCTAGGTCCATTTTTGTTTATTGATACAATTGGTATGTTTTGGTTTAGTTTTGTCATATGGTGTTTTAATATATATTCATACATCTTTCACTATATTACATTTGCTTTCTCTCTTTTTTGGAATTACTGTGTTATTCAGGAAGATTTGTGCTTTTTGCTCTTGTGGTTAGTTTTATATCAACAACTTTTATAGACCTTCTGTATTGATTGTCTGCTATGAGCTGTTGAGATTAGTTAACAGACTCTTCTTCCCTCCATTTCCCCAGTATCCATTTCAAAGTGATTTCCTTTTAACCCTATTTAATAATTAATAAATTTTTCTTCTCATGTATTCTCTCCATTTTTCTCCCATTTATTGATAGTTGTACCTAGAATATCAAAGCAAATGCAATTACTTAGTTTTCTGTATCTCTTATCTCCACCTTTTACCCTTCTCTTTGTAGAGGTCAAATTTTTGTTGATTAAATGTTTTTCCTTCCCATTCCAGTTTGTCTCTTTGCCTCTTTATTGATGACTACAAATAATTGAATCTTATATGAGAAATTCTAAGAATAAATGAAGAAAGATATTTAAAGAACTCACATTTAAGGTCCTGAAAATGGTTTATTCAAATTAGCTCTGCTCTAATTGTATCCTTTTTCAAATAGGGTGATTTTTCTATATGAAAACTGCCTAATTTATTTCAAAACAAGACAACAGAAGAGACTGGCTATAAACCTCAGTGCAATAGATAACTAATTGAATATAAATAACATTACCTCACAGAGCTCTGTCATAAGGAGCTTTTTCTACTAATGCATCTGGGAAGAATAAATGGCCTGTTTGAAAACAGAGGTCCAAGAGGCCTCAAGAATAAAATACAAATAACACTCAGCAAAGCATCCTTGGTTTTATCTACTATTATCTCCTAACCTGTGCTTTTTTCTCCTTGGTGCCATTGCATCAACTGAAAAACCCTTAGTCTGGAGCTAATTCTTAGATAGTCATCTGTGTTCTACAATTTTTCCTTCTCTGATATTTTTAAAAATTCAAATATATTCCTTCATAATTGCTTTTCATTGAATGCTACTTCTCAAAATAAGTGAGTAAAAATACACTTTTCTTCCATGAATTCCTAGAAAATGTTTCAATGTGTATAGTAATAATGCCTAATGTGCATATAAATACAGAAAGCATTTCATTCCAGGAAGCTCTTTCTAAACATTGAACATGCAGACTTCAGTGGGTATAGAAACCATTTAGCTTTCTATTTGTGACAAATTAATATCTGTCTTTTTCTCATTCACTCTCTTGCCCTCTTTATCACTCTCTTCTCACTTAAATCAACCTTAAACACATTTAAATCTCAATCAGCACGGTATCTGACAGATATCAAATACCTGAATGAAGTATGAAAACCTAATTGAAGCACGTGAACTTTTTAAATGTGTGGCCAAAATCTGATGGACTGGTTTGTCTATGTGTTATATCCAGATGTTCTGGTGTCAGATAACATAACTTTTATTACTTCATATGATTTTTTACTAAATATACAGCTATAAAGGATTGTAAATATGACTAAAATACTGTGTGTTATGAAAAAGATGTATGAATAAAATACACTAGAATGAAAATGTAAGCTGGGAAGTAAAGAAGATGTCAATAGCATTGGAGCCATAGCACCTAATTAAAATGATGTTAGATAATTGTGGATCAATGTAGACTACCTAGCAAAATACTGGTGGAAAATCAATAGATCCGAAGGAAGCAGTAAATCTAAAGTCCAAGAGCTAAAAGTAATGAAATACTATGAAAAAAACTAAGGATGGAATTTAGGCCTTAAAAATAGCACAAAAGTAAGTCACATTGGTTAGGCTCCCCTGATGTGGTACCACTAAGAAAATAACCAGAGAATTTCCCTGTTGTTGGAAAGATTTCAATATAATACAGGAGGCTCTGTGATGATCAGCATTATCAACCAGAGTTACACACAACAACGTGAATAATATGAACAAATTCCCAACTAATGCAAATTTAATAAAAGTGATGAAAGCAAATTTGGGTGAATACTGACATTAGAATTAGAATTAATTACAGAAGAATTCCTGAATGGCCATATCTAAAATTAATTTGCAATAGATTGAAGAACAGTACATTACTGAATATTATGATAGATGAAGATAAAAGTATCAAATTAATAGGCAATGTATTTTTTGTACTGCAGGTATTTAATAATGGGAGTACACTGGTATTTTTAGAATGTTTATTTTAACAATCAAATTAATTCATACCATCGTTTTATTTCATATCCTATTTATGACCTGAAGTTTTCACTTAGCTCAAGGCTTGTTATAAATTCAGTGTGCTCATTTATCTTGAGCAATTTTAGAGTCAAATCAGGATGTCAGAAGCAGCACTCATTCAGGAAACACCCCAAGAGTACATCTGCTCTCTCTGGAGGGTTGAAACTTTGATTATGTAGAATCTCATTACCTCATTACCTCATCTGAGGCATCGATTATTTTTTCATCATTAGGCTTCCCTAGTACTAGTAGACTGTAAGAATCAATGATGAGGAATATCCTAAAATAGGGATATTAAAATTTCTGTAGTTTGGGTGTGGGTACCAAATGACAGTACTGCATGTTGCAACATTTTTGCAATGTTTGCAACACCAGGGCTCTTAAAAATGCGCTGTGATTACTGCTTTGTCCAATCACTCTCAGGCACATTTATGGCCCAAGATGTGAGGAATCAAGCAGTATTCACATCTTAGTTCTCATTAGTTATGTGTGACTGCTCACAGGGAGGCTTTGAGGATTTAGTGAAATAGAGAATGTGAAAACTGTTCTTTGAACCTATGAATGCTGTCTGTTAAACTTTAAGAAATAAGGACTGGCAGAGTAACTCAGTTTTCTCTTTGGGATGAATCATGATAATTTCCTGTCTGAAAATCCCCATGTTACAGAAGATTGTGGATTTCATTTCACACCCCACCACTAAAAGAATAGAACACTATATATAAAAAAATCTCATTACCTAATTAAGCTTTCCTAAATGATACCTTTCCTAAAATGATACCTTACTTGGCTAGTTAATTAATTATCTCAGTGTGCCTTTTTTGGCTAATACATGTTCTGAAAATGTAAAATAATCTCTTCACTGGACTAAGATTCTTAGCCAACTGAAATACAGATGACCATCCTGACAGCAGTTTTCTGGAGTTACAAATATATTTGTAAATATGAACAATTAGTAATTGTCTTAACTCTTGCGTAAAACAGGATAAGCCCAGTCTGTAAAGGAAAATTCCTATAAAATAGATGCATTGGCTAAACTGTAACTTGAAATATTAAATGCCTGAAATTTGAAAAATTACATGGAACAACAAATTATTGAACATGGGAAACCAAGGTCATTTAGCTCAACTCTCTCAATTTATACTTGAGGAAAATGAATCTAGAAGTACCAAATTTTCTTGCTTAATTCCACATAACTATGAGATATTTGTTAATACCAAAGTTTTCTTTCTCTTTCGCTGCCCCTAGAGAACATATAATTATTCACATTACTAGTGGGGGCTGAAGAAGACTGCTTTGAATAATTTTATAGCTCCAGGCTTCTTTCTCATTCTACAGTTTCAAGTTTGATACATTTACTCTTCTTGACATTGCAGTAATGATTTGCAACACTGTTTCTATAAGTAAACCATCTGATTCTTGGACCCCATACTATGTATATACCTGGAGACAGGAATTGATCATCTAAATTTTAACAGTCTCTTCTGCTGATTTTTATGCAAGCCAAAATTTCAAAAGCATTGCTTTGGAGTTTACAAAACATTTCCTCATCTACCTTTCATTTAATCCTCATCACAACCCAGGAGTTAGTTATTATCATCTTTATAATTAAAGATGGAAATTCAGTTTCAGAAAGGTTTGGTCACTAGTGAGGTGATTTGTCATGTAGTGTCATGAAGAGAATTATGTCACCTGGTGCCAGATCCTTTATTTGCCCATCAAGTTATACCATCCACTTTTGATAGGTGGGTGATAAATGCATAATTCTGTCTTGTCTTTGTTCATAAGTCTTTCTATATCCTTTATCATCTCCATGATTTAGGATGGTGAATCAAATAGAAGATGATGGGACTAATTAACGAGAGCCACCCTCAAGAGTTTATTCTACTAGACTTCGCTGACCGCCATTGTCTAGAGCTTCCTCTATTCGTTATTCTTCTCATAAAATACCCTATGGCCATGATAGGAAGTATCTCCATCATGATGGCATCTAAGTTAGAGCCCAGTCTCCACAACCCCGTGTATTTCTTCTTCACCAACCTCTCCTTTTTGGACATGTGTTACACCACAAGCAATGTCCCCCAGATGCTCTTTAACCTGGGAAGCTCTAAGAAAACCATCAGCTATGTGGGGTTTGCAGTTCAGCTTTATTTCTTCTACATTATGGGGGAATGGAATGTCTCCTTTTGGCTATTATGTCCTTGAATTGCTGTATGGCCATCTGCCAGCCTCTCCATTACACCATCATCATGAATCAGTGCTTCTGCATCCTGTTAGGATCCATTGCGTGGCTGGGTGGATTGACCTATGCCATCTCTGAAGCTTCTGCCACATTACAGTTGCCACTCTGTGTTCTCAATAAACTGGATCACTTGTATGAGATTCCTGTTCTGATAAATACTGTCTGTGGTGAAGAGTGCTAATAAGTTCACACTCTCATTGGTTTGCATTTTTGTGTTAACTATTCCTCTGTGCTTAGTTCTTGCTTCCTATGCTTGTATTGGACATGCTGTATATAAGATGAAATCTGAGGGCAGGAAAAAGGACTTTGGGACTTGCTTCTCCCATCTCATTGTTGTTTCCCTGTTTTATAGTCCCATCATTAGCATGTACCTTCAGCCCCCCTCATCCATCTCAAAGGACCAGCCCAAGTTCATGGCTCTCTTCTATGGAATGGTGACTCCTACACTCAACCCCTTCATCTACACATTTAAGAATAAGGATGTGAAGAGGGCAGTGGGCAACCTTGTGAGGAGGATTTTCAGTGCAAAGTGACAATTGTGACATCAAAGGAAATTATTTAGTGGTAAAATAGGTATATACCATGGTTTCTTTAATAACTTATTCTTGTTTCCTAATCCCCAAATCTCATGGTAGATATTCCCATTCCAAAATATGTCATGTTTCTGTTATTCTTGATAATTATTTTAGGTAAGGTTTATACTAGACTAGTTTACACCAGTGTGAATATTGTGTTTGTGAAAATATATTAAAATATTTCCTTGCTGCATGATTATAGCAAAATAGAAACTGTGATAAAAGTAAGTTAGTTAATATAAATTATGATATAAATTCATTTGTTCAAGCTAATCATCATAAAATAATGTGACATCCTTTCATTTATTGGCTTCCAGTGTCACCTGGGAAACACTCCATTACTCTCTGTGACTTCAGCCCATGCCTATATTGTTATATCAGTAGAATGGGTACAATGCCCATTTTTTCACTCTCTCTTTATGAGGTACGAAGGGTTGAACCCAGGACATCAGAAGCAGGTGCTCAATCACTGAGCTGTATCTGCTCCCCGTATATGGGAAACAGGTACTCAAACACTTGAGCTACAGCTGCTTCCTTACAATGCACAGTCTTTATAAAGCATTCTGTGCTTTAGGAGCCTCTTTGGGTGAGTTTCATAAGTTTTTCATTCTCAATTTATATAAATGTATTGCTCCTGAAAATGCATTACAAATCATGTTTAACAAATGTGCAGGGTTTCTGTATTTTTAATCTAAGAATTTATCATTAAATATTAAAAGGCAGAGAAAAATGAGAGAAAATATATAGATTAATTCCTTACTGTTCTTTTAAATATTTTAATGTTCTGTCTTCTGAATCCATGAGAGATATTAGTAATAAACCACAACCAGGAAATATATCTCTACATAATATGAAAGAGCCAAGAATTCTTTTGAAACTGTGGAAGAATAAGTATGGCAAAGAAATAATATGTATTTCTGGAATGGAAAGCAACAGGATTTACTTTGACAATCTGAGAACCTTTTTATCAATAAAATGTTTAGATGCAAATAGCGTTCAAAATCCATGTCAGGTGTTGAAAGTCCTAAGATTTGGTTCTTTGGACCCATATCCAAAACTCAAACTCCTGCCATAAGTTACATGAAATTTATGAGAACCATTTAATGGCTTTAAACTAGCTGGTGTTGAATTAATATGGTGAGAATTCAACCTCACATTCTGTCCTGAAGAAATGAAGACTTGTATGGAAAAATGATATTATTTTGATTTTTTGGCATGTATTTTGGCATGACCAAGTTCTAAACAAATTATTTGAAGAAAATCATATGTTACCTCAACAAAAATCACCTACAACCCAGAATCATCCTGAAAAATGACAGATAACCTGGTATGATCCAGTTTTTAGGAGCTTTGGTATATTTTGTTTGGAAAGAATTCTAAGTAGATTTCCAAATTGACACATTTCCTGAAAATGTTTTGAAATTTTCTGCACAAACTCATGAAAATAAAAATTCTATGATGTTAGATAATATATTGCTCAATTTTATTATTTTTTATATTCTTTGGAAGAGGCCCTCATGTCTAAAATGGAAATGAGAATTTTGCCCTCAGAGAATTCTGTGATGGCTAGCAATAACATGTGTAAATTAGCATTCAATAAATTGTAGTTTACTGTGACAAGTCTTGACCTAATTTCCATTGATTTATCTGCTATAAATCAATGGAATTTGATTTTTTGTGTATTATTTAACTACAGTTTTATTAAGATAACATTCACATGACATTACAAAGTATATAATAAAGTCATTTTTAGTACATTAACAAAGTAGTGCAACACCATATAGATAATTTTTTTCTACATTTTCAGATCTCTAGGATGTTAGAGAATACAACTTAATATTTTCAACTCTAAAGGGAGAACAATAGTGAATCTTATAAATATACCATGTCCCTTTTATTATTGCTTAACTTATTTTTCTAAGGTATTCTTCTATTCAAAAGAATACAGTAATTTTTATTTTGGGGTAGCATACATGGCAATATTTGTGTCAAATGCTTGTCTGTAAAGACTGGCTAGCATGTTCTGACTGCTTTCTTAATATATCCTTGTGTCCTGAACTAAATTAATATGACTAGCTACAAACTGTGAAGATGCATGATTTCAGAAATGAATGCCATTCCAACTCTGAAAAATCAGGACTTTCTAAAGGAAAGATAAAACATTTCTCAAGATAAAGAAACTGAGAGTAGTGATGAAGGAAATTCATAGAAATTTTTTACTTGTACTGCGCAACTTCAGGCTTTGCTTACACAATTCTTGGCTATTTTCAGTATATTCCTATATGAAAGATAATTTTTTTTAACATTTGGCAAGCTTTGATGAAAGAAAAGCAGATATTATATTTGAAGGTGAAAGTACGCTTCACACTTGATGTAAATTATGAGCAATCTTGTTATGGTCTTTTCAAGACTAGTGATCAAAAACATTTCATGTTTTCCAAGCAGTGGGCCTTTGCTGAAGAACAGATGGAAGAAAAGGCTTTTCAATCCTTAGTTGTTTAGACACTGAAAAAATGCACACATGCTTTGGGGAAAGTCTTGAAGGTAGAAATAAAGATGGTTTCTCAATGATTTTCTCCACACTAGACATATTCTCAGATATGTGTAGCATAACAACTGCAGGCCAAGAGGTGAACACTACAGTTATGGAGATGATCATTAAACTAAGTGGAATTCAGGATTCAGTTCTGAAGATGCCTTTGTTACATAAATCCAATGTTTTTTCAAACCATGATCCTCAGAATTCCAGTGCTTTGGAGGAGTCCTAGAGGTCAAAGTGAAGTGAAGGTGTGGTGGAGAAGAGTTACATATAGTGTGGAAGGGAAATCCATGTCAGATTTTGTTTTAAGAAAGGGTATTAGAAAGTAATATGGATAACTACTGTCCATGTCTATTTATGAGATTAGACATTTTACTTTGTTCTCACATTGGTATGAAAAAGCTCACATTTTTACCTGAGTAAATGTGTGTATAATATACCTCAGCAAAAATGAAACTTAAATGTAAAGAGTGTATTTAAGTTAATCAATTTAGAATTTATTCCATATAAGACTAGGGTCTAAAAATCCCTATGTTCAATAAGATTGGTACAACACACAAAAATATTTTAACTTTTTCTTGATGTGTCAATTTAACTGTTGACCTCAATGTCTCAGTATCTTGATATATTGAGTTTTAATTAGTTTGCATAGAGAGTCTGAGAAGTGATTTAAATAACCATTGATGTTTCATTTTATTTCACACAGAAGGAAGTAAGAAATCCATTGCATTTAAATCATCTCTAAATCTACTTGCCATTAATCTGTCTTCCTCTTCATCCATTGCATTGTACACTCACCCTACAGCTGCCATCAACTTCCATGACAGCTACAATATACACTATAATACTTTCCACTTTCTGAAATCTCCTGCTTTTTTCTCCTTTGTGTATTTGTTTTACTTTTGCTTTCAAGAGTGCCTCCTCTAATTTATACCTTTCTATCTCTTCCTTGAAATAAATTATAATATAATGTAGAAAGCAACAAGGGCTAAAATGATATTTTAAGAATATGCTTCTGGAAGAGAGAACAATGACTAATGAAATCCAAAAAGGGAGGAATTAATGTTATTTTTCCAGAGAAGATTATAAAAATCATACTTGACTATTTAAGTAGGAGTATATCACTGGCAGAAGGAACACCACATACAAAGGGAGGTGTGAACAGGATGACTCACAAATTTTGGAAAGCTGTCATGTGTTAGTGAATGTGTTAGACACTTAGTCTATGGGCTCTTATTTAGTGATTCAAAAATCCTTCAGTTTAGGTATTAAATAACTGGTAGATATAAAACTGGCTCATGATTCTTAAGCTTGCATTAACTTATATCAGAACTGGAATTTGAAATTTTTTCAATTACCAAAAATCCATGATGTTTTTCTTTTCCTGTAATTGTTTTGTATTGTATATACCCTCAAAACACATGTTCTTAAACTTAATCCATTACCATGGGTGTGCACCCATTATAAATAGGACTTTTTGATGAGGTTCCTTCAGTTAAGGTGTGGCCCACTTCAACCAGCATGGGTCTTAATTGTATTACTGGAGTCCTTTATAAGAGAATGAAATTTAGACAGAGAAAGCCATAGAGGGAGCAGCCAGAGGCTAAACATCAGTGGACCCCAGAAAAAGAAGGAGCAACCATGTGCCTTGCCATGTGACCAGCTAAGGATCAAAGATGGTCAACAGCTTGCCCTAGAACATCAGTCTTTGGGGAGAAAGCATTGCCTTGATAATGCCTTGATTTGGACATTTTCCTAGCCTCAAAACCATGAGGCATTAAATTCCCATTGTAGAAGCCATACCTTTGCATGGTATTAGCATGAGCAGCCAGGAAACTAAAACATTCCCTAATAACAAGGTATTTGCAAAGATGATGTAAATTTAAGATTATGCTTCCAAAGTGATGGCATAATTCAATATGTCCAAGCTGCATATTACATGGGTACAGTATCTAAGATTGAAAAGAAGGTATATGTTGAACCAGAACTAGGATATTTTAAAATGTGCATTTCTTTCATTGGTGAGCCAAAGGAGTTTATGGACTGAAAGCATACAAGGCATCAACTTTAATAAGACTATATCAGCAAAATGAAAAATGGTTAGGAGTAGGAAAACACTGGGAATTGTCTATTTAAGGTCACTACAACAATCTGTGCAACAGGAAATAAGGTCCTAGACTAGGAAAAGTGTGGTATAAATATAAAAGGCATTGATGTAGGAGGTTGACTTGGAAATTTATTGAATGTGAATCTGCTAGTAAAGAGATGAACCAGAGAGAATTGTAAGAAAAAATCTTAAGTCTATAACACTGGGAAAGAGGTGTTGATTTTATCAAGGAGATTAACATTCAGAAAAGTATATTTTGGAGCCTAAATTTAAAAGGTCTCTAGGAAACCTAAAGTCAAATTCCAAAAGTAATAAAAGCCCTTATTAATTGCCTTTAAGAAGAAATGTACTTCAATTGTAATAAGAGAGGATAAACTTTGATCAAGTAGACTTGACTAAAAGTATGAATAAAAATGAATTTGTAATATCTGATTTTTTGGAAACATTAAACAAATCTAATTATATACCATATACTCCATATTATAGTATTTTAGGATTAAAGGTTTATACAGATAATACATCAAAATATTATATGATGCCTATTTTATTTTAACACTAATTCTGGAAGTTGGACAATAGTAGTTTGTGCAGACATTTCTCTTAGATTTTGTAATTCTCTTCCCCCACAAGAACTCTCCACACTGAAATTAGAGTAAGTGTGAAAAATACCTGTAAATCAGATTTGAGGTTTTCTATGTACATGTAATACATTGTTTGAATTGGGTAGTGGGGTAGAATGAAGGACTAAGTGGGCAAGAGATGTGTTTGAAATGCTTTGACAGGGAAAGAACTTGAAAATTTACTTCTAAAATTTATTTTCTTGCTCTTATCCTGATAACTCTCTTCATTGTGCAAACAGTAGAGTTAACTGCATCATTGGACCCTCAGCTTCTTCTATCCTCAGAGTATTCATTATTTTAAGTTGAAAATTATTAACCACAGCAAATCTTTCATTATCTCTCTCTAGATTCCATAAGAAACTATTTTGGTAATAGATAGTAGCACAAACTAATGACTGAATCTGAGTTTACTAGGCAATTCAAAATAAAGAACAACCCAAAAGGGCACATTAACAGGGCTATTAATAAATAATTTGACTGCTCATCTATGTACATCTATAACTGTTGGTATAAAGTTATTGTGTGTTATTGATTTATAAATTAAAGAATATGTTAATTCTGTTAATGTTTTCCTAATATATTTCATTTGCACTAGAATAATTCTTGTGTGGATATTATATAATATTGTAATAAGGATTATATTTAAAACTTAGTCATTGACATGGAGTGGCCAGGTACTTTCCTTTTTTATTTGAGAGATATATCATAAAAAGTTCATTAATTATTAAAATAATTAACAGTTTACAGTATTTTTACAAACATCTCATTTGAAATAGATTTTACGACTGTAGGAGAAAAATGTGACTCATTCACTTAAAAATATTTATGATAAAAGGTTGACTAAGTATTGCCTAAGAAACTCCCTGGAATATATGAGATATTTCTATACATATAACTGAGCATTTAACATGTAGTTGTTATTGAACTAGTCCTTGTTTTAATGTAATATCTGGTAAATGGGTCTGAAAACAGTACGTGCTAATGATGCTTTTTGGCAAATTCTTTTCCTAAAAAAATATTTTGATTCCAGTGATTTAGCTGAGTCACTATGGATAGTAATTTCTTGCCTGATTTTTTTAATGATCCTACTCTAAAATGGCCATCTTGTTATAAAAGACATGTTTTTCATCCTATCCCTTTGGTTTTGTATTAACTGTGAACTCACACTCAATCTGTCTCTTTTACTGTTATTATCCATAAAGTTGGAATAGAGAATTGATCTTTTCTTAGTATAATTAAGAATCATGAACAAAAGTTCAGTATAGCTCATTGCACTGGTTGATCTAATAAGTAATGGGAGCTATTTTACCTAATGGGGAAAGTGAAGTGCCCTTCTGTCCTGATACAATTCTCCATCACCCCCAGGTTCAGCTCTATTAAGGCCAGCAGGTGGTCACTTTCCCCGCAGGTTCTACGATGTTAAGGCCAACAGGTAGTCACTTTCCCTACCTCAATCCTATTTCTAACACATGCTTCTGCTTCTGGAGAGACACCCCACGAGAGAGTTCATGGTCCCTCTGAAGGAATTCCATCTATACTGTGTATGGGTGACTATCCATGTGTATGTGTGTGTTGGCAGGATTGACAGATTCCTCTGCTACTACACACTTTCTAAAGTGTTGTTAGAGATGGCTAATTGAAAATTTTAATTAACATTTTACTTTGGAATAATTTTAAATTTACAGAAAATTTGCAAAGATTGTAAAGAGTTCCCATATACCCTTCTCCCAGCTTTAGTTTCCCTTAATTGTATCATCTTACATTTCGATGGTACTTTTTTCAAAACTAAGAAACTAATATCTGATTTCACCAGGTTTTCCTTTATTTTTCTTTTTCTGTTCCAGTCAGTCCAGGATACCACATTACAGTTAGTTTCCTCAGTCTCTTAGTTTTCTTGTTTTTCATGACCTTGAAATTTGAGTAGAACTAATGAAGCATTGTGTAGAGTTTCCATAAATATGGGTTTGTCTAATGTTCTCTACAAACTATACTGGAGTTATGGGCTTTAAGAAAGAATATCACAGAGGTGAAGTCCCCTTCCCATCCCATCATAGCAGGGGGTGTATTTATGATATGGGCATGGCATCACTGATTCTGCTAACCTTAATCACTTGGTTAAGGTAGTGTTTTCCAGGTTTCTCCACTATAAAGTTACCATTTTTCTCTTTCCTTACTCTATTTTTTGAAACACAGTCACAAATTCCAACCTATACCACTCAATGGGGTGGAGGAAAGGGGATATTGAGTTCCACATACAAAAGGAAGGAGGATTTACATATAAGAAAGGAAGATCCTTCTCTTCTCTTCTCTTCTCTTCTCTTCTCTTCTCTTCTCTTCTCTTCTCTTCTCTTCTCTTCTCATTTATTTATTTATTTATTTATTTACTTATTTATTCAACATTTATTTATAGCAATATGGACATGGGGATTTTATTTTATGCTTTCAGTTATAATCCAGTGCTATGCTATTTTGTTGCTCATATTGTTTCAGCTTTGGCCATTGGGAGCTCTTTCAGGTGGGCTCCTGTGTCTTTTTGACATGTCCCCATTCTTTTGTTCTTTGAGCACCTCTTTTCTTTCTGGTAGTACTAGATGCTCCAGATTTATCTTGTATATTCCCTTCACCAGCCCAAGAATCAAACATTTCTCTGAGGATTCCTGGTTCCTTTCATTGGAGAATGGTATTAGAAACCAAGATCTGAATGATGCATGTGCTTGTCGCTATTGGAGTGTCATTGACAGAGCTGGGCAATATATGTATATATACTAACCCACGTATACACACATGCCTGTAATCGTTTCTGCATCTATTTATCTCTGTGTGTACACACACACACACACACACACATGAGGTCGTACTGATATTTTTTGCTTCTTGGCCTGCAAATCCTAAAATATTTACTATCTGGCCCTTTATAGAAAAAGTTTTCTAAACCCTGATCTTAGTGGATTTTCTTAAGTCTTTTCAATTTCTTTCAGCAGATTGAACTTTAAACTAATTAGTATGAACTTCTTTCAGGTGGAAAATTGAGAAGAACAAGTGATTCTTTCCAATTTTTCTCTAAGAATTTTGACTTGTTTCTGCAAGCTTACTTCATATGCATGGTTAATCTTTTCATCTGCTTTGGAAATTTTCTATATTTAAGTAATTAATTTCTTGTAATATAAATAATCTGTAAAGTTTTATGGAATTTTCTCAACACACTTTAGAAACTAACTTTCTGGTGAAGGTTTTGAAACCTCACTGTATTTTCTGACTGACAGAGATTCTGATTCATTATGAATATTTTTAATGTGATTTAAAAGGCTTCAGTGATTTGGTGTTCTTCAAATAATTTAATTTATATATTTTTTCTTTCTCCATAAAGAGTTTAAAAAAAAAATCTATTTCTTTAAAACCTCTTTTGACTGATTATTGAGTGGTACCCAATTTCTAATTTCTTCATTGTATTGAATTCTATGTCAATGTCATCAAGCTTAGCTTTTCCAAGTACACTAAGAAAACTCATCAATTTTCCCTCACAGATTTTTCTGACTTTTCTTATCATTTAGCACTTATTCCAAGAATTCAAATATCTGTTCTCTCCACTGTTTGCACAATTTGGCATCCCTTCTTTGAACTGCTTTTAATCTTTCCTGATGATTAAAATTTCATCTTAACCCTATTATATTGCCATTGTAAGCTGTTGTTTATTCTTCTGACATATTTCTAAGGTTGTCTTGGCATCAGCCACGTGACTGGGTAGAAGGACTTGAACAAATCTTTAGTGACAGAATCCTTATTCTAAAGCTATCAACTTAAGTTGTTGTGAACATTAAGATTATCTTTCTTTCTATCTTTTTTTTGTGTTCTGTAATACCAATAAAAATGGAAATTTTATTATTAAGAGATGTATTTGGTTATGAAATAATAAATGCTTATTCTACAAATTTAGGGAGTATAGAAATATATTTTAAAATGGAAAGGAGAGGAAACACAACTAGGGAAAAATAAATATATGAATTACAAATTAGGGTTCATACTCTATACTTTTTAAAAATTTAATAAATTTAAAAAAAATTTTAAAGATACTTAGATTACATAAGTGTTACACAAAAAATATAGGAATTCCCATATGCCCCCACCTCCCACACCTCCAATAACCTCCTACATAAACATCCTTCATTAGTGTGGCACATCACCTGCAATGGATAAACACATCCTGAGGCTTTGCCATTAAGCATGGACCATAGTTCACATTGTAGACCACACTTTCTCCCCCACAGTTCTACATGTTATGTGATGATATAAAATGGCCTATATCTGTCATTGCACTGTCACTCAGGACAATTCCCAAGTCCCAAAAAAGAACCTGAATTAGAAATGCTTTTCCTTTTCCCTGCCCCCAGAGTACCCAGTGGTCACTGGCTCCAATTTAATGTTTTGTAATTTCTTCCATTGTTGCATCACAATATGTCTATAATAGAATACCAGTAAGTTCACTCTAGTCAGTAGCTCTTCCCCCAATTCTGAGGTGTCAGATGGTGATGTCCACTCCAACTCCAATTGAGAGAGGGCTTATATCCCATGGATAAGATGGATGGGATTATCCTGCCTGCAGCAGCAGACTCTGTCCATTCCCTGGATGGCTGTTGTCCATCATCATCTCCTCAACAGGTGTCCTGGATGAGTCCATTGATAGGTAGAGTAGGAGTTGCAGCTCCACTGAGATTCTAGGCCAGCTGGCACATGAACAACCCAAAGATTTCCATCTCTGGATGTACACCTAACAAACTCCATCACCAAGTATAGGTTTGAATAGAAGGGACAGATGAACCATGTGCAGGGAAGACATATTTGGGTCCAACTCTGTCACTCTCAGGAGCACAAACTCCAAAGTAGGACCCACTGGAAAGGCACCAGACTCCAGGGCTATCCACCCTGACATATGACCTTGGTGTCTCCAGAGCCCTCAGGACCCCCTCTATTTGGGGTGATATCCACTTTGGAAGTCTATGAGGTCCTACTGAGATGTGCGTAAGCGTTACCTCTGGGATGACCTCCTGATTCACTTTGAAGTCTCTTAGCCATATGAACTCATTTGTATTTACCTTTTCCTCCTTTTATTCGAGGTTTTTTTCCAGTTACAATGCCAGTTGGCACTTGGTAGCAATCCCTCGGTGCCAGGAAGGCTCATCTCCGGGAGTCATGTACTATGCTGGGAGGAAGGTAATGCATCCATATCTTGAGTTTGCCTTAGAGAGAGGCCACATTTGAGCAACAAGGAGGCTCTCAGGGAGCAACCCTTAGGCACCCCATAACAATAGGGTTTCAATTTCAAGAGCAGACTCATAAGGCTATTCATCAATAACAAGAGCCCATCAGTGGATCATCTTCCTTTGCCAGACATTGCCTCTGCACTTGGGGGAGTGTAGCTGCTCCCTTAGAGAACATAGCAGAGCTCTCCAGGTTAGGAATTCAATATTCTTTCATTTATTGAGTGATTCTCCACCCACTGTGACAATGCCCTGTGAACAATTGAACAAATTTATGTAACTTATATGTATGTTCAGGTGAACTTCCTCCCATGCACCCCCATCCCTGACTCTCCCCACCAATGACCCTCTCCCACCCCAGTTGTAACCCTTCTGTGATCCAAAGCTTCTCTAAAGATAAAGACAATACAATAGCCAAATACAATTAACAGGAAAATGAAGTAATAATGATAAGTTTAAATGTAAGAGATAAAATACATGAAAGCTTTAAAACATTAAATTAAATTAACAAACTAAGATATTTTAAAAATGAAAAATATTTTTAAAAACTTTTTAGAAATTTTGCCTTTTATCACTGCAATATCTGGTGTCTAGTCTGTACCATGGCACCTTCCCCCTCTCATTCCCCAGTGTCTCACTATTTTTCACTTTGTTTTCAAAGAAGTTTTAGGTCACAGCAAAGTCACACAAAGAATACAAGAGACTTTCATATACCCAACCCCCCCCATATTCATACTTTTTTACATGTAGATGGCAGCATTGTTATAACTGATATATAAATAGTGAAACATAGCTACTAAACATTATCAATGGTTTAAAGTATGGTTTACATTTTAGACTGTACACTTTTATAAATTTGATGGTATTTACCATGTCCTATATCCATCACTGTAAGGTAATGAAGAACATTTCCACTGATCATTAAATACCCCCTGTTTGATTTATTCTATTCCTCCCTCCCCATCCCCCTGGGGCCCATTATGACCCCCTGGCTTGACTCATTGGATGACAAGATTCATAGTTACATGCAACAAGAAGTCTTGGCACACTGGTTTGTTCTCCCCTATTAAGAATGGCCCTTGCTCTTGAGAGACCCCTGCCTCACTATTTCTGAATGAATCAGTCCTCCCAAAGATGGGAGTCCTTTTGCTAAAGTGTATTTAAATTCAGTTTGCCTTTAGATTTAGAGTTCCTCATGCCTTGTTTTCAAAGCTGACTCAACTAAAGTTGACTCTTGGTTACAATCTCTTGCTTTGGTACACCCAGTAAGCCTACTAAGGAGACTCCATGAATTCCTGGTGAGTTGGTGACTAAGGAACCCAGTTTTCTGTTTATAAGGGCGGTCGTGTAACTCATGATAGATCAGTCCCTCTCAAGGGAAAGTGTGAGATTTGTCAAGAGCACCTTGCTTTGCCAGAAAGTAAGGAAATGTTTAAGAAGTATGGAGACATGTAAAAGGGATGCAGGAACCTCTTGGAATGGGTCCTAAAGGGGCAAATCAGTGACAGCTTGAGCATCAAAATAATGATAAGGGAAGCGGCTGTGGCTCAATCAGTAGGGCTCCTGTTTACCATATGGGAGGCCCCGGGTTCGGTTCCCAGGGCCTCCTGGTGAAGGCAAAAGCCCGCCCACACGGCGTGGTTAGCTGACCCAGCGAGCACAAGCAGCAAGGGGGGGATAAATGAATGAATAAATAAATAAAATCTTTAAAAAAAAAAATAATGATAAAATAAAATAAGAATTCATGAGTCCATATTAAAATGCATAGATGACAGATAGATAGATTGATGATAGATACAGATAGATGATAGATAAATACTACATACATACATATTTAGATACATATATACATGCAGGAGGAAACAAATCTATCACTTCCAGTAGAATGCCAACTGTATTAGTATCCCATTGTTGCTATTGCAAATTATTTTAAACTTTGAGTGTTAAAAGATAAAAAAAATTATTATTTTACAATTCTGGAGGTGTTCCTGCCAAAAAAACTAATAATTTTAATGATGTGCAAACATCAGAAACAACTAAATTGAAGGATATTATACAAAATTAGTGGCATGTAATCTTAAAAAATGTTCTGCTCATTAAAGACAAAGAAAGGCTGAGGAATAAATTTCCAGATTGAAGGATTTTAAGAGACTTGACACCTAAATTCAATGTGTGAGCCTAGATTAGATCCTTTGGGTTAGATCCATTCTTTAGGAAATAGTCCCTTAATATTTATGGGTGGATGTGTATTATACATTCCAGTGTTTCAGAAAAGTTAAAACACATATTATTATCAATACCATATTAATAAAGAGAGAGAAAACAAAGTGCACATGTTACAATGGTAACATTCATGGAGTCCATTGAGGGTCTATGGCAGGTACTATATTTGAAGTTATTCTATTTGAAAGTTATTTGAAAGTTATTATGTTTGCAATCACTTGATGTTGTCATAATATATGACCTTTCCATACCCACATTTTAAAAATAGATACAGAAAGTTGAAAGTAACACATTATAGTGAGTATAACTAACACTGCTGATTTATAAATGTGATTGTGGCTGAAAGGGGTAGTCTGTGGATGTAAATGTCAATTGAAAGAAAACTAGAGAATAATCTAGGGAATGTATAACATAGTGATTTCAGTGGTGGATGTAGATTGTGGTTAATAATATAACTATAAGAATTTTCTTCTTTTACAAAGAGTTAAGAATATCATGCTACATGGGAAATTACAATTAATGTAAATTATGGATGATAGTTAACAGCACTAGTGTAATATTTTTGCAGTAATGGCAGAGAAGATATTATGTAAATTCTGAGAGACAATTATAGGGGGCTATGAGTTTATAGGATTTTTCCTTTTGGAGTAATGAAAATGTTCTAAAATTGACTGAGATGATGACTTACAACTCTGATGAAAATGAGAGCCAGAATGTGTATACACTTTGAATGGATTGTACAAAGCATGGGATGTATAACCTAGTGAACCATGTGGAGGGAGATGGACTGTGGTTAACAATACAAATATGAGAATGCTCTTTCATGAATTATAACAAATGTATAATACCAATACTAGTGTAAATAATTGGATGGGTTGGGGGAAAATATACTAAATTTAAGATATTGGTTATAGTTAGTAGTAATATTTTGACAATGTTTTTAGTAATATTTTGACAATGTTTTTTATAGTTTGTAACAAATGTTTCACAACAATGCTAGCTGTTGGTGGTGGGGTGATGTATGGAACCCCTGTATGATGTTATACATATTTGTTTTGTAAGTTCACAACATTTACTATACATTTATTGTTTATGTATGCTCATATATGAGTGATATACTCCAATAAAATTTTATTAAAAAAATAGATATAGGTGATGTGAGCCTGAGGCTGATAGAAAAGCAAAAACTGATATACCTGAGCTCAAAACCAGAGCAAATTTCTATGGTTATCTGGATCACCTATTTGTGCCCTAAAACCTACATTCCTTAGTCACAATAGGAGGAGAAAATTGAGCATGTTATAAGGAAGATACACTGGACTAAGTTAAGATAAAGTGGAAAAACGTTGGGGAACATCTATCTGTAATGGAGGAAAAAATTACAGGTCTAAGAAGAGGCTGGTGCTTCAGTGAAATTAGCCTCCATCCTTCTCTGGAGAAAATGCTGGCTTCATTGTTCGTAATTCTGTGAAGTTGCTTGTGACCCAAATCCATGTGTTGTTTATAGGATTTTTCCTTTTGGAGTAATGAAAATGTTCTAAAATTGACTAACCAATGTTGTTTAGAAGTGGCAGTGGGAGGATCTTAGAGCTTCTAGTTTTCTGAGGGTGTTTTTGACCATAAAAAGGGACCTCCAGAGCTAAAAATCTGTTGTCCTTACACTGACTTTGACCAAATGGGGAAAACATGGATGGTATAACATGATTTAATTACAGCAAAGTGTTTCTAAAGCAGCAGGCCTTGGTTCCCCTCTGCTCCCCCATCCCCAACATGCTTGAGAGATGAAATACACTGAAAGTGCATAACTTCCAGGGTACTTTTCAAAGACATATGGACTCTGACTTCTAATTTTCAGAGCCCACATTCACCCTCAAAGTTATAAAACCAATGCAAAATATCTTAATTTTAATATTACATAGACCATAAGAAACAAGTCAAGTTCTGAGAGATCAAATGAGGCAAATGGCATTAATTGATCTCTGTAGGCTTCTGGTAAATGGAGTGTTTTGGTTGAGATTTTTTAAGAGTAATGCAAAATAGAGAAGATGATAAGCTATTAAAGCATCATGAATAGAGCTTCTACTTGAGTTAATTTCTGGAAGTTGGTGTTTAATACTAGGTGTGTTTCCGAATTTCCCATTCCTTTCACCTTCATTAACTGTTAAAAACAAACAAACTACAGGCACCAAGAGTGAGAACACACACCAAGGATATAAAATATGAGGACATATTATTTTATATGGGTTTAGAGTAGGACCAGACTCAATGCTACTGAGTCCTGGTAGAAGCTTTCATTCTTCTGTTGTCAGGATAAATGTTAACCATAATGTAAAAGGAATAGATGGAGTTAGAAGGATGTATAAAGAAATAATGCTGTCATCTGCCTTCTAAAGCATTGCCTGGTCACTAATAAGCCTCTTGAGTTTGCATATGGATTAGATTCTACAAGGTCAGGTTTGTAAGAATCAATTATTTATGTAAATTGATCATTAAAGTGATCTTGGATCTCTGATTCAGCGATAAATGTCAGAATGATAAAGGCCTGCATGGAGACATCTTTTGGGTTATATATGGGTGAAAAAATGAAAAATATTAATCTCCCCCAATTACAGAAAGAAAAGATGGAGAATATTGTGTTTTCTCCACTTTTTAAGGAACACTTCAGAGATAAATTAAGATGTAAATAAATGAAGATATGCACCACATTTCTGAATCAAAAAACTCAGTATTGCCAAGATGTCAGTTTTTCCAGGTTGGTCTGTAAATTCAATACAATCCCAATCAAAATCCTAGCAAGTTTTTTTTTTTGTAGAAATAATACATTGTATTTCATTAAATTAAAAATTTCCTCATTGTAAGACAGTTAAAAAAACAAAAGGCATGTTACAGACAGGGAGAAAACCATTACAAAATATTTATCTGACCAAGAACTTGAGACCAGAATATATAAAATAACACCTAATACTCAATTATGAGAAGGCAGATGACCCAATAAATCTAGGCAAAATATTTAACAGTAAATACACAAAATATGATATATGAAGCACATGAAAAACACTTGAAAAGAGGATTACCACCAGTTATAAATGAATGCAAACTAAAAGCACAATAAGATATAACCAGAAACCCACCCAAAGGGCTAAAAGTATAATGATTGACAGTGCTAATTATTAGGAAGAATGTGGGGCAATTTGATGGAGTTTCAATTAAAGGCCATGGCAACTGAAAGAATAGAAGGTCACCCTGGAATGTAGGAAACAAGCCCTCCAGTCTCATGCTAATAGGAGCTAGGTGGGGAAACATCTTTAGCTTGTAAGATTTACAATGTCTGTGAATTTCAGGAAGAAAAAGAGGAACTGAGCCATCAACTTTTAAGACTTGCTCATTTTAGTAAAATGTAAACTGTCAAGTATCTATTGACTTTGTATATGTACATACATATTTTCTTTGTTCTAAAGCCAAAATAAAAGCCACACCTTATGAGGTGGCAGGGCTCTTCTCTGCATATCGGATGGAGAGTCCCCTGATCCCAGTTTTTCTTCTCGTTGTCTTATTCTTTCTTTCTCATCCGCGGCACCGTTTTCATGGACCCAGTTCCTGAACACCAACATATGGCGCCCAACGTGGGGCTCTGAAAACGAAATTTTTCTTTCAGTCAGTGCGCAGACCAAGGAGCTCCTGAGAGCGGTTTAAAAGAAAAAAGAAACAGAAAAGGTAAGCTTCATCCTTGGAATCATCAGGGTAATGGGTAATCAGCAGTCTAACTTTGAAGAGTACTCTAGAGTGTTAAAAACTTTATTAAAATGCACCGGTGTAACTATTAAATCCTCGGCTTTTGAGGAACTTTTTTCTCTTGTACAGAAATGTTGTTATTGGTTTCAGCCGCAAGGGCGGGATATTTTAAACCTGAAACATTGGAAGTTAGTGATGAAAGCTTTAAAAAGGGTTTATCAAAAGGGAAAAATAATTCCCCTTCATGTATGGTCTTTGTGTAATCTTATTTCTGTTGCTCCTCAACTCCAGCTGTGGATGTTAACCCTTCAGTTCCAGCAGCAACTTTATAAACCTCCCACTGCTTACATAATGATAAGGCTGTGGGATGATAGAAGCTAATAAAATGAAACCACTGAAAAAGTAAGAAAACTTAGCAATACAGTTTACAGAAAAATTCTCAAAAGCAGTGAAATCAAAGATATATTTTTCTATTGATGTGTTGTAACTTGTATTGTGTTTGGTTGTTCAGTGTCAGTGTATATTTTGATACCTCTGGATGGTAATATTAAATTAATGAATAAAAATTATTGAAAGAGCTCTATTCAAATGGCCAACATTAAATAAGTGCTTATATTAATAAATAAATATGGGTATTAATTTAAAATAAGAGAAATAGATATAAACAAACAAAATCATTATTCTAACAAGTTTGTTTAATGTTGATGCTAATTGTATGTTTTCAGAAGTTTGATTAAAAACAGTTTCTAAAATCATTGTGGTAACTTAAGTAAAGAAGGTATATAGAATGTGCTTTTATTATTAAAGAAAAGAAAGTAATTTTATCAGAAGATAAAATGACTAAGTTATTAAAACAGGGTTGGAGTTTTGTTCTTTCTCGGGGTTTCTCAAGTTGTTGGTCTGTTTTGGTGGAAGTTTGCACAGAGTTTTTCTCCTGGGTGATCAGTGTACAAGAGGGGGAAAGTGTTTTATCAAAGTAGCTTCTTGTGCTTTGGCCTTGATGTTTCCTTGGAGAGACAGGTTTTGTTGCTTTTGGGGGAACATGATGTTTCAACCTGCTTTCTCAAAAAAGCTTTTTGTTACAAATGGTTTGGTCTGTTGCCTGGAAGAGGGTGGAATACTGAAAGTGGTTAAGTTCATGTGATGTATATTGAGTAAAGTGTTTGAGACTGTTGTGCAATTGAGGGAAATTTTCTAATTTTATGACAATTAAAGTTATATGAATAAAAAGTTCATATAAATACTTTAAAGGTGTATAAAATTGCTGAAAATTTAATAATGTTTCACTGTAATATTAAATAAAAGTATACTCTTATTAATCATAATTTTAATTATTTTAAAGTATAATATGTGTTATAAAACTACCTCTCTACCTAAAAATCCCAAAAGCAGATTCTTTAACTTAAGTTTATCTGATTTACTCCACCTCTGCTATATATAATAATAAAAATCGAAACTAAAATAGTGAGCACATCAAGGATGTTTTGTGACAAATTCTAAAAGATAAAGTATATTTCAAAAGGTGTTGTGTTCCTCCCTGGAGGAGCTGGCCACTCTCCCAGGGACTGATGCATAAACCTTAAAATATACTGCCCAAGGAGTGTTGTGTTCCTTCCTGGGGAGGCGGGCCCCTTCCTCAGGAATTAGCAAAATACTCACAAGTTGGCATCTATAGTATCAAATTAATTAATCTTAAACATAGTCAACCAAAACTCTAGTATCAGTTGCTAATTCAACACTTCCCAGCTAAAAGCTAAATATTGGTAAATATATATATATATATATATATAACTGCTCTATGTATCTGTCATTCTGAAAGTTTGTTCAATTAATTGATTATGTTATTCATGTTTCTCTCTCTCATTGTCAGTATAAGCTTATTAAACTAAATATACGTATTAACATTTAACTTGTATCTATCAAGAACTCTAGCTAAAAATAAGTCAAGTATATCAGTGTGTCCTCTGGTTTGGAAAGCATGTGAATGTATGTATACATATTATAAAAGATTGGAATATTAAACGTTATAGGAATTCCATATAACCCTGAAGGACAAGCAATAGTAGAAAAAAAGTAATCACTTATTAAAATTAATGTTGCAACAACAAAAAGGGGGAGATGGAGGAGAATCTGCTAAAGACAAACTATCTAAAGCATTGCTTACCTTAAATTTTCTTAATAGACAACAAATTCCTAATACCACAGTAGCAGAAAGACATTGGGAGGTTAATAAAAAAAGGAATGAAAATGAAAAATGTGGACAACCAATATATTGGAAAAATGAAACAACAAATAAATGGGAAAAAGGAGAGGTAAAATTTTTGGGCCGAGGTTTTGCTCTTATCATTACAGAAACAGGATAAGAGCAGTGGATCCTCTCCAGAAGAATCAAGCCTAGAGTTGAAGATGCTGCCAAGACTTAAACTATAGACATGGTGGTTTTACATTGGATTAATAATAGGTAAAGTATTAGGTCAAGGTAAGATACTGCATCATAATTACACTTATTGGGCATACATAACCAACTCACTTTTTCTAGAGCTGTTGACTTAGAGTGATGAGTCTTACCCAATTTATCTTAATCAATCTCACGACAGACTACTTAATGACAAATGGCATATTTGTCATGGGCTTACAGAGGTTGTGATGTTTAATGATTCCTATGGAATTGTAAAGGATCGGGCCCTTATAGGGATGCCAAAACCTATTAAAAACACAACCATATCTTGATTCATTAATAATTCAACCATAATCACAAATGACAGTAATCCTTATTTCTGGAATTTTGGTAATACAGCTTTTACTAACAGCTCAATAATTTGGAAATATCAAGGAAGATCTATCCCACAACCATGGGACACTAAACTTAATAAAACTCAAAGTTATTTGTGGAAATTATTTTGGGGAACTGGTCCAATTTTTGAAAGGCAAGGGAGCAAAACTAATATTACTATTTTAAAAAAAGAAAATCAATTCAATTTCTTACAGTATGAGTATGAGATCCTACAGTTTTATCATTGGAAAAATAACTTTTGGTTAAAGGAACACTAATTGCTCTTTATTTACATGTCTTAAGAATTAATATTTTCAGGAAAATCAAACTCTTTTTATAGCAAGAAGAAGAAAAGGACTATGGTTACCAGTTCAGATGACCAGACATTGGCAGCAGTCTCCAGAATCCCAGTTTCTGTGGCATTTCCTCGACCATTATTTAAAAAGAACTAAAAGACTGATTGGACATTTAATAGCAGGAATTTTGGGACTGATCGGCATCATAACTGCTGCAGCTGTCGATGGCACAGTTCTACATCAAGGAGTACAGACTCAATAAATATGTTAAGGACTGGCATAAAAATGCAAGTGAGATGTGGCATAGTCAGTCTCACATTGATATGGAACTAAATAACCGTATGAATGATCTTGAAACAACTATTATACATTTGGGTAATCAAATTTATAATTTAAACTTGTTAAGAACTCTTGAATATGATTGGAATGAAAGTTCTATTTGTATTACTTTTTTGGCTTATAATAATAGTGAACATGATTGGGAGGAAGTGAAAATTCACTTGATTGGATATAAACATCATGTTTCTATAAATCTTTTGGAATTGCAAAAGAAGGCATTGAGCATGTATCAAACGAATTGAAAGAAACCACTGGTGCAGCCATTACACTGGTGGAAACAAACAAAACAAAACAAAACAAAACAAAACAAAAAACAGTTCAAATATCATTTTGGATTGGATTTGGAATTATTGTTATATGTGTTTTAACTGTTTGTATTGTCAAGGCTAGAGTAATTAGACCTGATAAATGCATTTATGTTAAGAAACATGGCCATGAAATACTAATTTTGCATTAGTTAGTAGAAAGATTCTACTAATAACCCCTTGATCTTAATACTAAATATCTGCACAAAAAATATTCATTTAAGGAACCTGAAGAAGCATAAATATTAATGAAATCGCCTTCCATGTAAGAGCTCGAAAGCTTGACTAGTAGTCAATGACGGGTAAGATTCTCAGAGGAGAACAACCTAAGACAGGCACAGCCACAAGAGCCTATGGAAGAAGACAAGTGTGACAGGAGGTCACCTTGTATGAGCTTATATAATGGTTCCTATGAGCTTTAATTAATAAAAAATGGGGAAATGATGGAGTTTCAATTAAAGGCCATGGCAACTGAAAGAATAGAAGGTCAACCTGGAATGTAGGAAACAAGCCCTCCGGTCTCATGCTAATAGGAGCTAGGTGGGGAAACATCTTGAGCTTGTAAGATTTACAATGTCTGTTAATTTCAGGAAGAAAAAGAGGAACTGAGCCATCAACTTTTAAGACTTGCTCATTTTAGTAAAATGTAAACTGTCAAGTATCTATTGACTTTGTATATGTACATACATATTTTCTTTGTTCTAAAGCCAAAGTAAAAGCCACACCTTATGAGGTGGCAGGGCTTTTCTCTGCATATCGGATGGAGAGTCCCCTGATCCCAGTTTTTCTTCTCTTTGTCTTATTCTTTCTTTCTCATCCGCGGCACCGTTTTCACAGACCCAGTTCTTGAACGCCAACAGCAATTGGAACTCTCATACACTGCTGTTTGGAATGCAAAAGGTACAGCCACTTTGAAAACATGTTAGCAGTTTCTTATAAAAGTAAACATACTTAGCTTATGACACATCAATCGCATTCCTGGGTATTTATCCAAGTTAAATGAAAATTCCTGCCCACATATGTATGTGCATACTAATTTTCATAGCAGCAAGATTTATAATAGCCAAAATATGG
Source organism: Tolypeutes matacus (assembly GCA_026826555.1). Lineage (NCBI taxonomy): Eukaryota > Metazoa > Chordata > Mammalia > Cingulata > Chlamyphoridae > Tolypeutes > Tolypeutes matacus. Next base: position 6,730,240 of record JAKSZT010054023.1, on the reverse strand, counting down.
AAATATCCCTAAAAGTCCACCATCGGATAAATGGATATATTTTGATATGATACGTAGGTATTTTAATCAACTGTAAAAAAGAATGTGCTATAATGCATACAATGACATGATAAATTTCAAAAAAATACATGCAAGGTAAAAGAAGTGAGAATCAAAAATTACACATTGTATTTCTGCATTTATATGAAATTCTAGAAAAGGCATAACTTAATGACAGTGAATCAATATTTGCCTGAGGCTGTGGGTGGAGGGAGAGAACTGATGGCAAAAAGACAAAAGAAGTAAGAAAATGTTCTAAAAAATCTATAGTAAAAAGTTTTGAAAATATATGTATATAATAGCTGTAATAAAAAGTTCTGAAAAAAAACTGTAATAATAGATTCAGAATAAATATATAACTATAATAAAAGGTTCTGAAAAAATATATAATTGTAATAAAAGATTCTGGAAAAATATATAACTATAATAAAGGGTTCTGAAAAAATATATATAACTATAATAAAAGGTTCTGAAAAAAATACTTTTTGAAGTAATGAAAATGTTCTATATCATGATTATGTGTTTGCACAGTTACACATTTGTCAACTCATTGAACTATACACTTAAAATTGGTAGATTTTATTATATGTGTATTATAGCTCAATAAACTTGACAAAAATGTAAAAGTCATTTACATGGTGAGAGGCTGACATGATACATGAGGTCTCCCAAATGGCAAGATTTCTTTGGTGGCAGGAGGAATCTATGCTTTCATGTTTTGTCAAGTGTTTGTCACTTGTGATAGGATTCCTTCATTGTTGTCCCAATTGTTCAATAAAATTCTGTTACATACATGGGTCCTTCTTGGGAGCTGGGTTCAAGGGCATCAGACTGCACCTTACACTAGTGCCCATGTCTGTGGAAGATAAAGAAGGTTAAGAGAAGTGGAACAATTCATTTGGGACAAAGAACCCAAGCACGGCAGAACAAATAATGGTATTACACCTAGAAACTTTAGGGAAATTCTGGAGAATATTTTTTGTCTTTGTTTTGTGTTTTAGTTTTCTATAATGCTCAAGCAAATACCACAAAATGGGTTGGCTTAAACAATGGGAATTTACTGGCTTACAGATTTGAGGCTAAAAGAAAGGCCAAATCAAGGCATCCTCAAGGTGATACTTTCTTCCCAAATTCTGGCAATCTGGGGTTGGCTGCTGGTCATCCTTTTCTCCTCTGTAGCATTGTAAGTCTCATGGCAGCATCTCCTGCTCTCTCCCTTCTCTTCCATTGGTTTCAGTCTCTGGATTTCTGAGGATTTCTCTTTCTCATGTATGAATTCACTCCATTTATAAAGGACTCTAGTAAAAGGATTAAGACCCATCCTGAGTGGGCTGGACCATATACACACCTTAACTGAATGAAGTAACCTAATCAAAAGGTCCTACTTACAATGGGTTCACACCTGCATGTATAAGAACCACCACATTTTGTCATCTATTTAATAGGGTTTAGATCAATTACATATAGCTGTTTAAAAAGATACAAAACTATAATATCTGGATTTCAGCTACAAAAGTTGTGACTTTCCAAGATATTACTTTAAAATAAATGGTTCTTCGGTCCCTATGACTGCATGTTAGCTGATTACTTCCAATTGCAAGTATCTCCCACCTTAAAAGTGGAAAATACAAACTAGATTTGTTTCACATGGAGATGGTGGGAGTGACCTGTGTAACAAATCACTTATTCATATATATCCTTTATAAGAAACACATTCCCTTTTTTGTAAAAACATCACATGCATGTTTATTTTTTGTAAAACATCTTTACTAATGGGAAATATTCTTATTAGAGCAGGTTTAAAAGCAAAATAAACTATGATGAACCAATCAATGGCTTTTATTTGTAATTTATTCAGGTAATTTATTAAGGCATCCATTGGATGCATCAAGCTATTTTCAGAGCCTACTTCTATCTGCTTCAGATAGTAGATATTCTAATACTATTTCATCTAATTATTCCGTTTATGATGTTCATTACGTGGCAGTCTGTAAATCACAATCTTAGACAATATTCTCACTATTTTTATACTTCCAACTGCCTTGAAAAAGTAGAGGATGTGAGAAGTCTACCTCTGCTACATTGAGAGTCTCTCCCAGCTAGTACTCACCAATCTTATTATCTACCACCAAGAGTGGTAAATTAAAAGATATGCATCAATTTTCCTATCTATATTAAAAAAAAATACTATCCAGTGAAGTACAATGATGTTTAAAAGAAATTTAGGATATCTTCAACATGTAATTAGCTAAACCAACTAAAGCAATGAAAACACATTCCATTTTTGCATAGTTTTTTTTTTTTTTCTTATTTAATAGCATTGTCTTCCTACAGGAATTACCAATTAGCTTTTTTCAAGATTTCTAATCAAATTTCTTTTTATATTTTATATTTTAAAAAGCTTCTTTGATTTATTAGCATTAAGCCCACTGTCAAATTGAGTCATGTATAGATACTTCACTTTTGATATAACATTTCAATGTCCCTCTCTAGAGAGTGAGTTCTGTTCAGGCACAGAGTGTGTTATATTCACGTATGTTACCAAAAAACCCAGAATCTGAGAGAGATTAGCTACTCAATAAGATTTAGCTAAGAGAGTGAATGAATGAATGAATGAATGAATGGATAATAAATGAATGGATGAATAAATGACCCAGTTTGAACATATATTTTATGCTGTTCAGTATGACAAATACATAGATCCATAGGATAATTTATTCATATAATTTATTTTGAAAAAATTGTGTTTCAGACAAGGAATTGTCATATATCCTCTTACCACATAAGTGATGCTATCCATCATGTTGCCATTTTGCATTTGCTATGAGAGTCTTTAGCTAAATTTAGGGCCTGCTCAACTATAATAGTCTAAGTTTTTGCTATATTACTCCTTCTGTTTCCCCCTTCCATTTCATAGGTAGTAAGGTTCAGGTTACAAATTAGCATATTACTTTATATGATATAATATTTTTTATATTTCAAATATATTTGAAATAATCTCCTAAATATACACACATACACATTAAATTATGTTAAAACCCCATTTCCTAATAGCTATGGAACTAAATGTGAAATTTTTTAAAACTAAAATGGTACTAATCAAAAGGACCATCTATGGATAATTGTCAGAATTAACCAATAGAAAAAGCAAAAATTTGAGGCTGGGCACTTCTATTTTTTGTGGGTTATAGATCAAAACTAAATCTCACAGAAGCAGAGAAACCACTCTCCCAGATGAGCAATACCCATTGAACAAAATTGCAGGACAAGTGATTCCTCGTTACAACCCCTTTCCCAGCCCATTCATCTCTTTACTGCCCCTCTTACATCTTTGTTTCTGAAAGTATGGATTAGAGGGTTCAGACTAGGTGTGAGAACAGTGTAAAAAAGGACAATGAACTTGCCTTGGTCTTGAGAATTTTCTGATGATGGCTGGAGATATATACATATGACTTGGATGTAGAAGAAAGCTACCACTATAAGATAGGTTCCACATGTCCCAAAGACTTTCTGGAGTCCAGCTGTGGACTGCATCCTCAGCACAGCCCAGGCAATGGCACTATAGGAGCTGAGAATGAGGAGTGGTATGAGCACAAAAAAGGAGCTCATGACCATGAGGTTCAACTTGTTAGCATGGGTATCAGCACATGATAGTCACAGCAGTGCTGGAACTTCACAGAAGTGGTCTACTCAGCAATGCCCACATAACGGTACCCAGAAGGTAAAAGAGGAATGAAGTGCTGAGGTGGTAAAGGCACTTACCCAAAAAGCTATGGCCAACAGATGACAGAAGTGAGGGTGCATAAAGATGGTGTAATGCAAGGATCTGCAAACAGCTGCATAATTGTCACAGGATATTACCACTAGTAGTACACACTCAGTGGTGCCCACTGTGAGGACAAAGTAAAGTTGAATCATGCAACCTATGTAAGAGATGGTCTTCTCCGGTCCCCAAAGGTTGACCAGTAACTGAAGGATAGAGCTGGTGGTGTAGTATAGATCCAGAAAAGAGAGGTTTGAGAGGAAGGAGTATATGTGGAGATGGGCATCCAGGTATGACAAGATGATGATGAATAGGTTGCCTATCAATGTCTTCAAGTAGAATATCAAAATAACCACAAAATAACTTCCAGATGAGGCCAATTAGAAAAACCCAGTAGAATAAAGTAGCCTTGAGAACTTGCATTTTTTCCGTCATTCATTTCCTGATACCTGAAGAAAGAATCACATAAACGCAAAGGTTTCTGCTTGCCAACAGATTGTGGAAAAAAATGTATGCCCTCCCACACATAATTTTGTATGCTATGATGGCAGTAAAATTTTTATAGTTTTCTTTTTATGTTTCATTCAGATATTTGTAGATACAATCAATAACCTCTCAAACGACTGAGTTCTTTTACCTCTAAGTCAGCATTTGGATAATTGAAGATTAAAGAGATCCTAACAAGCCAAAAGAGATACTTTTCATGAAATATAATATGTTTTCCAAAAAACTACCACTATATCTACTTCCCTTTTCTACATTTTCAGGCTATTTTTGGTTACAAAGAAAGGAAGAGCTGCAGTCTTGATAATCATACATATAGATGAGAGTTTATTTAGCATGTGATGAAAAACAATTCAGTAATACCTTAAAAATATCAATATTGGGTAAAATAATTCAACTTCATTTGGATATGATTATAGAAAGAACAAAATATTCTAATTTGTTTATCTATGATAGTTTATTTCTAGACAAAAATATAACAACTAAATGGAGGTATAATCAAACATGCACACAAACACACAGACACCAATTTAGGAATACTCACATTATGAGCAAAGCTGAACGTCTTAGCTCAGATAAGGAGAGATGTGAAATCAATGGGAGGATATCAGTGGCAGAATGCTTCCAAAGGGAAATAAGAATATAACTAAATGTGGAAGAAAAAAACACACAGAGTGGAATAAAAATATAGGGAGGGAGCAAGAGAGGAAGAGAAGCTGTTTAGATGGAGAAGAGAAGATAGGAGCTCTGATTGTGGTACCTGGGGTTGAGAGTGTTTATCACAGGACTTGAAAATAATTTTCACATTATTTTATATGATCTAGGACAGTAATTGAGACATCATTTATGTTCTGGGTCATACTTTATTATGATTTCATATGTTTTGGTTTTTCTGCAGTTTGGAATGGAACTTCAGAATACTTAGTAAGACAAACCTTTGTGACTATTTAAAAAAATCCAATGGCAAGTTCATCTTGTAGTTATTCTTTTGTAAAAAAAATTTAGAAATAAAGGCAAGAAATTGAAATATGCACTAATAGTTTGGTTTTCAGTTGCCACTTTTATTTGTGTATTATCATTCTCTTGTAGTAAAGACAAATACTTTTTTATTATATGGTTATTGCTATAAGACATAGTAATCCACCACTTAACCATTCCTGAATTGTTTTGCCATGCCACTTCTTCTTCCTTACTGCCACAGCCAATTCTTCTCATACTCTCTGACAGAATATGGTAAAAGACAAACTCAGCCACACCATACCTACCTGCAATCATCTCTTTTGGAGAAACACTTAATTGTCCAGATATTGTAATCTTGTCTTTTGAAACAGATGTAAAGGGGATCTAATTGGTTGTGTTACAGCTAGAGAACTAGGGACATTAAATCTGATCCAAGGCAATTCAGGCAGGTACAAGGATTTCTATACACACCCTTTAATATAATTGATAATGTAAAGAATATTTAGCTGATTGTTACAATATTCTGTATTATTTTCTATGGTTCAGAAGCCATCCAGGATAGTCATCCAGCACTATGCTTTTAAAATAAATGTCTTTTGTCAAATACTAAATTATGAAGTTTCCTGTATTTTAATGGATACTGCCTTTTGAGGAAAGATGGAAAAATTCTGAGGGGTTTCTTTTTTAATTTCCCTAGGATGAAAGGTAATACAGCACATAAAATTTGAACTCAAATGTTGGGTTACTCTCTCTTCCCTTTTACTGCTGCCTGAATTTTCCTTACTACATTAAATAAAAGAAAGTGGCAGCCCAAATGTAAGATATGGACTATAATTCATGTAGAATTATACACTATATTAGTGTAGAATTTTGAAGATGTTCTTTCATAATTTGTAGCAGATGTCTCATCAAATGCAGGGTGTTGGTGGTGGGTTGATGTATGGGACCCCTGTATGATATTATGCATGTTTGTTTTGTAAGTTCACAACTTTCACTATACACTTATTGTTTATGTAGGTTCGTGTATGAATGATATACTTCAATAAATTTTAAAAAAGGAAAGTGGCAGCTGTATTTATCTGTTGCATGACCCACTTTTAGCATTCTGGTAGAGGTAGAAAGGGATAGAGGATAAGGAGCAAAAAGTCTCATGCAGAGAAAAGTTAGGAGCTTCATGGTTTGAGTTTATTCTTAGTGGAAAAGAGAGAAATGAAGACCCTATCAAAGGTGGCTTGTGGGAAGCGGCTGTGGCTCAATCAGTAGGGCTCCCATTTACCATATGGGAGGCCCTGGGTTCGGTTCCTGGGGCCTCCTGGTAAAGGCAAGCCCGCCCGCACGGCGTGGTTAGCTGACCCAGCGAGCACAAGCAGCAAGGGGGGGGGATAAATGAATAAATAAATAAAATGTTTAAAAAAAAAAAAGGTGGCTTGTAAGGGGTGTGGAATAAAAATACTCTCTATTCTTTAAAATCAGACATTAAGAAAACAGACGGCTTAAGATGGTTATTTTTTTGTCATATCCCATCCTTTGTGTCTACCTGGTTCTTAAGCAAGGCTCCCTCCACTTCTTTCAGTACTGACCTTTCTGTGTTTGCCCACATTTGCCACTGTTCTTCTCTTCCTTTTCTATGCACTCTTCATGGATAAACCAATGTGGGGGGTTCTCTAGCTGCCATGCATCCTGAAAACATCAACCTAATTGCCTTCTACACCAACTTTTCTAACACATCACATCTAATTGTGGAAAGCAGAGTTTGAAAATACCTGTGATTTCCACTGTCACAGTAAAGAGAGCCTGGATCTGTCCAAATATTGGCTTTTAACAGAATGTGGGAACACTTTATGGCATTCAAATGATAGGGGAAGATAATTTTATCCCAGGGTATATGGAGCTTTCATGGAAACAAAAGAGGAATATGGCTTGCTTTCCCTGCTTGGGCCACTGGGTGGATAAATACCAAAATGGCAAATTAATGCCCTTCAAGGATTTGGCCTGGTTAGAAAAGTGTAATAATCACAAGACAGAACTCTTCATAGGAATGCCTTCAGCATGGTTTTGAATATATAGAGATGATGGTGAATTTATCCACAAATTAACATGAAAAATGGTGCTTTGAGTTGTATCATACATGATGGGGATGGATTATACTGAATGAGTCTCTCTCATACGCACACACACACACACACACACACACATATAAAGGCCTAAAATTTTAAGACAACTGGTTACAAGTAGGGAAAGTTTAGAGCCATGAAGAAGAAAAAGAAAAACTGGACCACATGAAGACTAACTGCATATTTTTCCTTATTAACTTGGCATATTTTGAGCACTTTCCTGTACCATTTGTACCTTCCTGCTTGGCCTTTAAATTAAATTCTAAATTCATACCTGCAAAAGTTTGGAAAAGGGTACAAATATCATTCAGACTTTTGATACTGAATGTTCAGGTGACCTTTTCCAATTTTGTTTATACCTCAAATATCTTTCATTAACAACTTCGCTAGTCCTCCTATTAAAATCTCAGTGCTAAGAAGGGCTTTTTGTTTCCTAAAGCCTAATCTCACTGCTGGGGCTGCAGCCTACATTTTGTATTGCAAGTCTTCTCCACTTGCAGGAGACATAGACATTGATTAGAAAATCTTGGGCTTGTTTATCCCTTCTTTCTACTCCAAACTTCACCAGTGCTTTGACTCTAAAGAGTCAAATTCTTCTGACTTGCTTCTCATGCCTTCACCCTGTCTGGCTCCCATGGCTTCAGATTTTATACTGGTTCTCACATGCCTCCCTCATAATAATAGCAAACACTTACATTGCACTATTTTAAACTCTTTAAAGACACTGACCCTTTAGTCCTTACCACAATCCTTTAAAGTAGGCTTGTCTTATCATCCAGCTTCTACAAATGAGGAAATTGGGGCACAGAGGAGTTAAGCCAAGCATCCAAGATATACTTAAACTTCTAATTCCCTTTTTATTTCTGTTTAGGTAACATCTGCTAAGTCCAACCTGTGTACGCTTACAAATTATTCCTCTTTTTGCATCTTGTAATTAGCAGACACCCTCCTTCCATAACTCCACCTTGCTGCACACAGGTGAGTCTTAGCTTCAACCTGTAGCATCCTCACCCATGTATCTATTATAGTATCCTGTGTTTGCTAGATCCTATGCCTCTTTCTTTCTTGAGGAGTACACCCTCTTTTGGTTGGTTTTCTTAGGTGTGCTAGATAAAGTTTGAATTCCCTGAATCCTGTTGGGGAAAATGGCTAAATTGCTGCATTGATCCTGACTGCAGCCACAGCTGTGTATTTGAGTTCGGTGGGCCCGAAGGCAGGCTCCGTCCTCATGGCAGACGAAGCACTCCAGATTGTTCAGGCCTTCAGAGGAAGCTGAGTCAGCATATATACTTCCAGTCTTTCCATTGATTTTGTAATAAATTTCCAGCATTATGTCCCTGTTTCAGTTTACTAGGTTGCCAGAATACAATATACCAGAAATGGTTTGGCTTTTACAATGGGGATTCATTTGCTTACAAGCTTACAGTTCTGATGTTGTGAAAATGTCCAATCAAGAAATCATCAGGTGATGATTTCTCCCCAAGGATGGCTGCCAGTGGTGATTCTGGACTCCTCTGTCACATGACAAGGCACATGGCAGTGTCTACTATTCTCTCCCTTATCCTCTGGTCTCATTGCTTCAGCTTCCTCTTCAGTGCCTTTCTCTCTCTTCATCTGAATTCATCCTACTTATAAAGGATTTCAGAGGATTAAGACCCACCCTGGGTCACATCCTAGTGAAGTGACTTAACCAAAAGACCTTTAACTGAAGTAACCTAATAAAAAAATCCCACCCACAATAGGTTCACACACACAGAAATGGGCCAGCTTTAAGAATGTGATGATCATCTGGGATACATACACTCTCAAACTACCATAGTCCCTTTTAGCTTATGCATTACACCTTGTCTGAAAGGTATATTTGCATTAGAAGTGACTCTAAGGAAGACCTCAAGAAGAGAAATCAAGTATGATTTATCTGAACCAGCTGTGTCTTAAAGACTCTCCAATGGATCATTCCCATCACTACACAAATACAGAAAATAAGCAAAATGAAAAACCTTTTCTTGCCCTCTCTCCCTCTGCCGGCCTATCATGTCATTTTTGCTCCCCATTCCAGTAAAACTACTGAAAAGTATTCTCTATACCTCCTTTCCCCATTCTTCCTTAAACTTATACCATAAGGATTTTATCTCCTTCATTCCATGTCAACTGCTCTGGTCAGGGTCATTAGAGACCTCCACATTGTTAAATGTGATGGACAGTTCAGCTTTGGATGTACTTGATGTAAAAGCTCCTCTTCTTCCTAAATTTTGCAGTAGCTATTTATTTCTCCTGGGTTTTCTTTCCCCTCAATTTCTGGAGTATTTAACTAGAAGTGGAATTATTTTATTGTAGGTATACACATCTTCAAGTCACTAGATATTTCAGGGTCATTGTTAATGTCTTTTTATAAAGTTTTGTGATCTTCTTTGTGATGGTCTTACACAATTTCTGTTAGATTTACTTGTATGTATTTTTATGGAGTTTGTGATATTTTAAATGATATTTTCCAGAGGATTTTTGCTGATGTATAGACATTAATTTGATTTTTGTGTATTAATTTTATATCTAGCCAACTTTTCAAAAACCTTATTAATTCTAAAAATGTATCTGCAAATATGTGAATATTTAAATATGTGTGGAAAATTAAAAGTGTATTGCTTCTCTCAATCCTTATACATTTTAAGTCCTTAATTCACCTAATTGAACTAGTTAAAAGTTTGAAGATAATATTGAGTAGAAATAGTGAAGCATACTTGACTTTTTTCTTATCTTAAGGGAATTGTTGTAAAGGTTTCACCATTAGATATAATGTTTCTCTAAGTCCTTCTACTCAAAATTAGGTCCACACTAAGCAGCAATAAAACACTTCAACTTCATTAAGATAAGAAATGTTTGTAACATCAAAGGACATTATCAAGAAAGTGAAAAGGCAACCTACAGAATGGGAGAAAGTATTTGCAAACCATATATCAGATAAGGGATTAGAAGTCAGGATATATAAAGAAATCCTGCAAATCAACAGCAGAAAGACAAACAACCCAATTAAAAAATAGGCCAAGGGCTTGATAGGCATTTCACCAAAGAATATAGGCAAATAGCCATTAAACATATGAAAAGATGCTTAACACCATAAGCCATTAGATAATGGAGTGAGGAAGTGCATAGTTAGACATTTTTTGGTGGTGTTAAATCTTCTTCCATTCCAGAAAGCCTCTCTACAATCGTAGGAGAGAAAGAAAAATATTTTTATCATTGAATAATCATTAAACCAGAATGTGAAGCACCCCAGGCAATCTGCAATGTGAATACAAAGATAAATATAGAACTCACTATTTTTGTGTGGTTAAGAAGATATGGCCTAGTACACACACATTCTCAAGACATTTCAGAGCTAAGCTTACAATTTAGTGTTAAAACCCCTTGGGAAATTACATGTTGATTTCTTCCCAGGAAACTGGGAGTTGGGGGATATCTTCCTTGATTACATTTCAAAGAAATGAATTTTTTCTTTGAGGAGACAATTTGCAAGAGGCATATTCAACTTTTGTATACATTTAAATTTACATACATGTTTAAATGACAAAGAAAAAACTTTTACAACTACAGGTTTTATAAAGTAAACACAAACAGCAATGAGAGGGAAGAGGAAGTCTGGCAACAATATGACCTGGCAATTCTACTTCTAAGTAAAAAAAGTAAAAACAGGGTCTCAAACAGATACTTGTACACCAATGTTTATAGAAATATTATTCATAATAGCCAAAAGATGGAAAAATCCCTTATGTTCAACAGGGAGAATTAAGCCCTTTATTATAGTTATTACCATTTTAAATTTTATTTGCCCTTATAATCAGCAGTTCAAAAAATGATGCCATAAATAGAAATCCATGCCCAGATTTTATTGTTGAGTTTCACATATTACCAATGTGAAAGGAAAAACTGCATCTGACAACGTTACACATTTTTGGGGGCCCAAATTTAAGAGGGGTGTTTCTCAGCTGGTTCGTTGGTTTGGTGTAGCTGAATAGACAGACACACTGAACTAGGCTAGGTCAGGAAAACGCCTCCTCACTAAGGGTTTTTTAGTTTTGCTTTCTCAGTTAATCTTAAAATACACATGGTACCTGGGGTCAGGGAATATTTGAATAATAAGGATGGGGTTATGGATGTGAAGGTATAGTAATGATGGATTGTAGAGAGGCTTTCTTGGATGGGAGAAGATTTTGTTTTTAATTATATTTCCCAATAATAATACAAATTTTAATGATTATAAGACTATTCAGGCCTTAAGAGAGATTTGGTAAACTATATATCTCTAAGAATTTAAATTTAAATTTTCTAATGCAATGGCATAAATCTTCTGACAGTATTTTTTCATCTATGGTATGAGAAATGATTTTCCCTTTTAAAATTGTGATATGTTATTTGCATTTCATTACTCTTTCCCTTGATCACAAATTGTTCCATTTATTATTCTTTTTTAAAGAATTTACTTTTTGCTTTGTTGATTTGAGGCAGGCTAGAATAGGGACTGAAGGAGGAGGGGCAGAAAATCCAATGAATACAGAAACACCACCTAAAAAGAGATTTTGAGGCAACAGGCTGCTGACTTGCATGAGCAAGTTATCCAAGGGCAGCACATAGCATTCACCCAGCAGCTGTGTTTTCAGAAGGCAGCTTGGGGCAGGAGAGGCACCACCACCACTTCCCACCCAGTGTCATATCACCTCATGCAGCAAACTCCAGCAGAGCTCATGGACAGCAGCCAGAAGCCAATCAGCACAGGACAGCAACCCCAAGAAATCAAACCACCCAAAATCAAACCACCCACTGCATTTCCCCCACTTTGTCTTAAATACACCAATCAGTGTTGTTCCTAACCCCCTATGATAGACCATAAAACTCGGAACCCTAGGACAGAGAGTGCATCTCTACTTTGAGCATGCCCATACTTACATGTGAGTGTGTACTTTCCCCTTATTAAACTCTTTTCTAACTTTCTTTTTATTTAGGAAATGGAGTAAAGAGTTTATTAAGAAACAAGAAAATGAGGATAGTACACATGGACCGCAAGCATACTGCAGGCTGACTTGCGAGTGTGAGACCCCAGGTCAGGGCTTTTTAAAGTCTGTTTGCTGTTTGGATTGGTTGCTCCACCTGTCATTTCTCAGGGGGCCAAGGGTGAAGCTTTTTGAGGCTATCTGGGGCTTTCCTTTGACCAAAAATGCCATTTTCATTCCAAATGGGATTCTTATTCCTGGGTCTTATGGGATCCCTCAGGAGGTTTCTGGACAGGGTCTCACAGCCATGTGGTCTGCCTATGTTGTCTGCCAGGCCTAAGCTGTGACCCAAGTTTCCCCTTTCCCCATAATAACCTGCCTCAACTCCCCTCGAAGAGGGTTTACAACCTTATTCTTAAGGAGGCACTGAAGGGTGATGGCCATTCTGCCTGACAAGGTATAAAATCCTTTGGCAATTCTATTGTGGTTGAGGGAAGATGAGTCTGGCACACTGGTTGGAAATGGGTGAAATCCCCACTTGAATAATAAGGCATTGATTCTGTAAGAAATCAACTTAATTTGGATTTTTTTGAAAATACATGGTCCCACCAAAAGGATAAAGAAGATGGTAGTAGGCACTCCCAAAAAGGGGGTCAGCCATGACATAATGGACCATGAGAGTGAGAAAGGCCAGATGCCTCCAGAGGTGCATCCTCCCAAAGTTGATGGGAAGCAGCATTCTTCCTTGAGTTCTTTTATGCTGTTTTTTTTTTTTTTTTTTTTTTTTTTTTTTTTTTTTAACTCTAGGGAGATTTTGTGGTAGACCTGCTGGGTTTGGTATAAACTGCCAACCCAGTTCCCGTGGCAGTGGTTATGCCTAGGACAGCTAGGAGAGGTATAAGAAGAGGCACTGCCTTAGATATAAACTCAAAAATACAGTATAGGCAACAACAAGCCTAGCATATGGCAAGCAGAATAAATACTGTACTTAAGAGTGCAATTCCTTTATTTTGTAGGCACATTCAGAATAGAAGAGATATGGGTACAGTATTTATTACTAAGCAATGCACCAATCAATGCATAAGTTTCTCTTTGAGCTGCAATTAATAGATCTAAGCTCCAGGTTTGGAATACCATACATGTTATCTTTCCATGGGAGCAGGCCATAATGCCAATTGTGTTGGTTTAAGTTGTAGTCACATTACTCTGGTAATTATTGCTCCCCTTGTTATGTCCTTCACACAGCCAGCATGATGCAGTACAGTTGATCTTAGAGAGAAGCTAGGAAGGTAGGCTCCAGTTTTCCACCAGCCTGGTGCATATTGCCCTTGAGCACTATGAAATGGAGCGAGTATGGAGCCAATGACCACTGCACATCTGGCCATATCAAGCTTTTGCTGGCTGCTGCAGGAGTCTGAAACTGCAATATACTCTCCATCCACTTCAGGAGCATGTTCAGAGATGTAGTAGTTACTTTTATTGTTTTAGGGGTTGCAGTGACTGACTGAGCCAATAACTCAAATGGAGAGGCACTATGCAGAGTATTTGAGCCTGGTTTGAATGCACAAGACAGTTTGACCACACTCCCAATGCAATGTATAACATATCAAATGAACTTAACTATTTCAGTAATTTACTTTTTACTTGTAATTGTTTGCTTTGTTTTAAAAGATCTTTCCATAGCTTTCAAGGACTTTTCCTTTACTTCTGATATTTGGTAATAAGATTATTAACCACCTTAATTTTAAGGCTGTTGTATTAGTCAGCCAAAGGGGTGCTAATGTAAAATACCAAAAATGGGTTGGTCTTTATGAAGGGTATTTATTTGGAGTAGAAGTCCACAGATACCAGGCCATAAAGCGTTAAGTTTCTTCTCTCACCACAGTCTATTGCCACGTGTTGGAGCAAGACAGCTGCCGGCACATGCCAGGGTTCAGGCTTCTGGGGTTCCTCTCTTCCCAGGGCTGTGTTTCTCTCTGGGCTTAGCTCCTGTTTCCTCCACAAGGTCAGCTGTAGATGATCAGGCAAACGGCTTGCTTCTCTTCTCCTGGGGCCTTCTTTCCAACATCAAAACTGCTTCTCAAAAGACTGTTTCAACTGTCTTTTGCCTTGCCTTTTATATTCAATTCCCCACCCACCAAGGGGTGGGGCTCAACGCCCTAATCCTAACCTAATCATGCCCACATTAACAGATCAGTTTACAAGCATGATTCAATTATATTTTTGGAATTCATAATTACATCAAACTTCCACAGCTGTTAAAAAGTTTAAATTGGGGAATTACAGGGCAAATCGATTCTTAATTCACCATCCTAGAAGATAGAGTTTTAATCTGCCACACCTAGCACCTCCCTCATGGTTCTTGCAAAGAGAAGGCCTGGTGACTGGGTAGGTTAAAGAGTTGAGGAAAAACCTTTTCCCTTTCCTAACAGTTTCTATATTCAGATTTTTATATGATCTTTCCATCCTTCTTAGCCTAATTTGGATTACAGGAATATTAATGCACATATATAATTGCATATTTAATTTTTAACAATTTGAATAGAGCTCTTTTAAGAATTTGCATTTGTTAATTTGATATTATCACCCCAAAGTATGAAAATATAGTAAATAGGCAGACAAAAACACAACTCACTAAAGTCACTTATAACTTTCATTCTCTTACAAAATAAATTTAAATGTAAAATGACATTATAGTCAAAAAATCTCCTTGGAGGCTATTTCTAATTACTCTAATTTGCACTGTAGCCATGCAGTTTTGCACATGAATATCATTCCTTTTAATTTTTGGCTTATAAATTGTTCCCAATGCCTTAAAATACAATTTACAATATTTTCCTTTACTAAAGAGCATTGCTTATTTCCCATTTTGACTTTGACAGACTTTGGATGAGCAAGACTGCTTCCAGTATATTACTCACTGAGGTCATTGAAGCCTCAGGGAAACCTGGTTTTTCTCATGACATGCTGCATTTAGGAATATCAAGTCTCATGGTGGGAGGCCCCCAACTCCCCAGTCCTTGGAGATAACATGACTCTGGCAGCTGCTGGACTGGAAGAGTGGGCATCCAACCCCAAGGGTCAAGATTCCAGCAGGCAGCAATCTAGTCTACATATGGAGTCATGAGAGAAAAGCAGGGTTATTGATACCCGTGGAAGGACAGGAGTCAGGAGTGACTTGTTTGCCTTCCCCTGAGCCATAGGGGGCAGAATTTACCATACTACAAACAGGGGAAAGACCAATCCTGAAATAACCATAAGCATAAGAAAGGGATGAGGCTAGACCTGAAGTAACATAAACAAAGATAAATTAGTCTAAGATTACCATCACAGTAATCCACCCAGTTATAGTAATTTCAGATATTATCCTTCTGCTGTTTTATAAGATAAAGGCATCTATATAATTATCTTAACTCTTAGTCACGGTTTCTAGTAAGTCTTCACTTTAAAAACAAATTGGGCACTTTTGTTTATTAACTAAGCAACTAAAACTATTTTATTAGTAACAACATTGCTAAGATTTTCTGCTTTTGCAGCAGTTGAAATAATTCCATGTGATTTCTTTTATACATCGAATTCAATTGCAAGATAGTATTGACATTTAAAGACTCAATTTTAGGTTTTCACTTTTATCCAATTTGTAACAAGTGAACCCCAATCTGATTTATGAGTTCCTAGACATGAGCAGACTGATAAAGATAAAGCAAGCACACATTAGAACAGAAGAGAGAATTTTACACTTTCTTAGCTTAGGGAAAGACCTGCCTTTAGAATCATCTAAACACAAAGATCCGTGTCTGTCCATGCCAGAAACCTCATGCAGGACCCTCCAGTTGCATTCCTCCAGGAAAATCCCTAGGCAGCTGCTAAATACAGAGCAAAGGGGACTGGAGAAACCATGCCCCCAATGAGACATGAATTGGGACTGCTCTGGGGGCTGTATCCCATTAGTTACCTCCTTCAAGGGGTAAAACCCTGCAAGGTTTTTTTGCTGGAAGGATTGGAGTGTTTGTTACAAGGGAATAGGCAGGGAGTTAGGATTAGCCAGGAACCTTTTAATCTTAATTGATGGCACACGAGGAGGTTTCATCTTCTACAAGGAGGGAGAGGTTTAGTAAATGGCCTAGATCGTGATTCCCCATTCTCTCCCCTCATTAGGTAAAGCCAAGGTTAGGAGAGATCCAGAGTGCAGGCTAGGACTGAGTAATTGGCTCCCATGTTAATTAAGATATTAACAATCTTACCTGCCACGTCAAGGGTCACCCAGGGCTACTCTAGTTGATGGTTCACATGTGGCTTCAGGCCCCTTCTATTCTCCCCTGGGGCAAGGTTCCAGAGGTCGTGCATGGTGAGGCAGCTTGGGGCCAGGTTCCTGCTGACATGGAGCTTGGATTTGGGTAACCCTGAGGTGACTGGTGACTTTAACAGTAGAAGTTAAAAGGTGAGCCAGTCCAAGGCCCTGCGCTCACCCCACCTTACCTTCTCCATCTTGGCAGTTGAAAACAGAGAAGGCTGTTTATAAAAGGGACTTAATGGAAATTTGGGGGCCCAGGGAAAATTTCTGCAGCTTTCTACAGATGTCTGAGGCAGACTGGAGTTACTAGGAGGATCTATCCTCTAGAGTTAGGATCTACCAAGAGGGTATTTTTATTGCTTCTACCAGGTTTCTTTGAAATAAGTCTGGGTTTTTAGGTTCTGCCTCTGACTAATTTCCCTGAGCTTTTAATTGACTGGTTTGGTAGTGCATTTCTTCATCCCTTTAAGGAGACATGACCACGTGGTCTCTGGCTCCCAGATCTGTCTGTCCTCTCCCTCTCTCTTACACAGGTTTAACTGGAATTCAGGGACCCATAAAAAGCCCACTCTCAGCCATACTGTGGCCATGTGGTGGCAGGAAAAGATTAGCCTTTTTCATTTTAGACCATAAGTAGGCAGGTTGTCCCACTTAGAAGCCACTCATTATGCTACAGGAGAATAAACATGTTCATCAGTCTGGGTGACATCCCACTGCTAGACATCATTGAACAGATTGCTCACTGAGCCAGCATCCTGGGGGTCACTGTCCCCACATTCCATGGATCAGGAGCTTATGTCTCTGGGTATTCCCAGACCCTTAGAAGTCTTGGAGATATGTGGATCCAGTTCCCAGACCTTGGCTTACAAACTGGGCAGTCCCTCTAGGAAAGGGACTGGCTAGGGACCTTTCTTTTGGCCTACACTTGCTGAGGTCTTAGGAGATATCATGAGCAAGCTTATCTCATCACCATTCCCAGGGACTGAGTTCCACAGGTAAATCCAACATTAAGGGGCATGTTAAAAGCAGAGTCTGTCTTGCAGGTTACAGGCAAACAGTTCAGGGTTCCCAGAGGTAATCTCAGGGCCTTACTAATAAAACAAAAGAGGGCACAGATAAGCTTTAATTAAAAGTTTAGATTCACCAGTCCTCATCAGGTGTCAGGGAGCATTATTTGCCTCTTTAACTCCTGGCTGGCTCATGAAATAACATGACTGAATGGCTCTGGATTCTGGGCTTCTAGGTTCTTGGCTTATGTCAAATAAAATAATTTAAGGACATGCAATAGAGCAGGTAAGTAAGTAAGGAGTATAATAAGAAACAAGAAAATGAGAAAGGTAGGTGGTCCATACTGAGGCATGGACCATGGGCATACTTGAGGGTGAGTATAACCCTTTCTTATAACTGTGGTGTATCTCTGAATTCTTTCTTATACTGTAACTAAGAACCTGCAATTGGCTCCAGCAACATATCTTTTGACAAGCCAGCTAGGACATAGTCTCTGGTAAAACTCTCCTCCACACAATGAGACTGGTGAATTTTGGCCTCTAACCAAAGCCTGCCTATGTCTCTGTCTCTGTCTCCGTCTCTGTCTCTGTCTCTGCCTCTGTGTGTGTGTGTGTGTGTGTGCTGATGCAAAATACCAGAAATCTGTCAGCTTTTATAAAGGGTATTTATTTGGGGTAGAAGCTTACAGTTACCAGGCCATAAAGCATAAGTTAACTCCCTCACCAAAGTCTGTTGCCATGTGTTGCAGCAAGATGGCTGCTGACATCTGCAAGGGTTACAGCTTACTCTTAAGGTCCCAGCTTCTTCCAATATCAGCTGTACCCTGGAACAAGTCAAGTCTGTCTCCCAAGCTCACTTCTCTCTGGGCCCAGCTACTCTTTTCTCTCCACAAAGTCAACTGTAGACTATCAGGCTCTCTAGGCTTTGTCTCTGTCCCAGGGACTCAATTTTCTCTGGGCTCAGCTCCTCTGCTCTGTCACAGGTGTTTACTTTCCAGGCTCCAGCTCAAAACTCCAACTAACTCCTGTGCCTTGTCATTTTCTCTGTGAGTCCCCACCCACCAAGGGGACAGGGACTCACTGTCCTACTGACATGGCCCAATCAAAGTGCTAATCATAATTTTATCAAGTAAAAATGAAACCACCAACAGACGACTTTACAAACATAATCCAATATCTATTTTTAAATAATCTAAATAATACCAATATCTAAATAATGCCAAACTGCTTCTCTCTCTCTCTCTCTCTCTCTCTCTCTCTCTGGTCTCTACCATTCTTAACTGATCTCTGGCCCTGCTCCTAAAGGACATAATCTCATTTTAAAGCACTCCAGCTCCCTCTTCTGAGGTGGTAGGGGCTAGCCCCCACATCATGTAGATCCAAGGAGGCATTGGGCAATGGGTGACACAGTCGGTAGCAGGTTGGTATTATTTAAGAATTCCAAAGAGAGATATTGGATTATGTTTGTAAACTGATCAGTTTCTCTGGGTGTATTAGATTGTATTAACTTTAGAGGTTTCACTTTTACTTGATTAAATTATGATTAGGGCTTTGATTGGGCCATGTCAATAGGACATTGAGTCCTCACCCCCTAGGGACTCACAGAGAAAACACACAGCAGAGGAGTTAGTTGGAGTTTTGGGTGCTGGAACCCCAGGAAGTAAACACACAGAGAAGGAGAACACAGAGAAGCAGATATGTGGGAAAAGAGAGGAGGCTCCATTAGACATGGCAGAGGCCCTGGGAAGAGAGATGAGCCAATCACCTGATAGTTTACAGCTGGCCTTGTGGAGAGAACAGAGCAGCTGAACCCAGAGAGAAGTGAGCCCTGGGGAGACATATGAAACTTATCCCAGCCTACAACTGAGAAAGGATGAAACTGGGATCACAGAGCCTTAAGGTGAAGGGGAAGATGGAACTTTCACAGAAACCAGCAGCCATCTTGCTCCAACACATGGCGACAGACTTTGGTGAGGGAAGTAACTTATACTTTATAGCCTTGTAACTATAAGCTTCTACCCCCAAATAAATACCCTTTATAAATGCCAACAGATTTCTGGTACTTTGCATCAGCACTCATTTAGCTGACTAATATGCCATCTTTGAAACCTGACTGGGGGCATTCCCTGAGTTGAGTAGGAGTCTAATGAGAGCACAGGAGTCCAAGAGATCTGTCTCATCCTAAACCACTTTCTAATTCTAATTACCTCCTCCCTAACCATGAATAAGTGTACACAGCCCTTGCCCTTTTTCTGCTCCTTTTTCTATCTCCTTAGGTACTTCCTTATTCTCTCCCTATGGCTCTATTCAGAACATGACTATCATCTTCTATGGCACCTTCTTCAACCATTCTGAATTCTTTTTCAGGCTCATGGGGTCTGCTTTTGCCTCCCAGCTGGTGGAAACAGGGTTTGCGGCTGGTGCCAGTCCAGCCCCTTAAGAGACCCCACCCATGGCTGTGCCCAATTATCCAGTCCCTTCTCTAGTAGACTAGAAGCCTGACAATCCCTCCTCTTCCATTATCTCACCTGTCAGAAGGGATTGAAGGTCCCCAGACACCTCGTCTTTTTTCCTTGGCTCCTGAAACTCTGGTTTGGATGAACTTCATCTCTCACTAGGGCTCTAAATCAGGTTCCAGATCCTCAATCCCTGGTCCTGTGAACACTCATTAATGTTTTTCCCAGGCCACTCACTAAATCCCTCAAGGCCATCAGAGATAAAAGGTTTGAAGCCAACCCCTTCTCTAGGGAAACATTTTGGCTTGGTAGCTTTGGTCCTGGACCCAGTCTGGAAGTCTCCTAAGATGTATGGTGCCACAGGGACACCCAGAAGCACAGCCTCTGCATTCTCAGGATTCCAGGAACCGGGGTGGTAGCCTCAAATGTCTCCCAAGACCTGAGCAACTTGGAAACTTTGATTTGAAAGGTAAAAGTTTAGTCAAGCAGGAGTCTGGGACTCCAGATCAGTTAACAAATTCTTCTTCATTTTTCCCTAGAACAATGGGTATGGTCCCTAGCATGACAGCAGACTCCCCACTAGGGTGAATTCTCGAGTTCCTGAACTCAAAGTCCCCTTAGACCCACCTACACTTACAGTCTCTGCACCACCACCTTACACACCCAAAGCTAGTCTGGGAAGAGTTATCAGGAATGGAACCTCTTTTGACCCTACCTCTTTTCACCTTGAGAATGGCCTCTACCCAATAAGGGAAGTAACAAATGGAAATGTGGGAACAATTAGAATCCATGTCCCTTTCTTCATGACAGACTTAGCTCAATGTAAAACAAACAAAACAAAACAAAACAAAACAAAACAAAAAAAAAACAGGGCAATTCTCAGAAGATCCAGCTAAATTTACTGAGAAATTCCAACATCTGGCTTTTGAGCTAACATGAGGAGATGTTCATACTATCCTGGCCACATGCTGTCACCATATTTGGGAAGAGGCCCAAGGACATGCCAATAAATTGGCAGCCCAACAACCACAGCAACATTCTGTATGATCCATGGCAATCCCAGATATGGAACCTAACTGGGATTACCAAAGGGGACAAGCCGTCCTAAGGAAAAGGGACCACATAATAGCATGTTTATTAGAGGGAATGAGAAAATGTGTCACCAAGCCTGTTAACTATAATAAGTTACAAAACTAACCCAGAAGGCAAAGGAGATCCCTGCCCTGTTCTGAGAAGGACTAGTGGAAGCTATGAATAAGTATACCCAGGTTAATCTGGGTTTATCAGAGGGACAGATTACATTAAAGAACTATTTTATCAATCAGTAAGCTCCAGATATTAGAAGGAAGATCCAAAAGCTAGCACTAGGGCCCCAAACCCCAATGGATTCTCTTTTAGAATCAGCATTTTCCATCTTCAGCAACTGCAACAAGGCCATCAAGGAGGCAAAGGTAAGGAGAGACAGGAAGAAGGCTCACCTTATAGGAATTGCCATGAGTGGCAGCCAGCTCCAAAGCAGGCTCCAAAGCATTGGTATCCTGCTTCAACTGTGGAGAGCCAGGCCACTGGAAGAAAAACTGCCCCAGGTCATCCCAGCACAGCAGGGAGATCCTCGGTCCCTGTCCTGATGCAGGGGAACAGGCCATTGGGCTTGGAACTGAACCAAACTCAACCCCAAAGTGGGGGATTGAGCATGATCACAGGGCCTTGTGGCGATGACTGAGGGGACTGATGGGGCCCAGGGCAAAAAGTGACTCCTTGGACAACTTCATGGTATATCAACCTGGAGGAGCCCTGGGTGACCATTGACATGGCAGGTAAGACTATTAACTTTTTAATTGATATGGGAGCCACCTATTCAGTTTTGACTTGTCACTCCAAATCTCTCCTTCCCAAACCTGTCCAGTAGTATGAGTTGAAGGTAAATCTAAAATTAGATGTTTTACTGAGCATCTTCTCTGTCAAATAGGAGACCTAATGGTAAGCCATCAATTTTTAATTGTTTTTGGGTACACTACTCTGACACTGGGATGGGACTTACTTCATATCCTGGGTATGCATCCAACTAGTAGGGATAAATAAAACCTTTAAGATGCCCGCAGCCCTATTTTCAAAAGAAGAATGAAGAGCTTGTGCTTGGCCATGATTCTAAATAAGGAGCTATATGCCACCTCAACAGCTATACCCCAGGAAATAAATAGGAAACTAAGTTCTATGGTCTGGGAAACAGGGGTACCTGGGTGACCTCTCTGGGTTCCCCAGTTTCCATCTCCTATAATGCCCAATTGCCATATCACCATAAAAAAAACCAGTATCCCCTAAAACAAGAAGCAATGAACAAGTTCAGGGCCATGATAGAAAAGCTTTTTGTTTTTTTCTTAAATTGGCCTCCTAATTCTATGCCAGTCCTGCTGTATTGCCTCTATACTTCCAATGAAGAAGCCAAATGTCACCTACAGGTTAGTTCAGGACTTAGCAATTAATAACTTTGTAATTTTCATCCATTCATTAGTGTGCAACACTTATAACCTACTAAATCAATTCCCAGAAAATACAGCTTGGTTTATTGTTCTAGACTTAAAATATGCCATTTTCAGTATCCTACTCCACCCAGATACACAGTTCCTTTTTGCCTTTGAATGGCAGAAATCCAGCTTTAAACCTCCAGTCCAGCTTACATGGACTGTGTTGCCACAAGGAATTTGGGACAGTCTCCTTATCTTTGGAAATGCCTTAGCTCAGGGCCTAGCTGATCTCCACTTGCCTCAGAGCTCCCTTTTACAATATATGGATGATATGATACTTTTCAGTCCAACAAAGGAAATCTCCAATAACAACAACATTTTACTCCTTAACTTCCTAGCTGAAAGGGGCTATGGAGTTATCTGCATCCAAAGTACATTCTCTCAGGAGAAAGTCTCTTATTTAGGGTTTCTTCTCACCTGGGGAGAAAGAGCTCTCTCCTCAGAAAGAGTTAAAGCCATCACAAGTATTCCCCAGCCCCAGACAAAGAAACAACTGCTGGGACTCCTAGGGATGGCTGGATATTGTAGATTGTGTATACCCAGGTTTAGTGAAATAACATGGTCATTATATGATGACACCATCAGACCAGATAACCATCTCTAGACTGGGTAAAAAACCAGAAAACTGCTTTCCAGGCTCTAAAGAAAACCCTAATCAGCCCCTCAGCATTGGGGATCCCTAATCTTAATAAGCCATTCATTCATTCTGTACATAATTGAGAAAAAGGGAGTGGTTCTGGGAGTGTTGGTCCAGAAATTGGGTGAGATTTCTTGACCAGTAGCTTGTTACTCCAATCCCCTGGATAACACAGTGCAGGGATGATCACCTTGCCTGAGACCAGTGGGGTCAACTGCCCTTTAAGTTGAGGAAGCCACCAAGTTGATCTTAGGGTAACCTTTAACAGTCTTCACCCCACACCAGCTGAAAGATGTGCTTGAGACCAGGTGCCATCAAAGGCTTACAGGTAGCCAGTTAATTAAATACCAGTCTCAGTTACTATAGATCCCTCAGATCTCAAAGTTAAGGGTGTGTCCAACCTTTAACCCAGCCACCCTGCTACTGACAGAGAGCCCAAGATCAGATCCTGAGGGGCCCCTCCTTCACTACCCCTTGAAACTCTTAACCAAAACAATTCAAGTATCTTCATAGTTCCTGGAGACCCCAGTTCTCAGGGATGGTAGAAAGAACCAACTAAGCCCTAAAGCAAACTCTGGCCAAAGTTTGCCGGGAAACTATTTTATCTTGGGTCACCAGTTTGCCATGGCTTTGCTGAGGCTGTGTATAGCTCCAAAAGACCCACTTCAGCTTAGTCCCTTTGAGATGGTCTATGGGTCCCTTTGAGATGGTCTTTCCTCATCCAGAAACTGGTGTTAGATCAGGAGATCCAGGAACTCACCAAATATTTTATAAATATAGGAAAAACTCAACAAATCTTCCAGGGGCTCAGGAACAAAATCCTCCCTAGGCCCAATAGTAAGTTACCCTTACATAAATTTAAACTTAGAGACCAGGTTTTAATCAAAATCTGGCAGGAGAAGAGGCCTCACTACCAGAGTCTAAATGGAAAGGGCCTTACTCTATGGGTCTGATCACTCCCACAGTTGTTAAAGTTAAAGGAGTTGCCAGCTGGGTGTACTTATCCCAAGCAAAGCCAGGTGTCCAAGGAAGTGCCAATGCACAGGAAGCATCTGCTGTTATGTTCGAGTGCCAGCCATTGGATGGCCTGAAATACCTCTTCAAGAGACAAAAGCTAAGTACCTGATGACAGCACCCTCACAGCCTGAGCCCTGTAGAACCCCATTAGTGTTGCTTCCTCCTTATAGCCTCTATTGTTTTAAAGATTTGTTTTATTTATTTATTTCTCCCCACCCGCTCATTGTTTGCACTTTCTGCGTCTGTTTTTTGTGTGCTCGTCTTTCTTTTACGAGGAACCAATAACTGAACCCAGGACCTCCCATGTGGGACAGAGGTGCCCAATTGCTTGAGCCAGTCTCTGCTCCCTGCTTTGTTGTATCTCTCATTATGTTTTCCTCCTTCTGTCTCTTGTTGCATCATCTTGTTGCATCAGCTCACCACACCAGCTTGCTGTCTTACTTGTCTTCTTTAGGAGGCCCCAGGAACTAAACCTGGGGCCTCCCATGTGGTAGGCAGGCACCCAATGGCTTAAGCCATATCCACTTCCTTAACCTTTATTTTTTTAACTGCTATAATCTCTCTCCTTTGGTGGATAAATGTTTAGCTACTAACATGAGAACCTTAAAAACTCTTCTTTTAATCAATATTCTTGCTCAAATCCTCCTTATCTCAGTCTTCCACCCTGGTGGTCAGGGACCTGCACCTTAGTGTACTCACCTCCAAACTTAAAATACAAAGTTGGGAATGAGTCAATTCCACTCCCTGTGTTTTGGTCCACTGTCCCATCCAAAAGTCTTTCCTACCAATGATGGGCCATCCCAGTACTCATAACACTTCTACTGGGTGCACTTAGAATTGGAAGGACAGTAGTCACAGACACCACCAGCCTCCTCCAGACCCAATAGACCTATCACAACCTCTCCAAAGAACTAACTAGCATAAAAAAAATATAGACAGCATAGAACTTGTTCAAACCCAGCTCAATTCTTTGATAGTTGTAGTCCTTCAGAACCAAAGGGCTCTAGACATGCTCACTGCTGCTCAAGGAGGTGCTTGAACCTACTTGGGTGAAGAATGTTGCTTCTATGTCAATCAGTCTTCTAAAGTCCAAGAAAACATTAAAAACCTTATTGACCAGGCATCCATACTAGAAAATGCTTCCAGCAGCATTCCATTCTCACTGTTTTTGTACTTCTTTCACTTCCCTTGGTTTACAACCCTCCTAGGCCCCCTTACAATCATCCTTCTTACACTTGTAGCAGGCCTCTAACTCAAGTTATCCCTTCCAGGATTAATGCATTCCAAAACAAACTTCTACTCATGTGTGGATATCACCCAGTCTCAACCATTGAAGCAAGCACCCCTCCTCCTGACCCCAATAGCATAGTCAGAAGCCAATCAATACCAGACAGCAATCCCTAGAAATCAAGCCACTCTAAATCAAACCACTCAATGCATTTCCCTGCTATGTCACAAATACACCAATCAGGGCTAACCCTAACCCACTATGAGAGCCCATAAAACCAGGAACTCCAGAACAGAGATCGCACCTCTACCTTGAGCATGCCTGTAGTCATGTCTAAGTGTATACTTTCCCTTTATTAAACTCTTTTCTAATTTTCTTATAACTGTGGTGTGTCTCTGAATTATTTCTTATGATGTAGCTAAGGATCTGGAAATCAGCTCCAGCAATAGCCCCTCTACCTTTTTTGTTCACTCTCTATTTTGTAATCTATGTTTAGTTTTGTTTTGCTGTTCTTTACTGTCTAGCTGTGAACCTACAGAACAGGTTTCACCAAATTTCACTTAAGATGAGAGAATGAACCAGGTCACTCCATATGGCAAAAGAGCAACAGTATATCAAGGAACTTACAGACCAGGAAGCTGGTTTTGGGCAGTGGTAGGATATTCAGATGAGGGCTCTGTGGCACCCAGTGGGTTGCAGAGGTTTATATAGGCTTATACAGGATGAGAAAAAGAAGGGCACAGAGCAAAGTCAGGATTTGCAAGATCCTAAACATGTGTCTTTGAAGTTATTGATAGGTAGCAGTAAAGGTTCTAGTACAGATAGCTATAGGGTTTTGGAATATACATGTGCACTTTAAGAAGCACTTATAGGGTTTTTGCTTTTTTGGTTTTTGTTTTGCCTTTTTGATTAATTTATGGCTTCTCTAGTTTATGGCCTCACCCTTACCTACGTTTTTGAGATGTATGTTTGGCTCATTAATTTTTATTCCTTTTCCATTTAAAATGTGTGCTTTGAGTGTCATAAGTTTCCCCAAAATTTATACCAAGCAAAAGCAAGTTCCTTCCTCACAAAGCATCTTTAAAGCCAACTCCTTAGACACCAGTGTTTCAAAGAAAGAGTTTTATTTGTTGCTCAAGCAATGGTGCATAGTGGTCTTCTGGCCCAAAATTGCCTCCCTGATCTTCAGAAATTGTAATATTTTATAACATTGGGGTGCCAATTAATAATTGGTTTGGAGCTGAACACAAGTCCTGTCATTCTAAAAACAAGGGGTTGAACAGGACAGATGGGGATGGGGTAGCAAACCAGGGTCAGGGTATACAGAACAAAGGTCAGTTATAAGTTTTTTTATATGGATATTGAACAGAGATGGATAGAGTGGTTTCCATCCCAATAGTAAGCATACACAAGGGTGAGTTCAATCTAGAATTACCATCACAATAGCAAGCATGCACAAGGTTGAGATTAAGTCTAGAGTAACCATAAACAGGGGTGGACCACTTTAGCCAGCTTAAGTAATTTCAGCTGCTAAACTTTTGCTATTTCATAATATAAAGTCATCAATATAATAATTTAAAAATCATAATTATTTGTTAATTCTTAACCCTTGGTTATAAAACAACTTATTTAACTGTAAACCACAGATTGGATCTTTATTATAATTCAGCTCAAATTATTTCTATCATTATTTCTCTTTCAATCCATGGATTATTGAAAAGTTTATTTCTTGTTTCTGATGGTTTCCCAACTCTGTGAATATACTAAAAATCACTAAATTGTACATTTTTAAAGGGTGAATTTTATGGCATATGAATTTAAACTTCAATAAAGCTCTTATTTTTCAAATGTTTCATTGTTTCCTTTTATATTTAGCTCAACAACCACCTTTTTTCATTTTTACATATGAGATGAGGAAGTGTAACTGGATTCCTCTAAGTTCTTGGCTATATTACATAAAAGAATTTAAGAACATGCCAATTTAATTAGGCCAGCAGTTTATTAAGGAAATGAGAGAAGAGGAGAAAATAAGAGATTACAGGTTCCCAGGTATACTTACCTGCTGGTCCAGGCAGAAAAATGGTTGATTTTGCCTGTGCACTTGTTTTTAAAGCATTAATTATCCCTCCCCTTGTTAATATTTGGGGGAGGGGTCTCAGCTGTTTGCTGTTTTGATTGGTTACTCAACCTGTCAATTCCCCCTGAGGGCAGCAATGATAAGGCCTCTTGAGAATATCTGGGGATTTTCCTTGATTCCACATGAAATCTTGTTCTAAATAGAGGATTCTCAACAGGTTCTTCTAGCAGCCTTTTGGTGGGGAGGGATCTTTCCCTCAGGTGAGTTCCAGGCATATTCCATGGTCACATGTTTCACAGCCATGTTTTTCTGCCAGGTCCCACATTCATCTTCTCATTCCCTAAATTAGCCTGACTCAGTAGCAGCCAATAGTTTTTTTCTTCCTATGTCAATTCTGACATAAATAAAATACCCATGTATGTGTGGGTTTCTGGACTTTCTGATCTTACCCATTTATTTACCTATCCTTAAGCTTTTTTACTTGTCTAATCAATATAAGAACTCTTAAAATCTCATGTTACAAGTCCTTTTTATCATATTCAAGATTATCTTTGTTCCTTTGACTGTTTGCAATGATACGATAAATTAAATCATGTCTCAACTAATGGGAGACAACGACAGGAGTATCGTATCACTTCTTTACTATTCCTACCAAAAGTGCTTAATCTGAATCCAATCCATCAAACTCACCCAATTGAGAGACATCATCAAAACAATTGGGCCTTAATCTTCAAAGTATCAAGGTCATGAAAGTCAAGGATGGACAAAAATTCAAGAAGACAATATACTCAGGACAATTAAAAGCAATTCTTTGTTAAATGAGCATATTTAAGATAATTGGAAAATATTTAATGGAGTCTACCTGCTAGATGGTAGTATTGTATGCTTATTAAATTTCTGATTATATTAATTACCTATTGCTATGTAAAAAATTGCTACAAACACAGCAGCTTAAAATGAGTCACATTTATTAAATGATAGTTTCTGAAGATCAGAAGTCTGGACATAACTTTACTGGGTCCTCTGCTTTGGGATCTCATCTGAAAGCAGTAATCAAGGGGACAACTGAAGCTACAGTCTCATTTCATGGCTTGACTAGGGAAGGGTCTGCTTCAACTGATATCAGAGAGGCCCTGGAGGTCTTGGAGAAAGATGTCAACCTAGGGTAGGAGGGTTCTTGACACAGTCATTCAGGGCCTAGTCAGGAGAATTTAATGTAAAGTGAAAGTATGCACTCAAGATGGGAGGATTGGAGTGAGTGCTCATACAAGTTTCATGAGTTGCACCTGCTGGGGCTGGGGTGCTTCTTTATTAAAGCTGGGCTCCCCCCTTCTTCTCCCTCTATGTAAATGAGCACTTGTACATCCCAACATTCTTATTGGTCTTCCTTATGCAAAAGAGGGATTGAAAACTACATCTTTTTACTGGTGCTGGAGTGGGAAACGTCCAGGGGAGGGTTCAGTGAAGCTTGTGGTGGCCAGGTGATGGGAGGGCCTTTTGTCATCTTCCTAGGGCTTTGGGCCTTAGGCCTTGGGTGGATGATTTCCCACTGCAGTTAGGTATTATGTGATGGTGATTTTCCATTGATTCTCCTCTATTGCTGAATTATCTCCCCTTTTCTGCTTTTCCCACCTTACAAACTCACATGGTTCTTGGCAGAATTCAGTTCCTTGGTTTCTGTTGGACTGAGAGACTCTGTTTTTTTCTAGCCACTGGCCTGTGGCCATATTCAGTTCCACCTGGTTGTTGACTGAAGACTGTGCTTGGTCCCTTGCCAGATGCCACACTAAGATGGCTGCTTGCTACACCAAAGTCAACAAGCACAATCATATATCATATAATCATAGATGTGACATCATGCCACCTTTGCCATATTCTATTGGTTAGAAGCAAGTAATAGGTCCCACTTAGAGTTAAAAGGATGGGATTACACAAGGGCATGATTACCAAGAAGTGACAAATTGGGCCATCTTAATCTGTCTACCACACTGATTTTGAAAGACTGTATTGTAGTTATGTTAGAGGATTTCCTTATTTACACATATATTGTCATCAGAGTGGTGGCCAGACTCTCCATAATCCCCAAGACATCTAAGAAAATTGAGGTGGCAGCATTTTTCCTGAACAATGAGGCAGAAGGTCCACCCTCTCCAAATGCTGGGGCAGATTCACCCTTTCCCACATGGGTGGCTCTGCTCTCTTGGTATGAGAAGATGTCTTCAGTCCAGACCTCAGCTTCCAGGTTCTGCCTTTGAAGTGAATTTTCCCTCAATCTGTCCCTTTTCTGTCCTTTTTAGTGCAGACTGGCAGTGGTTCCATTCAAACAGATCCCACAAAAAGCTTGTTGGTTTTGCTTGTAGTAACAGTAAACCATCAGACAGTAGGACTTCCCACAAATCCTTCCAATCTTGACTTGCACTGAAATGGATGACTGGATCCAAGTTCAGTTAAACTCTCACATGGAGCACTATTCTCTCAGAACTTGCTTTCTGGAGGCTCAGATTTTCCAAACAAACAATTTCTGGTTTCTTTGCATTCAGGCATTCAGTTCTCAACTTATCCCTTTACTCTCATGTTTTACTATAAGCTGCAAGAAGAAACCAGGCAGCACTTTGCACTCATAGGTTGGAAATCTCAGCTAAATATCCAGACTCATTGTTCTTGTATTCTGCTTTCCATTTGATATCAGAACTCAATTTGTCCAAGTTTTCTGTCGCTTCAAAACAAAGGTCACCTTTCATCCAGTTTCCAATAACACATTCATAAATTCTGTCTAAGGCCTCATTGGATGTAACTTTAGCAGACATACTTCTACCAACAGTCTCTTCAAAGCAATCTAGGCCTTTTTTTTTTTTTTTATTATGGGTAAAAATCAAAATTCTCACAATACATACAAACATTTGCAAAATGATATATAAATATATATGCATATATGTGTATTTGCTTACAAAAATGTTATTTATATATATATATATATACATATATTTTAAGAGGTGCTTAGATTACCCAAAATATTACATGGAACCCACTGGGATTCCCATCTTGCCCACCTCCCACACCTCCCACCACATCCCACACAAACATCTCCCACAGTGTGGCCCACCACCTTACACATCCTGGAGCCTTGCCACCAACCATAGACCACAGTTCACACTGTAGACCACACTCTCTCCCACTCAGTTCTGAGTGGAGTGTGCTTATTTAAGATGGCCTACATCCGTTGCCACAACAGTACTCAGGACAACCTCTAACTCCCAAAGAAGCCCCTGTATTTCAACTGCTCATCCCCTCCCTACCCCAAAAGTGTCAAGTGGCCACTGACTCCACCTCATTGTTATAATTTCTTGCATTGCTAGAATCACCATATGTGAACAAGAGAATACCATCAAGTTCACTCTAGTCCATAGTTCTTCCCCCAATCCTGAGGGGACTGGGATGGTGACGTCCATTCCAACTCCAAGTGAGAGAGGGCTTATATCCCATGGATATGGTGGGTGGGATGATCCTGCCTGCCGATGCAGGCCCTCTCCATTCCCTGGGATGTCCATTGCCCATCGTTGTCTCCTCACCAGGTGACTTGGATGAGTCCATTGAGCTGTAGAGTAGGAGTTGCAGCTCCACCGAGATTTCACGCACACCTGGCACATAGGTAGGTGGGAGGCTCCAGTCTCTGGAAGTATACCTAAAAACTCCAGCATCACATATAGGTTTGAATAGAAGGGACTGGTGAACCATGTGCAGGGAGGACTTATTTGAGTCTAATTCTGTCACTCTCAGGAGCACAGATTCCAAAATAGAACCCACTGATATGGCATCAGTCTCTGGGGCTATCCCCCCTTATATAGGACCAGGGTGTCTCCGGAGCTCTCAGGAACCCCACTGAGTGGGGTGATAGGCACTTAGATGTTCTATGAGCTCCTACTGAGGTGTGCTTAAGAGTTACCTCTGAGATGACTCCCCGACTCTCTTTGAAGTCTCTTAGCCACTTGAACTCATTTGTCTTTACCGTTTCCCCCTTTTATTCAAGGTCTTTTTCCAGTTGTGTTGCCAGGTGGCACTTGGGAAAAGTTTTCATTTAGCAATAATCACGCCTCGGATAAACCTCATTGGCTACGATACTGCCACTGCGCAAAGCTGTCAGTTGGCACTTGGTATTAATCCCTCCTTGTCAGGGAGGCTCATCCCTGGGAGTCATGTCCCACGTTGGGGGGAAGGTAATGCAATCATATGCTGAGTTTGGCTTAGAGAGAGGCTACATTTGAGCAACAAGGAGGCTCTCAGGTGCCAACCCTTAGGCACCCCACAACTGCAGGCTAAGTCTCATTTACAAGAGCAAAGACTCACAAGGGTAGTCATCAATAAAAAAAACACATCAGTGGGTCATCCTATTTTGACAGGCACTGTCCCTACCCTCAGAGGACTATTGCTGCTCCCTTGGAGACTGTGGCAGAGCTCTCCAGGCTAGGAATTCAGATTCCCTCATTTATTGCGTGATTATCCACCCATCGTGACCATGCCCAATCCCCCGATCCTTTGAATGATTTTGTATATTTTTCATGTATATTCAGATGAACCAATCCCCACGAAACCCCACCCAGACACCCCACCCCAATAATCCCCCGCAGTACCCATTGTAACCCTTCTGTGATCCAAATCCTCCATGAACATTTAGTCCATAAAATAATCAAATACACTTACTAGGAAAAAGAAACAAGTGTGATAAGCTTACATGCAAGAGACAAACATAAGGAAACTGAAGGGGGAAAAAATAAAAAAAAGAGAAGGAAAAAAAACAAATAATCAAACAAAGAACAAAACAAAATAAAATTAAATTAGTGGATTGGGACATTCAAAAAATGGGCAAAAAAGCAAAGGAAATGCCTTTAAAATATATATATATATATATTCACTTTTTTTTCCTTTCTCTTTTCTTTTTTTTTTTTTTTTCCTTCCCTTTATTACTGTGTTATCGATGTCTGGTGTGCCATGACACCTTCCTCCTCTCAATCCCCATTGTCTCCCAATTTTTCATTTAATTTTCAAAGAAGTCTTAGGTCACAGCAAAGTCACACACAGAGTGCCGGAGACTCCCAGTTACCAAACCACCCCCCTTTACCCACCCCATATTAACTCCCCCCCCCTTTTTTTTGGTTGTTAGCATTCTTTTAACTGTTATGCAGATAGCAAAATATAGTAACTAAACATTGTCAGTGATTTACAGTATAGTTTACAATTTAGATGATACAGTTAAATAATTTTGATGATATTTACCATGTCCTGTGTACATTACTGTAAGGTAATGAAAAACCTTCCCCATGACCACCAAACAACCCCTTAGATCTTGACTATTCCCTTCTCCCCAGCCCCCCAGGACCCGTGAAACACCCCTCTCCCAACCCATGGAATGTCAAGATTCACAGTGACATGCCCTGGGGATTTGAACCAGACCTTCCTAATCCACCCACCCCCCAGTGCTGCACCACCAAACCCAGGAATTCCACCACTCATCTGCCCCATTCCCCAACATGCAACCACACTCTATCCCTTTACCATAGATTATGTCCATATGGGTGATGGCTCAAAGCCTGCACTTCTCTTACTCTTCTTTGTTAACCTATCTTTCAGACAAAGGTTCTCAGAGACTGCTCACTTGCCTCAGTTCAGATCAGTGAGGTCATATACTGTTCATCCTTCAGTGCCTGGCTTGCTTCACTCAACATAAGGTCTTCAAGATTCATCCACGTTATTCCACGTGTTAGCACTTTGTTCCTTCTTACAGCTGAGTAATATTCCATTGTATGTATGTACCACATTTTGCTTATCCATTCGTCTGTTGATGGGTACCGGGGCTGATTCCAACTTTTGGCAATGGTGAACAATGCCGCTATGAACATTGGTGTGCATATATCTGTTTGTGTTTTTGTTTTCAGTTCTCCTGGGTATATACCCAGCAGTGGAATTGCTGGATCATACGGAAGATCTATTGCTAGTTTTCTGAGGAACCGCCAAACTGTCCTCCACAGTGGCTGGACCATACCGCAGTCCCACCAGCAGTGGATGAGAGTTCCTATTCCTCCACATCCTATCCAACATTTAGTGTCTCCTGTTTTTTTAATAGCAGCCATTCTGATGGGTGTAAGATGGTATCTCATTGTACTTTTGATTTGCATTTCCCTGATAGCAAGTGATGTTGAGCATTTTTTCATGTGCTTTTTAGCCATTTGTATTTCTTCCTTGGAGAAATGTCTTTTCAGGTCACTTGCCCATTTTTTATATGGGTTGTTTGTCCTTTTATTTTCGAGGTGAAGGATTTCTTTATATATTCAGGATATCAGGTTCCTATCAGATATATGGTTGCAGAATATATTTTCCCATTGGTTAGGTTGCCTTTTTATTTTCTTAATAACATCCTTAGAGTTGCAGAAGTTTTTAATTTTGAGAAGATCCCATTTATCAATTTTTTCTCTTGCTGCTCGTGCTTTGGCTGTGAAGTTATGAAACCATTTCCTATTACAAGGTCCTGTAGATGCTTCCCTACATTATCTTCCAAGGTTTTTATGGTTTTGGCTCTTATATTTAGATCTTTGATCCATCTTGAGTTGATTTTTGTATAAAGTGTGAGATGGTATTTTTCTCTCATTCTTTTGGATATGGATATCCAGTTCTCCAAGCACCATTTGTTAAAGAGGCCACTCTCTCCCAACTGAGTGGGTTTCATGGCCTTGTCAAATATCAGATGACTGTATATGCGAGGATCTATATCAGAACTCTCAATCCGGTTCCATTGGTCAGTAGGTCTATCCTTGTGCCAATACCATGCAGTTTTGATCACTGTAGCTTTGTAGTATGTTTTAAAGTCAGGTAATGTGGTACCTCCAACTTCATTTTTCTTTTTCAATATATCTTTGGCAATTCGGGGCCTCTTGCCTCTCCAAATATATTTTGAGGTTAGTTTTTCCAGTTCCTTAAAAAATAGAATGTTGACTTTTATTGGGATTGCATTAAATCTGTAGATTAGTTTGGGTAGGATAGACATCTTGATGATGTTTAGTCTTCCCATCCATGATCAGGGAATATTTTTCCATTTATTTAAGTCTTCTTTGATTTCCTTTAATAGTGTTGTGTAGTTTTCTGTATATAAGTCCTTTACATCTTTAGTTAAATTTATTCCTAGGTATTTGATTCTTTTGTTTACTATTGTAAATGGTATTTTTTTCCTGATTTCCTCCTCAGTTTGCAGGTTATTGGTGTACAGAAATGCTACTGATTTTTGAGCATTGATCTTATAGCCTGCAACATTACAGAACTCCTTTATAAGTTCTAGAATCCTTGTTGTCGATTTCTCAGGGCTTTCTGTATATAGGATCATGTCATCTGCAAATAATGAAATTTTTACTTCTTCTTTTCCAATCTGGATGCCTTTTATGTCCTTTTCTTGTCTCAGTGCTCGTGCAAGTACTTCTAAGACATTGTTAAATAGGAGTGGTGATAGTGGGCATCCTTGTCCTGTTCCCAATCTCAGAGGGAAGGCTTATAGGATTTCACTGTTGAAAATGATGTTAGCTTTGGGCTTTTCATATATACCCTTTATCATTTTCAGAAAGTTTCCATCAATTCCTATCTTTTGTAGTGTTTTTATGAGGAAAGAGTGCTTTATTTTGTCAAATGCTTTTTCTGCATCTATGGAGATGATCATGTGAATTTTTTCTTTCAGTTTGTTTATGTGGTGTATTACATTGATTGATATTCTTATATTGAACCATCCTTGCATACCTGGGATAAAACCCACTTGGTCATGGTGTATAATCCTTTTGATATGTTGTTGAATGTGATTAGCAAGTATTTTGTTAAGGATTTTAGCATCTAGGTTCATTAGAGAAATTTGTCTGTAATTTTCATTTCTTGTGGTATCTTTATTTGGTTTTGGTATTAGAGTAATGTTGGCATCATAGAATGAGTTAGGTAATATTCCTTCTACTTCTATTTTTTGGAAGAGCTTAAGTAGAATTGGTGTTAGCTCTTTCCGGAATGTTTGGTAGAATTCAGCTGTGAAGCCATCTGGTCCTGGACTCTTCTTAGTTGGGAGGTTTTTAATGACTGAGTCTATCTCTTTACTTGTAATTGGGCTGTTGATTTCATCTATTTCTTCTTTCACCAATGTCAGCTGTTTGTGGGTTTCTAGAAACTTGTCCATTTCCTCTAAATTGTCATTCTTGTTGGCATATAATATTTCAAAGTATCCTCTTATGATACTATTTATTTCTGTGGGGTCAGTAGTGATATCACCTTGCTCATTCCTTATTTTATGTACTTGCATCTGTTCTCTCTTTTTCTTTGTTAGTCTGGCTAAGGGTTTGTCAATTTTCTTGATATTCTCAAAGAACCAGCTTTTGGTTTTGTTTATTGTTTCCAGTGCTTTCTT
>JAKSZT010054023.1:6599708-6693812 GCA_026826555.1 Tolypeutes matacus | reverse complement strand
TTTTTTTTTTTTTTTTTTTTTTTTTTTTGGCTTTTATAATAACAATTTATTAGGTTAAAAGCTTACAGTTCTGAGGCTGTGAAAATGTATCAGATACAAGATACAAGGTATCTTCAGAGATGTCTCTTTCCAAAGGTCAGCTGCTGGCAATCCTAGACTCCTGCCACATGGCAAGACATAATGGCGGGTCTTTGGTCTGGGTCTCTGCTTTCTACTGCAGGTTTAGAAAAGGTTTACTTCTCTCAAAGCTCAGCTGTGGGGAATCAGGCATATGGCTCATCTCTAGCCTCTTCTCTGGGCCTCTTCTCTTTCAGGCTTTCAGGGGCCTCTTTCCATGCCTCTGTGCTCCACTAATTCCAGCTTCTGGCCTCTGGGACCTCTCTCTCAGTCTTCAGTGCTTTCTTATTCTCTATTTCATTTAGTTCTGCTCTAATCTTGGTTATTTCCTGCTTTCTACTTCCTTTAGGTTTAGTTTGTTGTTGTTTTTCCAATTCCTCCAAGTGTGCAGTTAGGTCTTCAATTTTAGCTCTTTCTTCTTTTTTAATAAATGAATTTATGGCTATGAACTTCCCTCTCAGGACTGCTTTCACTGCATCCCATAGGTTTTGATATGTTGTGCTGTTGTTTTCATTAGTATCAAGGTAGTTCCTGATTTCTTTTGAAATTTCCTCCTTGAATCCCTGGGCCAAAGGTGGGTTTCTTGTAGACAGCATATAGATGGATCGTATTTTCTTATCCATTCTGCCAATCTGTATCTTTTGATTGGTGAATTTAAACCATTAACATTCAGTGTTATTACTCGTAATGAATTTCTTTCTTCAGTTATTTTTTCTTTGGGTTAATGTATGTCATATGTTGTTTTCTTTCTCTTTTTGAATTTTCAGTTGTTTTTAAACTCTCCTCCAACTCTCTCTCCTTTGTTTTTTCCTTTCGACTTGTAGAGATTCCTTTAGTATTTCTTGAAGTGCTGGTTTCTTCTTGACATACTCTCTTAATTGCTGTTTATCTGTGAATATTTTGAACTCTCCATCATTTTTGAATGCCAGTTTTGCTGGGTAGAGAATTCGTGGCTGAAAGTTTTTTTCTTTTAGTGTTTTGACTATGTCATACCATTGTCTTCTTGCCTCCATGGTTTCAGCTGAGAAATCAGCACTTAATCTTATTGTGCTTCCCTTGTATGTGATGGTTCTCTTTTCTCTTGCTTCCTTGAGTATTTTCTCTTTGTCTTGAGCATTGGACAATTTGACAAGTATATGTCTTGCAATTGTCCTGTTGGGATTTATACTATTTGGGGTGCGTTGTGCTTCCTGGATCTGCACAACCATCTCTCTCAATAGAGTTAGGAAGTTTCCAGCCATAACTTCCTTCAACACTCCTTCTGTTCCCTTTCCCTTCTCTTCTCCTTCTGGGATGCCCATAATGCATATGTTTGTGCGTCTTGCATTATCGGTTAATTCCCTGAGACCATGCTGGATTTTTTTCTATCTTTTTGTCTATCTTTTCTACAATCTCTTTGAATTCAACTCTATTGTATTCCATATCACTAATTCTTTCCTCTGCCTGTTCAAATCTGCTGCCATATGAGTCCAGCGTCTTTTTCATTTCTTGACTTGTGCCTTTGTTTGCCATCATATCCATTACCTTTTCAGTTGTGTTAACTATTTCTTCAGTATGTTCTCCCAGTGTCTTCTTTATATCCTTAATCTCTTCCTTCAGTTCTTTAAGTTGGTCCATGATATTTGTTTGGAAAACTTTGATTAGTTGTTCGATGTACTGCATTGCTTCCTGGTTTTTATTTTGTGCATTGGACTGGTCCATGTTTTCCAGTTTCTCAGAGTCATTTGTATTTTTCTGTTGCCCTCTGGTCATCATATTATCTTGATTGGTTTGTTCAGTTGATTAGCTTTTCTCTATGCTCTAGAATTTTATTTAGCTGTTGGTTCTGCGTGTGAGTTAAGTTTTCTCTTTGGCAATTTTTCTTCTTATTTTATTTCCTTGCTTCTTTCTATGTTCCCTTGAAGGCAAAAGGTTAGGGCCAGAGGAATCAAAAGATGTAAGGAAGGCTGCAGTTCTCTAGCTTTAAACAACAAACATCCAGGTCTGTAAAGATTGCCCACACTCATTCAAGGAGATTGCATGAGCAAACACAGCAGTTCTTCAATTTCTTAAACAGTGATGAGCTAGCAAAAAGACCACCATCAATAAATCAAACCAAATATAGTGCTTCCATCATCACTATGTCCCTCTTGAGAACATAACTACCATAAGAAAAAAATAAGGCAATTATTCATGGAACTGAGGATCAAACTCTCTTTTCACTTAGAGTACAGGGAAAAGGTAAGGAAAGTATAAACCCCAAAATACAAGACCCAAACCCCAGAATGTTTCTTTTATTAATTATTAATTATGACTCATACAAAGAATTACAAGGACAATTAAATATCCTTGCATTTCTTTTTTTAAAAGATATTTTTCATTTGAGAAGTTAAAGGTTTAGAGAAAAATCATGCAGAAAATACAGAGTTCCTCTATAATTCCCTTTAATTAAGTTGCCTTAGTGTGGTAACTTTGATACAACTGAGGAAAGGCTATTATTAACACTGTACTATTAGCTATAGTCCAAGTTTACAGCAGGGTTCAGTGTTTCTGTTGAACTGTCCTGTGAGTTTTTATTTTATTTTAACAACATATATACAAACTAAATGTCCCCTTTTAACCATATTCAAATATATAACTCAGCAGTGTGCTATCATCCGTTACCAAAATCTTTCCATCAGCCCAAAGAGAAATTCTGCATCAATTAAGCATTACTTCCCCATTCTCTACATCCGTTCTGGCCCTGGTAACCTCTATTCTAGTTTCTGACTCTATGACTTTGTTTATTCTAATCATTTTTATCAGTGAGATGACACAATATTGGTTCTTTTGTGTCTTGCCTATTTCACTCTACAACAAGGGTTCTTAACCAGAGTTTCACGAAGGGGTCTGTGGAAAGATTTCAGGGGTTCCATGAGCTTGAATTGAAAATTCAAAAGAACATTATCCTTGCAGGGACATGTTGGTGCAGGTATAATATATTTATTAAATAATACACGGTATAGTGTGGACTTAGTAAGGGGTATGTGGTTTTCACCTGACTGGCAAAGGGGTCTGTGGAACAAAAAAGGTTAAGAGCCACTGCTCTACATGATGTCTTTAAGTTTCATCCATGTTGTCACATGTATCAAAACTTCATTCCTTTTTACTCCTAAATATTTATTCTGTTGTCTGTAGAAACACTTCGTTGACCGATACACCTGTTGATAGACACTTAGATTGCCTTCATCTTTTGGCTGTTGCAAATAGTGTTGCTATGAACATTGGTGTGCAACTATCTGTTCAAGTCCCTGTTTTCTTTTATTTTTGGTGTATTCCTAGAAGTGGGATTGTTTAAGTTTCTGAGGAACCACCAAACTGTTTTCCACTGTAGTTGCACAATTTTACATTCCTGCCAACAATGAATGAGTATTCCTATTATTCTATATCCTTTCCAACCTTTATTTTCCATTATTTTAATAGTAGCCATTCTAGTGGGTGTGAAATAGTATCTCATCATAGTTTTGATTTGCATTTCCCTAATAGTTAATGAAGTTGAGCATGTGTATTTTGACCATTTATATATCTTCTTTCCAGAAAGGTCTATTCATGTCTTTTGCCCATTTTTTTTTTAAAGATTTTATTTATTTATTCATTTATCCCCCCCTTGCTGCTTGTGCTCGCTGGGTCAGCCAACCACGCCGTGCGGGCGGGCTTACCTTCACCAGGAGGCCCCAGGAACCGAACCCGGGGCCTCCCATATGGTAAACGGGAGCCCCACTGATCGAGCCACAGCCACTTCCCTTTTGCCCATTTTTTAATTCAGTTACTGCTTTTTTGTTGTTGTTCAGTTGAGGGCTTCTTTATATATCCAGGATATTAAACGTTTATTGGCTATGTGGTTTCCAAATATTTTCTTCAATTGTGTAAGTTAGCTTTTTTTAGGGGGGAAACATAATTTTTGATAGTCAACTACCAGAAACATCTCTGTAATAAATTTTTCCTATAATTTTTAGTTGCATAGACTTAGATCACTTCTTCATATAACAATCATTTTGTAATATTTTATACAGAGAGAGATTAAAGATAATGCAGTCTTTTCTCTAAAATAGTTACTAGAACTTTATTTTTAATCACTGATAGTTTAGAAAAATGTCAGTTTAACAACTTGCTATTGGTGATGTCTTGTAAATATTTAAGGGTATTTTCAAGTTTGGGAAAACATCTACTTCTTTTCACATATGGACTTTAAGATTTCAAGGCAAGCAAATATATATTTGACTGGCACTCATTAAACAGTCTCACATTAATATTACCATTATAGTGGTGTATTTTGAATTTCATATGGTATTTGCTGCTGTCATTGTTTTCAAATCATCAAAAAATTTATTTTTCCTATTGTATTATGATTTACTCCTCTTCCTTAGCTGGATATAAACAATTCAATCAGATTATTCATATATATATTAAATTTATGTCTTCTAATGAATTACTGCTATTTTTTAAAATATTTTTTTTATTAGAGAAACTGTGAGCTTACAAAACAATCATGCGTAACATGCAGAATTCCCATACATCACCCCTCCACCAACATCTTGCATTATTGTCGAACATTTGTTACAGATTTTGAAAGAACATCATCATAATATTACTACTAACTATAGTCCATATCTTACATTTAGTGTATTTTTTTCCATTATACCACTCCCCATTATTAACACCATGTATTAGTGTTGTGCATTTGTTATGATACATTAGAGAACACACATATTTGTACTGTTCACCACAGTCCATCATCCACCACATAGTTCACTGTGTTTACAGTCCTGTAGTTTATCTTTTTACTTTCATGAAGTCCTCTGATGCACGAAAGTTTTTAATTTTGATAAAGTCCCATTTATATATTTTTTCTTTTGTTGCTCATGCTTTTGGTGTAAATTCTAAGAAGTCATTGCCTAACAAAGGTGCAAATGTTGCTTCCCTAAGTTTTCTTTTAGGCATTTAATAGTTCTGATTCTTATATGTAGCTCATTAATCCATTCTGAGGTGATATTTGTATATGGTATGATGTAGGGACCCACCTTCTTTCTTTTGCATAGATATCCAGCTTTCCCAGCACCGTTTGTTGAAGAGACTATTCTTTCCCCATTAAGTGGATTTGGCATCCTTGCCAAAAATCAACTGGCCATAGATATAAGGATCAATTTCTAAACGTTCATTTCTATGCCATTGCTCTATGTGCCTGTCCTTATGCCAGTAGCATGCTGTTTTGAATACTGTAGCTTCATAATGAGTTTTTTTAACTGGGAATTTGAGTCCTCCAACTTCATTCTTCTTTTTCAAGATGTTTTTGACTATTTGTGGCTACTTATTCTTCCATATAATTTGATGATAGCTTTTCCATTTCTGCAGTGAAAGCTGTTTAAATTTTGATTGGAATTGTGTTGAATCTGTAAATCATTTTGGGTAGAGTTTACATCCTATCAAGATTTAGTCTTCCAATCCATGAATGTGGAATAGCTTTCCATTTATTTAGGTCTTTTTTTTATTTCTTTCAGCAATATTTTTAGTTTTCTATTTCTTTACTGATCTTCTGTCTCAATGTTCTATCCATTATTGAAAGGGGTGCATTGGAGTCTCCTACCATTAATGTAAAATTATCTATTTCTCCTTCAAATTGGTCAATATTTTCTTCATATATTGTGGGTAGCTGTTGTAGGTGCATATATAACCTTTCTGTCTTCTTATTGACTTGGCCCCTTTAACAGCATATATTGACTTTCTTTGTCCTTCTTAACAGTTTTTTACTTAAAATCTATATTATCTGATATTAGTATAGCTACCCAGCTCTCTTTGGTTACTATTTGCATATTTTTTGCTTAATTTACTTTCAATCTATTTGAGGCTTTGAATATAAGATGAGTCCCTTTAAAACAGTAAATAGTTGGGTTATATTCTTTTATCCAATCTGCCCATCTCTATGGTTGAATACATTTACATTTAAAATGACTACTGATGGTGCAGAACTTTCTTCTATTTGGCTATTTTGTGTTGTATATCTTATACCTTTTTGTCCCTTAATTCTTCCATTAATGCTTACTTTCATATTTATTTTATTTGTTGTATTGTACCATTTTGAGTCCATCATAATTTTTTCTTTATATATATTTCATATATTTTTCTATGATGGAGCTAATATTTAACACCCTAAATCTATAACAAGCATGTTTGATTTGATACCACCTTAATTTCAAGAGTGTGCATGTACACTGTTCGTATACTCCTCCATCTATCTAACTTTCTGATGTACATGTTAAAATTTAGATATTTATACATTGTCCAAAACCATCAATTTATCACTACTTTTGTGCATTTGTATTTTATAACATATATGAAGTAAGAAGTGGGAGTTAAATATCAAAAAATACAGTACAATATTACTGACATTTATAATTACCCATATGATTACCTTTATTTGAGGGCTTAATTTCTTTATGCTACTTTGATCCACTGTTGAATGTCCTTTCCTTTGAGGCATAACAGCTCCCTTTAGTATTGCTTTTTAGGGAAGGTTTAGAGGTGATAAGCTCCCTCAGCTTTTCTTTCTTTTTTTTTTTTATATATGCATATATGTGTATTTGCTTACAAAAATGTTATATATATATATATACACATATATTTTAAGAGGTGCTTAGATTACCCAAAATATTACACAGAACCCATTGGGATTCCCATGTTGTCCACCTCCCACACCTCCCACCACATCCCACACAAACATCTCCCACAGTGTGGCCCACCACCCTC
This sequence comes from Tolypeutes matacus, assembly GCA_026826555.1. NCBI lineage: Eukaryota > Metazoa > Chordata > Mammalia > Cingulata > Chlamyphoridae > Tolypeutes > Tolypeutes matacus. Next base: position 6,686,933 of record JAKSZT010054023.1, on the reverse strand, counting down.
AATGAGCTTACACATCCTGGAGCCTTGCCACCAACCATAGACTCAGCTTTTCTTTAACTGGGTATATCTTACTCTTTCCCTCATTTTTGAAAGAAAGTCTCACTGGATATAAAATTCTTGGTTAACAGTTATTTTTCTTTCAGCACTTTAAATATTTCATCTCACTGCCTTCTTGTCTCCATGGTTTCTGATGAGAATCTGGCATTTAACTTTATTGGGACTCCCTTGTATATGGTATGTTGCTTTTCTCTTGCAGCTTTTAGAAATCTCTCCTTGTCTTTGGCATTTGACAATTTGAATATTATGTCTCTTGGCATGCTTCTGGTCAAGTTTATCTTGTTTGTGGCTCATTGGGCTCCTTGAATATGCATATTCATGTTCCTCATTAAATTTGGGTCATTTTCTGCCATTATTTATGATAATATTCCTTCTGTCCCTTTCTCTCTTCTCCAGCTGGGACCCTGATATTGCATATATTGAATGCTTTATGGCTCCTGTCAGGTCTCTTAAACTCTGTTCACTTTTTTCTTTTTCCTTACTGCTCCTCAGCCTGAATCATTTTCATTGTTTTGGCTTTGACTTCACTGATTCTCTTCTGTCAAGTCCAATCTTCTGTTGATACCCTTTAGGGAATTTTTCATTTCAGTTATTGTGATCTTCAACTCTAGTGTTTCTGTTTGGTTCCTTTTCAAATTTCTTACTCTTTATTGAGATTCTCATATTGTTCATTCATTGTTTTCCTGATATCTTTTAGTTCTTTCTCTGTGTTTTTCTTTATCTCCTTAAGCATATTGAGGATAATTTCTTTAACAAATCAATTTCATTGATACAGATTAGTAAAGCATAAATACACCCATTTTGTACAATCAATGGTATTCAGGATAATCACGTAGTTGGGCATTCATTACTTCAATCATTTTAGAGCATTTCCAGTATCCCGATAATAACAAACAAACACAAAACTCATTACATCTCAATCTCTGTATGCTTCCCTGCCATACACAGCTGGTATTCTGTTTCCATCTCTCTAGTTTATTTGAATTTATATTTTGTAAAAACTGTTTTATGTATGCAATATCACCCATATCCATATTTTACATAAGGTTTCACTATATTATACAGTCCCATGTTACATTTTTTAGCTTTCCTTATAGTTATATACATGATCTTAAACTTACCCTTTCAACCACTGCCATACCTATATAATAGTTCTGCTAGTTACAAACTCTATGGTGTGTTTTCACCATTTTTATTCATTTCCAATGATTTACAAACACCTTTTATTTTGCCAATTCTGCACAGATTAACCCTCAGCTTTCCATTCTCTACCCTCATTCTATTTTCTGGGTGATCTATATTCTAATTATTAACTCCATGAGTTTACATAATATATTTAGTTCGTAATAGCACAATCATACAGCATTTGTCCTTTTGTGTCTGGCTTGCTACACTCAACTCAACATAATGTCCTCCAGGTTCATCCATGTTGTCATATACGTCACAACTTTATCTCTTTTTACTGCTACATAATATTCCATCATGTGTATACACCACAATTTCTTTATCCATTCATCAATTGATAGACACCTGGGTTGTTTCTGAGTGCTGGCAATCATGAATAATATTGCTGTGAACATTTGTGTGCACATGTCTGTTCATGGAAGATCATTTTTTAAATTCTTGTTGATATGTCCAAAATCTGGTTTTCTTCATGGATGGTTTCTGGATTTTTTTTTTTCCTTTGGATGGACAATCATTTCCTATTTGTTGTATATTGTTAATTTTAATATTGTAAAGGGGTTAACTCTGGAATTTAGTCTTTGAGCTATCTGTTCCTTTTAGTTTGTGTCCAACTAGTGATATGGCAGAGACTTTTTCAGTTCCAGGAGCTAAGAAAAACAAACAAACCAATGGAAAAAAGAAAAACACTATCACAGTCTTTGCAAATTGGCTCAGCATTGGCTGGTGCTCTCCTTCTGAGTTCAGCCCTCCTGTCATGAAGATCAGCCTAAGGTGAATGTGAAGTGTAGGTTCCTCTTTGCCTCTTCTATATCTGCTTCTCATGCTAGTCTTTTGCTTGCTCATGGCCTTAGGAATTTACCCATTTACAGGAATTTGTCCTCTCTGCTCCCTGTGATATAGACTTTCTCAACTTCCTGTATGCTTTATTGTGTGATTTAAAACAGGTAATCCTTTGCCCCAGGATGCTTTGACTTAATTGTTTCTTACATTGCTTTAGCTGTCTGCAAGCTACTTCTGCTTGCAGGGATGTTCTGAGATAGTTCAGTCTTCTCAGGCAAATGAAATTTCAGTATTAAGAAATTATAGAATTATGAAGAAATAAAGTATCTATTAATAGTGCCATCATCCTTAACATCCAGCATCATAGCTGGAATATCATTGGAAAAATGCCATCAAAATTGTGTAGGAAAATTATATTCACCTAAAATTTATATATACAGCAAAATTATCATTAAGCATCAGAATAAAAAAAGGTGTTTTCAAACATGCAAGGTAATTTTATAATATATCTCACCATTTTTTTGGAAGATGTGCTGCACCAATGAAGAATAAGTCATGATGCAAGAGAAAAGATATTCAATGCAAGGCAAGCAAAGTGAATACCTATAATGATCAGTGGGCAGTCCAGGATAAGAGTCATGTAACAGTCCTGCTCAAACTAAGCAAAGGGGAGAAATGCCCAATGAGATTTTTGAAGAATAAAATTAAGTTGCTATATTAATTATTTGAATATTGAGAAATTATTTATGTTTCTTAAAGAAGTATTGAGTATGAATTAATGAAAAGTACATAGAAAATGATGCAAGAACAATATGAGCATTATTTACTCTGAAAATGGGAAAGTTATATAAAATAGGAAATGTAATAATACACTAGACAGTTCAGCACTGAATAATATTTTTATTGGAATAAAAATATAAATTCAACTTTTGCTAGCTGTGGCAGGAACGGCACCCTGAAGCATCTTATGCTGCCATCTTGGTTGACTGGAAGCCCAGGATGCATACATGATTTCTACTATTCCATAGTCAAAATTTAAAATCATGCACTTTAAGGTGGCTCATAGGGAAAAATAGATTGAAAATTTTCAACAAACCCAGTATTTTGCAGGAGGAAATATTTGGATTGTGCAAAATTCATAGGCTGAAGTAGAGCACATGTAGTCACGTAACCTGAGGGAATCTATCCTAGATTTTATTAGTGGAATTATTCTTTGTCTCCATCTGCACCAAAAGTTTTGGTGTATGTTAAAAAGAATTTCAATTATTTTTTCTCTAAATATTGTTGTAAAAGGAACACCAATATTTATGACCTAATAAATTTTTTAAAGTGTGAATAATTAATAAGGTGATGTGATCAGTTAATAAGAAATAAGAAACCTGAGATGCCAGGGAGCCAGAATGTTAGGAAATCAGTGATAACAATATCAAAGACACAGTCTTGGGCTCCATAAACCAGACAACTAATTGATTATGACAAATTTAATATTTTTGGGAAATTAGATTTAAGAATATTATTTACCTTGTAAAGTTAAATTTATTGTGTGGTCAAATCTAAATAGAAAAAAATTCAAAATAATTCCTTTTATTCATTTTAAACCTTTTTAATGAAATTTTTAAAAATCAACATATTACAAAGTACAAATGAAAGTTCCCTCACCCCTATGCTTGTTCCATTCCCCAAATATAAACCCAATTGCTAGCTCTGCATATTTTACAGCATATCTGTCTATATATTAACAATAGGAAATGCACCACAGATATTCTGCAACTTGGTTTTGATTTGTTTCCCAGTATATTTTTGTCATTGTCCTTTGACTACATGTAATTCAACTTTATTCACTTTAATGAGTTTGCCCCTATGTATTTAACATTTTCTTGTTAAACATTTAGATTCTTTCCAGTTTTTCACATTACAGCAACACTGTGTTAATGGTTTTGTAAACTAATGCAAATATTTCCATATAATAAATTCCTGGATATGTAAACATTGGTGGTTAAAATATTTGCACATTTTTGTTTTAATATATGGTAAGAAATTGTTTTCCAAAATCTTTACACCAATTGGCACTCTTGCATTAGCTTGCCAGAGAGTCTATCTTTTAAGTTGATCAAGGTCGGGTATTACCCACTCTAAAAGTATGATAGAAAAATAGAGTCTCATTGCCTTAATTTACATATTTAGTTCTAGTAGAAGTTAAACCCTTTTTATATCTATATGTACCATTTATATTTCTTTTGCTGAAAATAGACACTTCGTGTCCTATGCCCACATTTCCCATTGGTTTCTGTTTGATTGCACCAAAATGATTTGGAAGAATCTCATTATAAAGAAAATTAACACTTAGTCTGTCATTTACTTGCAATTTCTTTCTTATTTTTTTAAACTATCCTTAGGCATTAACTTCAGATGTTTTTAACTGCGGTACATTATCCATGATCAAAAAATTTTAATAACTTAATTTTTCTTTGCTCATTTATTAGTCTGAGAACATCTATAAAACAATTCCCTTCAAATGTCAAATTTAAATGCTTAAAGAAAAAACGTGTCAAAGACAGTTGTAAGTTACAAATGTAAACAGCTTTGAAAAAACACTTTAAAAATGGTAATATGTAAACATTTATGATGTTTGATTAATGTTTTTTATTTTAGTGTCCTCATCACCATGACACTGTCCTACATGTATCTTAAAGGCATCCACTTGATCGTCTTATCAAGAGATAGAATTTTTCATCATTCCTTGAATCTGTGATAATCATATGACTTTACTGGCAAATAGAACTTTAGTGTATGTGATACAAGCAGGAGATTGAAAAGTGCCTGCTCACTGGGACTTATTCTCTTGTTGCCCTTGAAACCCTAAGACCATTATATGAAAGAATTCATGCTGGTCTTGGGGTAAAGGACAAGTGAACAAGAACTGAGGTTCTCCAGCCAACAACTCACCAACTGCCAAACATGTGAGTAAAGTCGGCCTAGATCAACTAGTTGCCAGCCTATCTGGCTGTCACCTGACCACAAATGGAGAAAGCCCAGCAGAGGTCAGCTGAGCCAACCCAAATGAGAATGACTCAGTCCACCCAAAGAAAAATGGGCTAAATAGTTTTTACTGAGCAATAGTAAAGGAACACAATGGTTTTTATTCCCTTTAATCATGATCTGATGTTATTTACTTTATTTTATTCCCTAAAGTATTTTTCTCTATCTCCCCCCTCAACTTTAGTTAATTATCAACTAAAAATGCAGTCCTAGTGATTGTTGTCTTTGAAAAGCCATGTTATGCCAAGTTCCAAGAACTGTCTTTGATTTGTAAAAACCAGTTCTTCTTTGTTTCTAATCAGGTCTTTAAAAACTTTCAAAAATATATATTTTATTTTTTGTGATCCACAGGAATTTCTTCACTTGGGACTTGCACCTTCCATTCCATCTGTAAGCTGAGCAGTCAGGTAAAGCACAGTAGGAGGAGACTGAATACTAACATATTTGTTATAGGAATTGTCATTCATATCATATTTTATCACTGACCACTCTTTTCCATTCTTTGAGCTATTGTATGGCATTTTCCCTTCATCTGTATCAAATCATATTAGGTGAGGAAGTTATATAGTTCTAGCATGCCATACATCTAGAAAAATGTTCCATACATCTGCTCTTTGCCCTCCCATCACACTCCCTGCTTTTCTTTCACTGAACTTTGCTTCATGAGGCTACCCTATACAGACATCATCAAAAGCCTCCCATCCCCTCTGGAGTACAGTTCACTTTGATGAATAGAGAGCCCTGGAGTTTGGAAAGAAGTCTAGCCACAGAAAGAATGAGGTCAGTCAAATGGACACAAAGAAAAAGTTTGGAGAGGAAATATGATTAGGAGAAATGTGATAAGCTATTAATCAAACATCTACATTTGTTGAGTTTCTTTCCTAAAAAGTGGAGGTATTTATAACCATTCCAATTTCTAAATGAGGAAACTAGGCTTGTAGAGACTCTCAAACTTGGCACAGTACATTTAGGAATGATGGAAGTGGAGATGCACCATCCAGATACCCCTTCAGGAAGGCCTTGCTACCCCAGGTGCTTGAAGTCAGGTTAGCAGACAGCTACCAGCTATCATTCCTTCAGAATCTGCCTAAGATGCAGAGTACCATCCACCCAGGGTATTTCTTTCCAGAGTTGGCCCACATCCAATGACTAATCAGAGGAAGCCATTACTGCCTGTGGTAGATTGAAGCTGTGTGTACTCCAGAAAAAGCGTTCTTGAGTCCAATCCATTCCTGTGGATGTGAACCCATTGTAAGTAGAACTTTTTGATGAGGCTACTTCAGTTAAGGTGTGGCCCAGCACATTCAGGATGGGTCTTAATCCTATTTCCAGAGTCTTTTATAAGAGAAAGAAATTTAGAAATTGAGAGAAAAAGCCAGAGGAAGCAAGTAGCTGAAATCAGTGGAGCCCAGAAGAGAAGGGAGAGACCTGCAGAAGCTGCCATGCAACTTTCCATGTGACAGGAACCAAGGATCACCAGCAACCAGGCCCTACACCCCACAGTCTTCAGGAAGAAAGCATTGCCTTGATTACGCCTTGATTTGGATGTTTTCCCAGCTTCAAAACTGTGAGCAAATAAATTCCCATTCTTTAAGCCTAGCCATTTCACCGTATTTCATGGAAAAAGGATATAATCTATGTAAAATATGCAAAAAACTTGAAGACACTCCACAAAAGAAAATATTAAACTGCTGACAAACATATGAAATGGAGCTCAACACCATTAATTATCAGAGAAATGAGGATTGTACACCAGAATGAGATACCCTCACCAAGTTACTAAAATTTTAAAAGGCTGAAAATAGTAAGTGCTGTCAATAACCCACAATGATTGGAACATTTTAATTACTTTTCATGGGAGTTTAAAATAATTCAATCAATTTGGGAGAATTGATAATATTAAAGTTAAATATATACCATTCTTGCTATATACTCAGTAAAATTAAGTGTTCATTTCACCACAAGATATAAGTATGTTCATTGCAGTTTAATTCAAAATAACAAAAAACTGGAAACAACTCAAATGCCCGTCAGAAGAGAATAGATAAATACATTGTTAACAACAAGATTGATGAATCTCACAGAAAGTGTTGAGAGAAATAAATCAGATTTAAATGACTGCAGACTATGTGGGAGAAATAATCTATGGTAATAAACATCAGAATAGTTTTAATCCCTGGAGGTGGTGATCAGAAGAGTTGTTATCTTTGATAGTGGATGCTGACTGGGATGGGGCATGAGATATCTTTCCAGGAACCTGGAAAAGTTCATACCTTGATTTGGGAGATGGTTATTTGTGTATATATTTATGTAGAAATTAATCACAATGTACTTTAGAGATTTGTGTTCTTTACACTATGTAAATTATGTCCAAATAAAATTTTAAACTACAATTATCATATATCTTCTCTTAGCCCCTACTCTATCTAATGTACAACAATATTTTAGGTCTGCAGAAATTGGTCAAATTCAAAGTCAGTGTACAGAAAACCTTTAATGTTTTGGGTATTTCCTTTATCCAGTACAGATCACTCTATCAATCTAATAAATAGCCTCAGATTCTTTTGTAGAGGTTAGAAGAATGAGTTTGCGTATACATTTTTAATATGCTTTTTCCCCCCTGTGATGGCTCCCTCATCTGTTTGTTCATTGTTTTTGCTTGTCTGCTTTGTTTTTTCTTTAGGAGGCAGCAGGAACCAAACCCTGGACCTGCCTTGTGGGAGGCAGGCACTCAACGACTTAAGCCACATGCACTCCCTGCTTGTTTGTTGTTGTTTTTTTTGGCTCATTGTCTGCTCATTGTCATGCTCATTGTTTTTGCTCATTGTGTGCTCATTGTTTTGCTTGATGTCTGCTCATTGTTTGCTCATTGTTTGTCTTCTTTAAGAGGCACTGGGAACCAAACCTGGGACCTCCCACATGGGAGGTGGACACTCAACTGCTTGAGCCACTTCTTCTCCTGGAGTATAAACTTTTGATGGCGTATCAGGGTCACCTCAAGGGGATCAGGTTTTTCCTTCATTCAAAGGGCTCTATGTCCATTAACTGGCTCAAATCTTGAATTTGGTTGAGAGGACCTGGTTCCCTACTTTGGTGGCTCAAATCAGATATAGATAGCAGATTTAGAGGTTTTACTCATACTTTAATTGGCTTTCCAGCATTTTTTATCTTAAAGACACCAAGATCAATTAGCCACCACCTGAGGTCTCTGGGTCAAACCATTCTGATTATTGCTATGGCAGTACAACTCCTAAAAAGTAATTACTTACCCTTTTTCTCTCTTGCAGTTCTGTATCACCATTTATTCTCTGACTCTCTGGGAACATATTATTCTTTTTGAATTTAAGGAGCCCATTGTAATGGCAAAAATGTCCTTAGTGCCATTCCTTGCATTCAAAGTACAGCAACACAGAATATGTGGAGATTGTAAGTACTGTCCTGGTGCCATCCCTGAGTGTAAGTACAGCAATACAGAACATGTGGAGTCTGTGAATGTTCCCTCACAACAATGTATTTCTCAAAGTCTTGGTGAAGAGACTATTTTGGTGAACAGGCCACACATAAAACTCCATCTCTGTATTACTCTTTTTCTAACTCTCTGAACATTTTCCTCACTCATTCTAAAATGTTCTGGCATTTTACTTCATTTAATGCAGGGCACTACTGAGTCCAAGCTTAGTCAACTAAACATGCAAATGGCTAGAATCAGTCCCAGCATCCTGGGCAATTATATTGAACAGAGTCTCTGGTCAGGGCCACCTTACTGATAATTCAATCCAGTCTTCCATTCCTTCTGCCCCAGTCAAGCATTACTATCCAATCCCATGCATATTCCTCAGACATCACTTTATATAAAATTGACAAACTCCTGCTGCTCTCTGTTGTGTGGTACATCTTCTGAGTTGGACCTGGCCCTTATTCTACTAAGATATATCAGGTCTTAAAGCAACCAGAGTGGGTGGGTATAGGCTTGAAGGAGACTCAGAATTCCCAGAAAGATATGACATTTCAGAGAGGATTGCCCTGACCACGGACAGCCCATCCATCACATCCCCTCAACTTCCAGCATGCCCCATCTGCTCCCCTGCTTTATTTTCCTTAGCATTCACCACAATCAGACCCATTGTGTATTCTGTTTAGTTTTTTTAATGTCTGCCATTGTGAACTAGAAGTAAATGCCTTGAGGGCAGGGATTTTTCTATTTTGTTATTTTGACCTTTGCTATGTCTCTATTGCCTGTCAAAATGATAGATGTTCAATATTTATTGATTGATTCATTCAGTTATTGAGGCAATCAAAGGAGATAAAATATATATCATTTTGAGTCTTATTTTTTTAATTGTGGGAAGATATATAATAAAATTTAGAGTAATTAGATCTATGAAAAAATGAGGAAATGGGATAGTCTCTAGGGTGGAATGGTATGTCAATTTAGATCCAGTAGTCAAGGAAGACCTCATTGAGTAGATAATATCTAAAGAATAGTGTCAAGGAGGAGTATAATACTTGAAGACAGGACATTCCAGGTAAATGAAAGTAGTGCAAAGACCCTTTAGTGAAAACAAGCCTGGCATGTTCAAAGTACAAACAGAATGCCTGCTTGCCTGGAGGGATGAGGAGAATGGCAGAAAATGTGGGACAGTGCATCCCAGATGTCAGGTAAGGCCTTTGCATTTTATTCTAGGTATATGGGAAGTCATGAAAGCTTTCAAACAGGTAAATGAAAATATTTTGTGTGTTTGTGGTGTGTGTTGAGAATACTTTTGGCTGCCATGTGCAGAATGGTTGAAAGGGGGGGCAAATTAAAGCAGAGAAACCAGATAAGAGGCCATTGGCTAATCCAGGAGAAGTTTGATGGCTCAGTCTGTTAGTAAGAGTGGAAGTAGAGCCTGCAATACTTCAAATGTTCAAGCTGAGGGCAAGGTAGTCCTTAAGGATGACTCCTAGGTATATAGCTAGAAATTGGTAGATAAAATGGACAATGAGGAAGATTGAGGTGAAAGCAGATAAGGTGCCATGAGAATCAAGAATTCTATCATGCTCTGTTCATATTTAGAGTCACATTTTTGTTAGACATTCAAATATTAGTGAAATTAGACAGCTGGAATTGCCAGTTTTATGGTCAATGGAGAAGAAGGGAAATATAAATTTGAAAATGATTAATATGTAGATGACATTGAAAGCCCCAGAATATGAATATCCATTGCAGGTGATGTGCCACACTAATGAAAGATGTTTATGTGGGAGTTTATGGGAAGTGTGGGAGGTGGGGAACATGGGAATCCCTGTAATTTTAGTGTAACATTTATGTAATGTAAGCATCTTTTAAAGTATAAAAAATAAAAAAATAATTTAAAAAAGACTTAGAATTATATGATGTGATCCAGGGAAACGATATGAACAGAGAATAGAGCCCCTTGGCCAGGCCTAAGAATCTCAGGACTCAGTATCCTCTAAAAATCCATGCATACTCAGTTATTCTGGTTTGCAGCCAAATGGGAAAGAATTGCTAATGATTTCATGTCAAATGGCTTCCCTAAGTGAAGGGCTAAAGCAATTAAGAAAATTTAGAGTAAATAAAAGAGCAATAGAAAAACACTTCTTGATTCAGCCAAAGGAGATCATAAGCAAAGGGGCCTACTTCACAATATGGATATGTCTATTTCTAGATAACGAAAGAGAAATTTTTCAAAAATTAAAGAATCCAGATGATTTCTTTACAATTTCCTAAGAACAGCAAGCCCATGAGGTGTAATCATGGAATAAAGAGCAAGGAACAAGGAATTCACTGTGCAGGAATATAATTTAAATATATATAAATATATATATTAGATAATTTATATAGAATATGGTTTTTCATATTAAAATTAAAGATATGTTGATGGTTGGACTTAATTATAAAATTCAGTTATACAAGGAAATGTGATAACTTTAACACAAATTTTTAAATAAAGCAGAACTATAAAAAACTTGACTAAAAAAAAAAAACTACATGAGTGAAACTTAAAACTTCAGTCCAAGTTGAGCATTTCAAGTATGCAGATATACAGAATTTTGAAAGGCAAAAACAAGCCATTAAATGACTTCTTATGTCCTATTATCATCATTATTAATGGTAAAATTTGTGGAGAATATATACATATATATATACCTATACCTATATGTAGTTTATATACACATATATGATATATGTAATCATAAGAAGTGTTTAAAAGGAGAAAATGTTTCTAGATATTTTGTCTGATACCAGTGTGAGCTTTCTGAAAATTGATAAAAATGAACAAATTTGCATCATACAGCCAACTACAATTGATTGAAAAATTGATTACTAATACATATTTTGATGCTTACTCTGTGCCACACTGTCACAATGTTTTGCATGTATTAAGCTCATTTAATCCTTACTTTAATCCTATAAAGTAGGTACTATTATTATCTCTCTGTTGTAGACAATAATAATCTGAGACACCCAGAAGATAAGTAACTTGCCCAAGTTCTCACAGCTGGTAAGTGGGTTTGAGAGAATTTGAGCACAGGAAGTCTGGTACAGAATCTATCCATCTAGCGATCATACTAAACTATATCTCAAATGTCGAACACAATGATTATTATCATTCAGAAGCAGAAAATTATAATTTTTTATTGCTCAATGATGAGAAGGATTCATCCACATTAAAACATGTATCATGATACAGAAAAGGCAGTGCTGAGAGGGAAATTTATAGCCTTCAATGTTTACATTTTTTAAAAAAGAAGAAAGCGCCAAATTGAAGACAAACTGCACACCAGGAGGATCTAGAAAAATTACAGCAAATTAATACCAAACTAAGCTGATGGAAAGAAATAAAAAAATTAGAGCAGAAATAAATGAAATTGAGAACAAAAAAAAAATGGAGAGAATAAAAAAAAAGGTGGCTCCTTGAGAAGATAAAAAAAATCAACAAACCCTTAGGTAACTGACAAATAAAAAAAGAGAGAGGATGCAAATAAATAAAATCAGAAATGAGCGGTGGGACATTATCACTGACCCTGCAGAATAAGAGAGATCATAAGAGGATATTATGAACAACTGTATGCCAACAAACTGGACAACATAGATGAAATGGAAAAATTCCTAGAAACACACGAACAACTTACACTGACCCTAGAAGACCTTGATAAACCAATCACAAGTCAAGAGATTGAAACAGTCACATAATAGAGCAACAAGAATACCCCAAGAACATGGGCAATACATAATGAAATAGGACAGACCATTATGACAGGCCCTTGATATTGATGGTTGCACTAATGAACCTTATTCTTGTGAAGTTGAAAGTTAGCTTAGGATTATATATTGCCAAAGACTTGCCTCCTGAAAGCCTCCTTGTTGCTCAAATGTGGCCTCTCTCTAAGCCAAACTTAGGAAACCTTCCCTCTGGCATGGGACATGACTCCTGGGGATGAGCCTTCCTGGCACTAAGCTATTATTACCAAGCACCAACAAGCAATGCATCTGGGAAAAGACCCTAGCCTAAAGGGGTAAATACTAAATACAAATGAGTTTTTATGGCTAAAAGATTTCAAAATGAGTCAGGAGGTCATTTCAGAGGTTAGACATTTGCACATCTCAGGAGGATCTCGACTGCCACAGTAAACAGTGACCCAAACAGTGGATCTCCTTAGGGCTCTAGAGACATTTAGATACTACAGACAGGACAGACAATCTCAGGAATTTGGCACTCTGGCAGTGGCCCTTACTTTGGAATATATGCTCTCCAATGTAACAAAGTTAGACTCATTTATAATTTCCCTACATATAGTTCTTCTGCCCCTTTTATTTGAACCTATAATTAGCACTATCCTCATTAAATATATATCCCAGAGACATAAATCTTCAGTCTATTCATATGCTGGTTGAGCCCTGAATCTCACCAGATTTGCAACACCTACTCTCCTGTTCATCAGACTTGCCCAGGACAACTAACAAAGGGATGATGATGGACAATGGCCATCCCAAGAAACAGTGAGTATCCACAACTGCAAGCAAGACAGTTCCACCCATCTGCTGCATGGGATTTAAGTCCCTGTTCAATCAGAAACAAAGTCAGCATCACCATCCCAAAATCTTCAATATTGAGGAATGAACAAGCATAAAGAGGGAATGCAACTATGGAATAAGTAGACTTATTATTATTCTAGCAATAGAAGAATGTGTATCATTGATATAAAGACAGTGGTCACCAGAGGTTCTGAAGGGGAGGAAGAGGGAAGAATAGGTGTAGCATGGGGTATTTGGGGGGATATTGGAATTGTCCTGCATGACATTGCAATAACAGATACAGGCCACTATACATTTTGTCAAACCTATAAAATTGTGTGGTACAAAGTGTAAGCTACAGTATAATGTAAACTATAGACCATGGTGAGTAATAATGCTTCAATATGTGTTCATCTATTATAACAAATGTTCTACACTAATGAAAGATGTTGTTGATGGGGGAAAGTGGGGGAGGGGGAAGAGGTAGAGTATGTGGGAATCCCCTATATTTTTGATGTAATATTTACGTAATCTAAAGCTTCTTTAAAAATAAAAAATTAAACTTACTCAAAACTTCCCTACACTTTCAATGTAATTTTTCTGTAATTTAAAACTTCTCTAAAAATAAAGTTCATTTAAATTAAAATCTCCCCCTCTTTTCCTAGTGAAAAAGCCCATTCAGGAAGCCAGATTTCATGTGTGAAGGTTATTTGGTGAGTTAGTGTGAAGGTTTAATATGAGCTTGTATGTTTCACTCAGGCTCCTTGAAGTAATGAAGATGGTAAAGCATCAAACTAGGATGGTAGGATTCTACATACATTAAGCATCATCTCCCATTATCAACCTACATTCAATTTCCTGAACTACTTCAATAGCTCAAAGACTACATTTTCTTCTCCTTCCTCAATGCTGGGCAGATGTCAGCAGATTTTTTCACCCTGACTCCTTTTGGATATGCTTTTTCAGCAAACTCAGCTTATACCATGAATGTCATTTGTAGATACTATCCAAATTGGTGATATGGTTCCTAGCAACATCCATTACACAGTATTCCTCTTGAAAAAACTTTCAAATGACATAGTATCTTCTTTGCCATTGCTGCAAAAAACATTATGATATTACTGTTAACCATCATCCATAAGTTACATAAGTTGTAATTTTCCTGTGTATCACCATATATTTAATGCTTTACAAAGGAATAACATTCTTATACTATTAACCACAATCTTCACCCACCACCAAAATGACTATGTTATAGAGTCCCTACATTATTTTCTAGCTTCATTTCAATTAAATTTTATATCCATAGACTACCCCTTTCAGCCACAATCATATTCCTAAATCAGCAGTGTTAGTTATACTCACATAATATATTACCTTCTGTATTAGGCAGCCAAAGGGTGCTAATGTGAAATACCAGAAATGAGTTTGTCTTTATAAAGGGTATTTATTTGGGGTAGAAGTCCACAGATACCAGGCTATAAAGCATAAGTTTCTTCCCTCACCAAAATCCATTGCCACGTGTTGGAGCAAGACAGCTGCCTACTTTTGCCATGTTTCAGGCTTTTTGTGTTCCTCTCTTCCTGGTGCTGCATTTCTCTCCAGGCTTAGCTCCTCTGGTTCCTCTACAAGGTCAGCTGTATACTATTAGGCTATCTAGGCTTTGCTTCTCTCCTCAAGGCCAGCTGTGAACTCTCAGGCGAATGCCTCATCTCTATCCCGGGGATTTCTCTCTAACATCAAAACTCCAACATCAAAACTGCAACTCAAAACCTATTCCCTCTGTCCTTTGCGTAGCCTTATATATTTGATTCCCCCACCCACCAAGGGGTGGGGCTCAATGTCCTACTGACATGGCCCAGTTAACACCCTAATCATAATTTAATCATGCCCAGATTAGCAGACCAGTTTACAAGCATAATCTAATATAGATTTTTAAAAAATTCATAATTACATCAAACTGCCAAATGGCTACACCTTCAACTCTATTCATTTCCAAAATTTTAAAATAAACTTTATTAAAAATTCTTCATACATTAAGCATCGGCTCCCATTTTCAACCAACATTAAATTTCCTATTCCTACACTTTAGAGTTTACCTCCATGACACAACCATATGGGGGTATAAGAGGATATGGGATTTTTCCTTTTGGAATAATGAAAATGTTCTAAAATTGACTAAGGTGATGACAGCTCAATTCTGTAATGAATGTGAGAGCAATGGAGAGGACATGTTGACTGGATTGTACAAAGCATGGAACTGTATAATACAGTTGAATCTTGTGGTGGAAGATGGACTGTGGTTAACAGAACAAATATGAGAACATTCTCTCATGAACTATAACAACTATGTAATACTAATAAAGGGTGCCATTAAAGAGGTGGGTTGGGGGAAAAATAAACCAAATGTAAGATATTGGCTATAGTTAGTAGTAATGTGTTGATGATGCTCTTTCATAGTTTGTAACAAATATTTCACAACAATGCCAGGTGTTGGTGGTGGGGCATGGGAGCTGAATACGAGGATATGCATGTTTGTTTTATAAGTTCACAACTTAAACTATATATTTATTGTTTATGAATGTTCATGTATGAATGATAAATTTCAATTAAAATGTTTAAAAAAACATATTAAGAAGTACAAGGGAAAAACAAAGATAATTAATAAACTGACTTGCTTGGCTTGTTAAAAAAAATCTTCCAAAAATGAAAAGGACCAGATGCATTTCAGGTGAATTTTAACAATTATTCAGAGATAATCTAATATCAACCTTCCTCCAGCTCTTCCAAAAATTTGTACAGGAAGAACACAACCAAACTCATTCTATGAAGCCAACATCATCCTAATACCAAAGCCAGATGAAGATACCACACACAAAATATTACAGGCCAATTTATCTAATGAATATTGTGGCAGTTTGGCGTTGTTTATGAATTCCAAAATTATATATTGTATTATGTTTGTAAACTGCTCTGTACCTGGGCATGATTAAACTATGATTAGGGCTTTTATTGGTCCACATTAGTAGGACCTTGAGTTCCCACACCCTTGTGGGTGGGGAATCACAGAGAAAACTACATGGCAGAGAAGAGAGTTGGAGTTTTGATGCTGGAGCTTTGAACTGGAGCCCTGGAAGTAAGCACACAGAGGAAAAGAGCAGCTAAGCCCAGAGAGCATTGAGCCCCAGGGAGAAAGGCAGAGCTGATCACCTGATAGTCTACAGCTGGCTTTGTGGAGAAAGCAGGGCAACTGAGCCAGAAAGAAATGAGCCCTTGAGAGAGAGGAACCCAGGAAGCCTGAACTCTTGGCAGATGTCGACAGCCATCTTGCTCCAACACGTGGCAAAAGACTTTGGTGAGGGAAGTAACTTATGCTTTATGGCCTGGTAACTGTAACCTTCTACCCCAAATAAATACCTTTTTTAAAAGCCACCAGATTTCTGGAATTTTGCATCAACACCCCTTTGGCTGACTAATACAAATATAGATGCAAAAATCACCAACAAAATTATTTGCAAACTGAATCCAAAAGCATATTAAAAGAATTATATACCACAATCAAGTGGGTTTTATCCCAGGTATGCAAGACTTGTTCAACTCAAGAAAATCAATTAGTGCAATAAACCACATTAATAAATTGAAGAAGAAAAATCACATGATCATCTTAATTGATGAAGAAAAAGCATTTGAGAAAATACAGCATCCTTTCTTGAAATACTCCAAAAGATAATAATAAAAGGAAGCTATATCAAAATGATAAAGTGCATATATGAAAAACCCGCACCTAACATTGTACTCAATGGTGCAAGATTGAAAGCTTTCCCACTGAAATTGGGAATAAGACAAGGATGTCCATTGTCACCACTGTAATTCAATATTGTGCTAGAAGTTCTAGCTGCAGCCATTAGGCAAGAAACAGAAATAAAATGCACCCAAATAGGAAAAGAAGAGGTAAAATTTTGCTATTCACCAATATGATCCTATAACTAGAAAATACTAAAAAATCCACAACAAAGCTGCTAGATCTAATAGATGAGTTCAACAAAGTGGCAGGATATAAGATTAATATGAAAAAATCAATAATATTTCTATATACTACTGATGAGTAGTCTAAGGTGGAAGTCAGAAAAAAATTCCATAAAGTGACTAAAAGCATCAAATATTTAGGAATAAACTTAACCAAGGAAATAAAGGACCTGTATTCAGAAAACTATAAAACATTGCTAAAAGAAACCAAAGAAGACCTAAAGAAATGGAAGGACATTCTGTGTTCATGGATTGGAAGGCTAAATATCATTAAGATATAAATTCTACCCAGGCTGATTTACAGATTCAATGAAATCCCAATAAAAATCTCAACATCTTATTTTGCAGAAATGGAAAACCCAATTATCAAATTTATATGGAAAGGTAAGGGGCACAGAATAGCCAAAAACATCTTGAAAAAAAAAAGTTGGAGGACTCCCACTTCCTGACTTTAAATCATATTACTTAGCTACAGTGGTCAAAACAGCATGGTACTGGCATAAAGGCAAGCAGATTGACCAATGGAACCAACTCAACAATTCAGAAATAGACTTTCACTTCTATGGTCAAGTGATTTTTGGCAAGGCTGTCAAACACTCCCAGCCGGGCAAGAAGAGTCTTTTCAACAAAATGTGCTGGGAGAAAAAGATATACATATCTAAAGAAAGAATAATGACTTCTATTTCACACCTTATACAAAAATTAACTCAAAATTGATCAAAGACCTAAATAGAAAAGATACACCCATAAAACTCCTAGAAGAAAATGTAGAGTAACACCTTCAAGATCTTGTGGTAGGTGATAGTTTCTTAAACCTTACACCCAAAGCATGAGCAACAAAAGAAAAAATAGATAAATGGGAACTTCTCAAAATTAAACACTTTTGTTTTTCAAAAGACTTTGTCAAGAAAGTAAAAAAGCAACCTAGTCAATGGGAGAAAATTTTCAGAAACCATATAACCAATAAGGGTTTAATACCATTTTATATAAAAGGATCATACAACTCAATGATAAAAAGACATGCAACCCAATTTAAAATGAGCAAAAGATTTGAATAGACATTTTTCCAAATAAAAAATATAGATAGTCAAAAGGCACATGAAAAGATGTTCCACATCACTAGTTATTAAGGAAATATAGAGCAAAACTATGAGATACCATTTCACAACTCATAGAAAGGCCATTTAAAAAAAAAACAGAAAAATACAAGTGCTGGAAAGGATGTGGAGAAACAGGAACAGTCCTTCAATGTTGGTGGAAATGTAGAAATGTGCAACCTCTGTGGAAGACAGAGATCAAGAAGCTGTATATAAAACTTCTGTATGATCTAGCAATCCCATTACTAGGAATATATTCAGAAGAACTGAAAGCAAGGACACAAACTGACATTTGCACACTGATGTACATAGCAGTATTATTCACAATTGCTAACATATGGAAACAGCCCCAGTGTCCATCAACCTATGAGTGTATAAATAAAATGTGGTGTATACACATAATGGAATACTATTCAGCTATAAGAAGAAATGAACCTGGGATGCACATGACAACATGGATGAACCATGGAGACATTATGTTGAGTGAAATAAACCAGGCACAAAAGGAAAAAGATTGTATAGTCTCACGAGTATG
Source organism: Tolypeutes matacus (assembly GCA_026826555.1). Classification (NCBI taxonomy): domain Eukaryota; kingdom Metazoa; phylum Chordata; class Mammalia; order Cingulata; family Chlamyphoridae; genus Tolypeutes; species Tolypeutes matacus. The sequence continues at coordinate 6,668,194 of JAKSZT010054023.1, read as the reverse complement.
AACTAAATACAATGAGTAAACTCATGGAGGTAAACTCTATAGAGAATAGGTTATGAGAAAATAGAATGTGGGTTGAGAATAGGAGCGGATGTTTAACATGTAGAATTTTTAATAAGGTTTGTTGTAAAAAAAAAAGTGTGGAAATGTATAGAGTTGAGAGTAACACATTATAGTGAGTATAACTAAAACAGCTGATTTATAAATGAGATTGTGGCTGAAAAGGGTAGTTTATGGATGTAAATATCAATTGAAAGGAAGCTAGAGGGTAATCTAGGGACTATAACAATGATTTTGGTGGTGGATAAAGATTGTGTTGATAGTAAAAATATAAGAATATTCTTTCTGTATTAAGAATATTGTGATACACAGGAAAATTACAACTAATGTACCTTCTGCATGATAGTTAACAGTGCAATTGCAATATTTTTGCAGCAATGGCAAGAAGATATTAAATCAATCCTATATGGAGGATAAGGGGGCATGAGATTTTTTCGCTTGAAATAATGAAAACATTCTAAATTTGACTGAAGTGATGAAAGCACAATGCTGTCATGAAAATGAGTGCCACTGAGTGTACACTCTGAATTGATTGTGTAACACAGAGAATCCAGTGGTGGAAGATGGACTGTGGTTAACAGAACAAATATGAGAATGTTCTCTCATGAACTATAACAAATAGCTATATTATAACAAATATAATACATACAGGTTTATTTAAATATATATTTTATTACAGAAGCTGTGAAAAACAAAGTTGCTAGACAACGATTTCAGTAGAGTGTCAGGATACAAGATCAATATGCAAAAATCAGTGGTGTTTCAATACACTAGTAATGCACAATCTTAGGAAGAAGTCAGGGTTTTAAAAATCAGGTAGTTTTGGGGGAAAATACACCAAATGTAAGGTATTGGCTATAGTTAGTAGTAATGTGTTGACGATGAACTTTCATAGTTTGTAATAAATGTTTCACAACAATGCAAAGGGGGAGTGAATGTGGCTCAGGCAGTTGGGCACCTGCCTCCCACATGGGAGGTCCTGTGTTTGGTTCCCGGTGCCTCCTAAAGAAGAAACAGACAAGGAACAGACAATGAACAAAAAAGAATGAGCATACAATAAGCAAGACAATGAACAGACAGTGAGCAAAACCAAAATGAGCAGGGAGCAGATGTGGCTCAAGTAGTTGAGTGCCCAACTCCCACATGGGAGGTTCTGGGTTTGGTTCCTGATGCTTCCTAAAGATGAAGCAAACAAACACTGAGCAAACAGACAAGGGAGCCATCTTGGGGGGAATGCAAGATGTTGGTGGTGTGGTGATATTTGGGACCCCTGTATGATGATATGCATGCTTGTTATGTAAGTTCACAACTTTTACTATACACTTATTGTTTGTGTATGTTCACATATGATAAATAAACTTCAATAAAAATGTTTAATAAAAAATATGTCATGAGACAGTCAATGTGTGCTTATATATTTTATCAAAGTAATTATTGGTGGTCTGTAATTTTAACTGAAGGAAGCTCTTAAAACGTCATGATCAATGCATAAATTCTCTAATACCAAAAAAATAAATATAAAACACTTGATCGAAAAAAAATCTTTGCTCCAGGATCTCAGGTTTAAATAGTGACCTCTGAGACTGCAGAAAAACTGTCTTGGGCACTGAAGTATCTGAATTACTGATGGTGATCAGCAACATGAAGGCATGTTAGCACCAAATAAAAATATAAATTTTTGTCGTCCTTCTCTTACTGTTTAGAGTTTTGGAGATTGAGCATCTGATCTATTACAGACAACTGTTTTGGCCTTAAGTGTCAGAGAAAAAAATTAGAGGTACCTCATTTAAATGATATCTCTTCAGAACAAATTTAATTCCAAAATCAATGTAGACCATTAATGGTAAGATTATTTTATTTTTATTTTTTGTGTGTGTCTGTCTCTCTTTTTGTCTTTGTTTCTATATATATAATGGTTTTGTTGTTTATTGAAATTTCCAGTAAATGATAAGAAAAAAGATTGACAATGGGTTGGAATCTGGGGACTGTCATGCCTTGGTCGTAACACTCAAAACAATCAACACAACCCCAAATTTCTCTCAAACCACATTTTTGGGATCCACAGGGAAGGAAGGGCTTATTTTCAGCAGGAAACAAACTCAATAGGCTGTTACATTTGAAAAGAGATTCAAATGGGTATTTTGAAAACAAAAGGAAGTCACAGTTGATAAAATTATAGCATAAGCCCTGGGGACCATTCAGAGCCTACAAACCTGTGCCTTACTTCCTCTTTTTTTTTTTTTTTTAATTTATTTTTATTGTGGGTAAAAATGTTTATATATTTTTTAATTTTTTCCCCTTTTTTATTGTGAGTAAAAATCAAATTCTCCAAAACACATACCAATGTTTGCAAAACGATATATAAATACATATACATATATGCGCATCCACCCACACAAATGTCATTTTTCCATACATATATTTTCCAAAATGTACCTAGACCACCCAAATACCACACAGAAATCACAGGGACTCCCATGCTCTCCACTTCCCACACTTCCCACAACATCCCACACAAATATCCTTCATCAGTGTGGCACATCACTCACAATGGATATACACATCCTAGGACCCTGGCACCAAGCATGAAACACAGTCCACACCGTAGACCACATTCTTTCCCACACAGTTCTGCATGGTATGTGCTGATGTAAAATGGCCTACATCTGTCGCCGCAACGCCATTCAGGGCAACCCCCAAGTCCCGAAAAAGCCCCTGTATTTCAACTGCCCTTCCCCTCCCTGCCCTGAATGCGTCCAGTGGCCACTGGCTCCACCTCACTGTTATAATTTCTTCCATTGCTTGAATCACAATATGTTTACAACAGAATACCATTAAGTCCACTCTAGTCCATAGCTCTTCCCCCAATCCCGAGGGGACTGGGATGGTATATATTTTAAAATCCTAGTGTTGAAATTGCACTTTATTTAAAGGAAATCTTTTTTCTTTGTAATACATTCACTATCCAGAGAAAAATTCTGAAAGTACATTTCTAATTTACCTGTCCTATAGCTTTCTTCATATTGAATAATGCTTCTACTGAATTTGTCCTTGTGAAATATCAGGATATGGTCTAATTATCCAACCACTTCATCAATTGCTTTTTCCCACAGCAGTTTACTCTAGTAGGTCAGTTGGAAGTAGACCCAATGGTGAAGATAACCTTTCTTGATTATCTGGATTTTCAGGCAAAGTTGTGAAATTTTGTTCAGTTCTTATTTTGAATTATCTGGTTACTTTTTGTAATGTAAGACCAAGACTTATTTGCCAGTTGATATAATGCCAGAAACAGCAGTGAAACTTTGTGACAGATTAGATTCCCTCATCTGAACTCACCTGAAATCCTGTGTTTAAGGAGGAGTCCTATGGAGAATCTGTACCTTAGTACAGATATATCAGTGTCACTGCAAAGAAAATATGAGAGAGCTGCAGCCCTGGAGCACAAATGCTTTCCCAGGATCTACCTTCTTCACTATACACTCTATGCTGGTCAAGAAGTAGAATGTCAAGAGAACTTTCTCTGGATTGCCATAATATTAATCTTTAATATTGGAAAATAGTGTGCTTAGGTTGGTAAAACAATTTTGGGGAAGTGAAAAAAAAGAACTTAGATCTGTATGTGCTGGTTATTTTAGTTTTCTGTAAGAAGTCTGAGAGTAAATAAATATTGTAAATCTGCAGAGAAATTCCCCCATTCTATCTATATTAGGAGGGAAAGATTAAAATTTTTCTGTTATAAGAGGAGGACAAGAAGGTATTTCTTGATTTGTAATTTCAGACATTTTGACCCAGCAAAAATAAAAGAGAAAATGTATATAAAATTAGAAAAGAATAATTGAAATAATGTCCTTTATTCATTAAGATTGGGGAGCTAGGAAGACTCGAGATATTTTGGATCTGTTTCTAAATCCCATAATGTGCATGAAAAATTATCCAAGGATTTCCTATTTCAGTTTTTTAATAGACAGAAGGAGTTTTATCCCTTTCTGAATTAATATTTGAAGGCTGTAGAAAAAATGAAAATGGTCAAGGAATTAACAGCATGGAATTGACAGTTTTAAAAGAATTTTCGGTTTTGTTTCCATATAATTTAACTGAAGTCCTGTTTTGTTCAGAAGTTAGGCATGAATACAAACACCAACATGTCTGTCTAAATAAATAAGCATTAATTTTTTATTCAAACCCCTGCTCAGACATTACAGAACTCTATTGGTACATGATAGCCTGCAATACAATTCGGAGAGGTTGTATTTTTTTGTTGCTTTCTACCTAACTTGGTCAAGAAATAATATGGCTCTTTACTATTACATAAAATTTACCTCAAACTGTGTCTACAGTTTAAAAGTGGACACATTCACTACACTACCTGAATACACGAGTTGACATAGTCATATTGAGATAGTCATTTGGTTATTTCTTCAGAGTTTGCTTTTCAAATATATGATTCTCTTAGATATGTTTTAATGGAACCTTTCTAGGTGTCATTTTTGCTTCAGATGGTAAGAAGTTATCCTTCTATTCTCAATGATAAGAATCTGTGAAGCTGGATTGTTGATAATCTGTTCAATTATTAAATATTTCAACAGTTCTGATATGCTTTTGCATATCTAAAAGAAGTGCTTTTGTATCAAACTATTGAAGAATACTGAGTTTATTAGTCTTTTGAATAGAGACTAATATTTTAAATTATTCTTAAACAAACTGAATAAATTGGTTTTTGTTACTACAGAGATAAAATCACAGTCTTTTCCATTCACCTGCCACATTCCAGCACCCCATTTAGCTAACTTAACAAGGAACCACTCTAGGAGTTTAATTTAAAGAAAATGCTAACAACTTTGAGTGATTTTTGTAATTATTATTCATAGTGTGACAAAATCTATTTAAAAATAATACATTTTAAGGGACTTCTTTAGGTGTCTGGGATAGAGTGGAAGGGAAATAGGAATTGTGTCTTCCATTCTTAAAGCATATATACTAGTTTGAGGGGATATTAAACAAACATTTACTAGGTTCATTATTAAAATGTCTTCTTATAATAACAGTGACAATTAATGATTATTGAGATGGACTATGTTCCAAACATTGTTTTAAACACCTTTACATACATTATTCATTTAATTTTCACCCCATCCCTAGGGTTTTTATTGTCGCCATTTTTACATGTGAGAAAACTGAGCCAAGAAGCTTGCCTGGAATCAAAAGCTAAATTACTGACCCAGATGAAAAGTAAGAAAAAACTCTGCCTAATCTCTTAACCTCCATCCTATACTGGCTCTCTGTAAGAGTTCCCTATATATAAAATATATTATGAATTAAACAAAAAGAGAGTGTGGGTTCAGGGAACTCCTCTTTAATAGAAATATTTTTAAAGTAGCCTAAATAATGAGTAGGAATTATCCAGAAAATAAAGAGAAGTGTTCCAAGGGCTTTAAATGGGAACAAGTTTGACATGTCAAAATACTGAGAAGTGGCTAGAAGATAAAGTATTTTGGGTAAAATATTTTGTGAAATTAGAAGGAGCCATATCACACAGGTCCATAGCCACTGACAAGTTGTAAGCTCAGGGATGATGTGATCTGATTGCATATTGTAACAATGTAAAGGGATAAGACTGGACACAAGGATAGAAGACTATAGCCAGAATCTAGAAGAGAAATGATAGTATTTTGGATAAGGATAGTGGTGGTAGAACTTTTTTTAACTGTGAGGATAGTTAACATATATTTCTGCATTCAAATTGAACAGTTTAGGTGATAGCTTAGGTTTTGGAGAAGAGGAAGGTGCAGGTGCCAAGAGCTGTTGCATAACAAACTGACATATCAAAGATACTATTCACTAAAATATAACAAAAGAGGAACACTCTTTTCCTCATTCTTACATTAGCAAAAAATTTGGCTTTTATAGGTAAATTCTCTGACCAAGCCAAAGAAAATGTTCACTACATCAAACTAAGTAATTTGATAGAAAAATCACATCATTTTACAACCAGATCTCTTCCAAGTTACCTATTCCAAACTCTCAAATTTCCTGTGAGAACTTTCAGACCCTCAGTTTAAGAATGAACTCCCCAAGGTCAACTAGATAAAATTAAAAATTGAATACTAAACTCATCACCATAAAAGAATCTGTGATAAACACAGGACTACTTGACTGCAATTTCTGTTTTATACGTTGATTTTTAAAAAATTAACAGAAAGTTTCTGTTCAGTTATATATTTCATTAATTTTTTTAGATAATCTGTGCTGACAAATTCCTTCTCCTTCCTCCTTCCTACTTTCACTCCCCTTCTCATTCTACCTTTCACCATTTATGGTCCAAAGCAGCTATAGTTCTCACCAAGGTTTTATTTTGCTTGGCTTCACTGACCACCCCAAGCTGGAGGTGATGCCCTCAGGAATTGTCACCATCTTCTACCTAATCACATTGATGGGTAAAAACAGCCATCACTCTTGCAACACTCTTGGATTTCCATCTCCACACACCAATGTACTTCTTCCTCAGAAATTTATCATTCCTGGATCTATGTTTCACCACCAGCATCAACCCTCAGATTCTGGTCAACTTGTGGGAGCCTGACAAGAGCATCAGCTGTGAGGGCTGCATCATCCAACTCTATGTTTACATGTGGCTGGGATGCATGGAGTGCCTTCTCTTGGAAGTGATATCTTACAATCACTTCACAGCCATTTGTAAGCTCTTGCATTATTTGGTCATCATGAGCCCTCATCTGTGACTCAGGATGATTACCATTGTCTGGGGTATTACTTTGGCCAATTCTATAGTTTTATGTACACTCACCCTGCATTTGCCTAGATGTGGAAACAACATTCTGGATTATTTCTTGTGTGAGTTGCCTGCTATGGTGAAATTATCCTGTGTAGACCCCAACAGTTGAATTGTCTGTTTTTGTTTTAGGCATTTTCCTTTTCCTTCCACCCCTCATGCTTAATCTTATATCCTATGCCTACATCGCCAAAGCTGTGCTGAGAATGAGGTCAAGGTGAGTCTTTGCTCTTGTAACTGAGACTTAGCCTGCAGTTGTGGGGTGCCTAAGGGTTGCCACCTGGGAGCCTCCTTGTTGCTCAAATGTGACCTCTTTCTAAGGCAAACTCAGCATATGATTGCATTACCTTCCCCCCAACATGGGACATGACTTCCGGGGATGAGCCTCCCTGGCAACGAGGGATTAATACCAAGTGCCAACTGGCAACATAACTGGAAAAAGACCTTGAATTAAAGGGGGAAAAGGTAAAGACAAATGAGTTCAAGTGGCTAAGAGACTTCAAAGAGAGTTGGGAGGTCATCCCAGAGGTAACTCTTAGGCACACCTCAGTAGGAGCTCATAGAACATCTAAGTGCCTATCACCCCACTCAGAGGGGCTCCTGAGAGGTCTGGAGACACCCAGGTCTTATATAAGTGGGGATAGACCCAGAGACTGATGCCTTATCATTGGGCTCTATTTTGGAATCTGTGCTCCTGAGAGTGACAGAATTGGACTCAAATAAGTCTTCCCTGCACATGGTTCATCAGTCCCTTCTATTCAAACCTATATGTGATGCTGAAGTTTTTAGGTATATTTCCAGAGACTGGAGCCTCTGGCCTACCTATGTGCCAGGTGTGCATGGAATCTCGGTGGAGCTGCAACTCCTACCCTATGGCTCAATGGAGTCATCCAAGTCACCTGGCCAGGAGACAACGATGGGCAACGGCCATCCCAGGGAACGGAGAGGGCCTGCATTTGCAGGCAGGATCATCCCACCCACCATATCCATGGGATATAAGCCCTCTCTCCCTTGGAGGTGGAGTGGACATCACCATCCCAGTCCCCTCAGGATTAGGGGAAGAACTATGGACTAGAGTGGACTTGATGGTATTCTGTTGTTCACATATGGTGATTCTAGCAATGGAAGAAATTATAACAATGAAGTGGAGCCAGTGGCCACTTGACACTTTTGGGGCAGGGAAGGGACATGCAGTTGAAATACAGGGGCTTCTTTGGGATTTGGAGGTTGTCCTGATTACCTTTGTGGCAACGGATGTAGGCCATTTTAAATCAGCACACACCACTCAGAACTGTGTGGGAGAGAGTGTGGTCTACGGTGTGAACTGTGGTCTATGGTTGGTGGCAAGGCCCCAAGATGTGTAAGTCCATTGAGGGTGGTGGGCCACACTTGTGGGAGATGTTTGTGTGGGATGTGGTGGGAGGTGTGGAAGGTGGGCAACATGGGAATCCCAGTGGGTTCCATGTAATATTTTGGGTATCTAAGCACCTCTTAAAATATATTTATAATATACATAAATAAAAAAAAAAAGGAGGCCAATGAAAAGCAATTAATACCGGTTGGTCTCATCTCTCTATGGTGTCCATCTTCTATGGAAGTATTATCTACATGTACCTGAAGCCAGGTAACAGTGCCTCCCAGGACCAGGGCAAGTTCCTCACCCTCTTCTACACCATCATCACTCCAATTCTTAACCCCCTTATCTACACTTTAAGGAACAAGGACATGAAAACTGCACTGAAGAAGCTGATGAGAGATGAGCACAAAGCTGCAAAGATGGGGAGGAACTGGTGGTGATGGAAAATATTAGAGTAACTAAGGCAATGAAATACACTTTTTAGTTGTTTTCAACTTGTACTGATCTCTAGATCAAGGATCAGTTAATATAATAATTCTTGTGGGGGAGCAGTAGTGGCTCAAGCATTTGAGAGGTCTTGGGTTTGGTTCCCAGTGCTTCCCAAAAATAAAATAAAACAACAATAACAACAAGCAAACAAATGAAAAAAATCAATGCGCCTCAGGGTCTGAACACTGGCTTCCCATATACGAGATCATGGTTTGATCCCCTGCCCCAGTACCCCCAAAATAAATAAATAAATAAATAAATAAATAAATAAATAAATAAATAAATAAATAAATAAATAAATGAAAGAATTATTGTGAACAAAACTATTGTGGCTACAAACAATATTATAACCATTTACTTACTTCTTTTATCCCTCTAATTATTGGCGTGTTTTCAGGGAAAATGGGTCATTAGAAATTTTTATTTTTGCTGGAAATTTAATATAATAATAAAAAAAACTTGCATGTTTTGCCTTATTCTAAAGCCCCATAGAAACTGATTTATTTGTCTACCTTTATTTTGCTGTGTTGATTTTATTGGGAATTCATTAAATCTGTAGATTAGTTTGGGTATGATAGACATCTTAATGATGTTTATTCTTCCTAATCATGAAGAGGGAATATTCTTACATTTATTCAAGTCTTCTTTGATTACCTTTAACAGTGTTGTGTGGTTTTCTGTGTATAAGTCATTTCCATCTTTACATAAATTTATTCCTAGATATTATTATTTAGATAAATTTTATTCTTCTAGTTACTATTGTAAATGGTATTTTTTTCTTGATTTCCTCCTCAGATTGCTTGTTATTGGTGTTTAGAAATGCTACTGATTTTTGACCATTGATCTTATAGCCTGAAACTTTACTGAACTCATTTATAAGTTCTAGAAGCTTTGTTGTAGACTTCTCAGGACTTTCTATGTATAGGATCATGTCATCTGCAAATAGTGAAATTTTTACTTCTTCCTTCACAATTTGGATGCCTTTTATATCTTTTCCTTACCTCAGTGCTTGAGTAAGTACATCTAAGAGAATGTTAAATAGGAGTGGTGATAGTTGGCATTCTTGTTTTTTCCCGATCTTAGAGGGAAAGATTTTAGGAATTCACCACTGAATATGTTAGCTGTGCGTTTTTCATATATACTTCTTATCATATTCAGAAAGTTTTTTTTCTATTCCTATCTTTTGCAGTGTGTTTATCAGGAAAAAGTGCTGTATTTTGTCAAATCCTTTTACTGTATCTATAGAGATGATCATGTGATTTTTTCTTTTGATCTGTTTATGAGGTGTATTACATTGATCTTTTTTCTTATGTTAAGCCATCCTGGCATACCAGGGATGTAACGCACTTGGTCATGGTGTATAATTCATTTGATGTATTGTTGAATATAATTAGCAAGTATTTGGTTGAGGATTTTAGCATCTAGGTTCATTAGAGGGATTAGTCTGTAATTTTCCTTTCTTGTGGCATCTTTGTTTGGCTTTGGAATTTGGGTAATATTGGCATCATAGAATGAGTTAGGCAATGTTCCTTCTACTTCTATTTTTTGGAAGAGTTTAACCAGGATTGGCGTTAGTTCTTTTCAGAATGTTTCATCCTGGGCTCTTCTTAGTTGGTAGGTTTTGATGACTGATTCTATCTCTTTACTTGTAATTGGCCTATTGAATTCATCAATTTCTTCTTTCATCAATGTAAACTGCTTGTGATTTTCTAGGAATTTGGTCATTTCTTCTAAATTATCCTTCTTTTTGGCATATAATCTTTCAAAGTATCCTCTTATGATACTCTTTATTTTCTGTGGGGTCAGTGGTGATATCTCACTCTTCATTTCTTATTTTGTGTGTTTTCATTTTCTCTCTCTTTTTCTTTTTGGTCTAGCTAAGCGTTTGTCAATTTTATTGCTCTTCTAGTAGAACCAGTTTTTTGTTCTGTTTATTTTTACTTTTGCTTTCTTATTTTCTATTTCATTTAGTTCTGAACTAATCTTTGTTATTTCCTTCTTTCTACTTCCTTTGGGATTGGTTTATTGTTCTTTTTCTAATTCCTCCAGGTGTGCAGTGAGGTCTTCAATTTTTAGCTTTCTTATTTTTGGGTACATACATTTATGTCTATGAATTTCCTTCTCAGTACAACTTTTGCTGCATCCCATAAGTTTTGATATGTTGTGTCATCATTTTCATTCATTTCAAGGTAGTTACATATTTCTTTTGAGATTTCCTCCTTGATGCACTATTGGTCTAATAGTATGTTGTTTAACTTCCATATCTTTGTGTCTAATCTGGTTCTTTGGCCCTTACTGATTTCCAATTTCATTCCATTGTGGTCAGAGAAAGTACTTTTTATAATCTCAATCTTTCTGAACTCACTGAGATTTTTTCTATGGCCTAGCATGTGGTCTATCTTGGAGTATGAGCGATGTGCACTCAAGAAGAATGTATATCCTTCTGTACTTGGGTGTAGTGTTCTGTATATGTCTATTAGATCCAGATTCTTTAATGTATTAATCAAAGTCTTTGTTTCTTTATTGATTCTATGTTGAGATATTCTGTCTAATGGTTATAATGGTGTATTAAAGTCCACCACTATAATTGTAGAGGCATCTATTTCTCCACTTAGTTTTTCCACTGTTTGCCTCATGTATTTTCAGGCTCCCCTATTAGGTGTATAAATGTTTATGTTTGTTCTTTCTTCCTGAAAGATTGCCACTTTCACTAATATATAGTGTCCATCTTTGTCTCTTACAATAGTTTTGCATTTAGTCTATTTTGTCTGATATTAGAATAGCTACTCCTGCCCTTTTTTGGTTATTGTTAGCTTGTAAAATGGTTTTCCAGCCATTCACTTTCAGCCTCCTTGAATCCCTGGGTCAAAGGTGGGTTTCTTGTAGACAGCATATAGATGGATCATATTTTCTTATCCATTCTGTCAATCTGTGTCTTTTGATTGGTGAATTTAATCCATTAACATTCAGTGTTATTACTTGTAATGAATTTCTTACTTCAGCCATTTTTTCTTTGGTTTAATGTATGTCATATGTTGTTTTGTTTCTCTTTTTGACTTTTCAGTTGTTTTTAAACTCTCCTCCACCTCTCTCTCCCTTGTTTTTTCCTTTCAACTTGTAGAGATTCCTTTAGTATTTCTTGAAGTGCTGGTTTCTTCTTGACATACTCTCTTAATTTCTGTTTATCTGTGAATATTTTGAACTCTCCATCATTTTTGAATACCAGTTTTGCTGGATAGAGAATTTGTGGCTGGAAGTTTTTTTCTTTTAGTATTTTGACTATGTCATACCACTGTCTTCTTGCCTCCATGGTTTCAGCTGAGAAATCAGCCCTTAATCTTATTGTGCTTCCCTTGTATGTGATGGTTCTCTTTTCTTTTGCTACCTTGAGTATTTTCTCTTTGTCTTGAGCATTAGACATTTTGACAAGTATATGTCTTGGAGTTGGCCTGTTGGGATTTATACTATTCGGGGTGTGCTGTGCTTCCTGGATCTGCACATCCATCTCTCTCAATAGGGTTGGGAAGTTTTCAGCCATTATTTCCTTCAACACTCCTTCTGTTCCCTCTCCCTTCTCTTCTCCTTCTGGGATGCCCATAATGTGTATGTTTGTGCATTTTGTGTTGTCGGTTAATTCCCTGAGTCCCTGCTGGATTTTTTCTATCTTTTTGTCTATCTGTTCTACTATCTGTTTGATTTCAATTGTATTGTCTTCCACACCACTAATTCTTTCTTCTGCCTGTTCAAATCTGCTGTTATGTGAATCCAGCGTCTTTTTGATTTCTTGGATTGTGCCATTGATCACCATCATATCCATTATCTTTTTGGGTAAGTTTGCAATTTCTTCAGTATGTTCTCCCAGTGTCTTCTTTATATCCCTAATCTCTTCCTTCTCTTCTTTAAGTTGGTCCATGATATTTATTTGGATAGCTTTGATTAGTTGTTTGATGTTCTGTATCACTTCCTGGTTTTTAGTTTTTTCATTGGACTGGTCCATGTTTTCCTGTTTCTCAGTGTGGTTTGTAATTTTTTGTTGCCCTCTAGTCATCATTTTATCTTGATGGATTTATTCAGTTGATTAGCTTCTCTCTTTGCTCTGGAGTTTTATTCAGCTGGTGGTTCTGCGTGTGTGTTAAGTTTTCTCTTTGACACTTTTTCTTTTCTTTTATTTCCTTGCTTCTTTCTATGTTCCCGTCCAGTCCAAGCCATCGATCTGCACAGATAGATGTCCCAAGCTTCTCACTCCAGGTGCCCACAGCACAGATCCCCGGGCAGGACACTGTCCACAATCCACCGTGCTCTGGGAGCTCTCCGTAAGTGCTCTGCTACAGCAATGCCATCTATCCACTCTACTTGTGGTATCTTTATCTGGCTTTTTAAAATTAGGATGATGTTATCCTTAAAGAATAAGTTGTGGACTGCTCCCTCTGCTTCAGGTTTTTTGAAGAGTTTGAGCAAATTTGTGGTAATTCTTCTTGGAATGATTGGTAAAATTCACCACTGAAGCCTCCTAATCCTGGCTCATCTTTTTTTGGAAGTTTTGATTACTGATTCAATCTCTTTACTAGTTATTGGCCACTTGAGTTCTTCTATTTCTTCTTGAGTCAGTAAGGTATTTTGAGTATTTCTAGGAGTTTCTCCTTTTCATCTAGGTTAACTTATTTGTTGGTGTAAAGTTGTTCATAGTATTCTTTTATAACATTTTTTTTATTTCTGTGAGATAAGAGCTCTGAACAGCTGGGCTGTCAAGAGAGCATACTCACTGGCCCCAACAGCATCCAGGAGAGGAGGCCAGACCTGTCACCACATGTGCATGGATCAAGCCTGCTATGGGCATCAGCACAACAACCAGGCTGTTGAGTTCTGCATCCCCTTGGCATGTTAGTACTGACTGAACACTTTGCTCCCATGGTCACCCGTGGCCTGGCATCTTTTGAGGGTCAAGTAGGTCCTGGGGTTCCCAGGTAGGAAGTTGAGGTGGAGCAGGCTGAAGAAGCAGAAGCAGAAGTCTTGGTCCAGCTGGGATGTCCCAGTCAGGGGGCTCTGTGAAGGTGCAAGTGCCCAAGGATTTGAATTGGTTATCCTGAGAGGGTGACTGCATGGATGGTTTCTGCTGCTTTCCTCCTTCAGGCAAAGCCAGAGGACCTGCTACATGTGTGGGTCTGTGTGTGTGTGTGTGTGTGCAATCATTGTTCCTTTGAAAGTCATATTACTTTTTTTTTTTGTCTGAAGCTTTGAAACTTTTGTTTTTTGCCTTCTGTTAATTTCCTCTTCTGTATTTATAGTTTCTTTTGTCATTAGCTTTTGTTTGTTGTTAAGCCAGTAAAAGGAATTTATTTGGGAACTGGGGGAAAGAACACAGCTTGCTGAGAAATGGGAGAGAAAGATGGAAATACACACCCTCTAGGCAGAGAGAAAGTGTGCTCTGCCTCATGTGGTTACCTTTTAAACTGTTAATTATTCCACCCCCTTGCTAATTTTAAGGGGATGGGCCCCAGCAGTTACTGGTTACCCCATCTATGGTGGGGGTCAATGGTGAGTCCTGTTAGGAATAGCCAGGGCCAAGGGGAGGTCCCAGAAAGAGAAACTGGTTCCTCAAGTTTACACTCAAGTTCCCAAAAAGATCTTGTAGCTATGTTGTCTGCTGGCCATGCATTTTCTCATCCATGTTGTCTATTGGCCATGTGGTCTGCCAACCATGCAGTCTGCCCACATGTGGCTCATCTTCTCCTCTGTTACCCTGTACTAACCTGCTTCAACTACCCTCACAGAGAATTCATACCCTTATTCTTAATTGGGTGCTGAGGGTTGATGATCATTCTTCTGTAGTTACTTCCTGCTTTTTAGGGGAGTAGTCCCTGACTGACAGGGAGTAAACCTCTCTGGCCAGTCTATCAAGGTCAAGGAAAGACAGCTCTTACACTGTGGTTGGAAATGGCTAAAATCCCCAAGTTACTATTTTGTTTTGGGAGGTATTGATTCTAGAAGAAATAAATTTAGTTAGAATTTTGAAGATACATGCCCCCATTAAAAGGCTAAAGATGATGGTGGTAACAGGGCCCAAAAAGGGGTCAGCAATCATATACTGGACCATGAGAATGAGAAAGTCCAGGTGCTTTCAGAGGCTGCATTGTCCCAAAATTGGTGGACTTCATCTTGCAGAATTTGAATGCTGTTTAGGACTATTCCAGAGTGACTTATATGGAAACAGCATTTTTCTTGAGAAATAGGAATGCCCCCACCCCACCTCACCCCGTGCTGCTGTTAGCATGTTAAGGGCTTTGCAATTTTCCAGTACTATAGCAGCAAGAGAGTTTGTTTGCAGCTTTAGGTCTTCTAAGGCACAGCTAGTTTCTTCTATGCTTTTAGTTAGCTCTGGGGAGAGATTTTAATAGACAATGAGGTTTGGTACAAATTGCTGATCCCAGTTTTCCATGGTGGCGGTTATGTTTAAGGCAGCTAAGAGGCATTTCTCTTTTAGTTATTGTATAGGTAAAACTACAGGAAATGAAAACAGACAAGATTTCTTAAGGGGTGTGTGACTTGCCTTCCCCCTAGCAATAGGTGTTTGGGCTAGAGTTAGGGGGAACAGCTGGCTTTTACACAGACACTACTTAGCTTTGTCTCCTGAAGAGGTATTTCAGGTCATCCAATAACTGGCACTTGTACATCCCTTAAGGTGTTTTTGGTGAGCTGGCACTTGCTTGGGCAGCTGGCTTCACTCTGGATAAGTGCACCCAGCTGGCAATCACTTTATCTAACAGTTGTGGGAGTGATCAGAACCACAGAATAAGGTCCCTTCCATTTTTGTGCTATTTGAGAATGAGGTCTCTTCTCCTGCCAAGTTTTGATCAGAACCTGGTTTTCAGGTCCTGGGTGAGGAAAGGTTACCCACAGACCACCTTGAAGGGGCTAAGCTGAAGTGGGTCCTAGCCACCGCATTTGCCATTTTCCTTCTGGTGGGAAAATGCTTAGCCCTGGCAGGATGGTATGTGAGTCTGCCAGTCCTCTCCAGGGTATGAGAGGGACAGGCTTTGGAATAAGGGCTAGGAGGGAGACCTGGGTTAAGAAAGTCTTTCACCTGGTGTGGGATGAAGACTCTGAGAGGTTGCCCCCAAGTTAATTTGATGGCTTTTTAAGTTAAAAGGGCTGTTGCTCCCCCTGTGCTCAGGAAAGGTGGCTATTCTTTTATTTTATGGGCATGTTTATTAACTGCTTAGAAAATGAAGTTTACCGGGACTTTTGACATGTTCAATATCCCTTTGCTATGATCTAGAATAGAAAATATATCACTGTAATTATCAGGCATATATCTAGAATAGGAGAGATATAGGTACAGTACTTAATACTAATCAATGTGCTACCCAATGCACAAGTTTCTTTCTGCACTGAAGTTAATAGATCTAAGCTCCAGGTTTGTGATATCATACATGTTCTCTCTCCACAGGAGCAAGCCATAGTGACAATTGTGTTTAAGTTCTACTTTCATCACTCATAATCATTGCTCAACTTGGTATGCTCTTCACACAGCCAGCATGCTGCAGCACTGTTGACCCTAGAGAGGCTAAGAAGGTAGGCTCCAGTATTCCACTGGCCTAGTGTATAGTGCCCTTTGGCAATATGATACAGAGCCAATCTGGAGGCAATGTCCATTGTGAATTTGGCCATATTGAGCCATTGCTGGCTGCTGCAGGAGTTTGAGATTGTATCATAGTGTCCATCCACTTCAGGAGCATAACCAGAGATATAGTAGATACTTTTACTGTTTTAGAGGTTAATGACAGACCTAGGCAATAACTCAAATGGAGAGGCAAAATGCAGTATATGGAAGACCTGGTTTGAATGTACAAAAGAGTTTGACAATACTTAACTCTATCTTTTTTAATTTTTATAAACTTTCTAAACACTTCCAAAGCAATGCATACTGTATCAATTTAACTTAACTATTTTAGTACTTTGCTTTTTACTTCTATACCTTTACCATGATGACATTAATTTTTACAGGTATTTTATTTTAGCAGCACATGAAAAATTACTTTTTCAGTTTTTTTTATGAAAATTGAAGATTCCCAATAGAATTAAGATTGCTTTTCCTTTCCACCACTTTAACATGCAGATTGAGGTGATCTCTGATAGGTTTCCCTGTTATGAAGTTACTTTTTATTTTTACTATCAGTTAGGTTTCCGATAAATGGCTTGCTGGAATTAGCCATTTAAATGATTCAGTTTAGAAGATGCTTTTACAAACTTCTTGTAATTAACCATGACCACATAGACTTTATTTAATAAAATAAGTTTATTAAATTACAGTTAGCAACCAATGAAATATACTTTAACAATTTAAAAGAGGGCAGATCTATATTTCCTTCTTTAACTTAATTTTATTAAACATGAACTTACAACTTTCATCATTTTAAAGATTTAATACATATAATGCTAATTTATTTACTTGGTATTCTATAAACCAGGGAGATAACACCCAAGCTAAATAAAATTGAAACCATTAGTTTATGCAAGGAATACTATTTTTCCTTCTTTTACAGAAGGTTTAAAATCTCTTTTCTTTAATAAAAATTTAAAACTGTGAATAAACATAAAAGCATACTAATTTAGGTTTCGGAATACATTATAATAGTTTAATTTGTTTTAATTTTAATTTAGAAAAAATTATTTTATTAGCTTTCAAGGACTTTTCTTTTACCTACTGAAATTTGGTAATAGAATTATTAACCACCCTTATTTTAAGGCTGGTAAAAGGTGTAAAGTGGGGAATTACAGGGTAACTGATTTTTAATTCCCCCTGCCTAGAAGAGGTTTAATCTGCCACACAAATCCCCTCCCTCAGAGCTCATGCAAAGAAAAGGCCCTGGGGGCTGGATAGGTCAAAGAGCTCAGGAATTTTTTTTCCTTTTTCCAATAGTTCCTATATTCAGATTTCTATAGGACCTTTCCATTCTGATCAGCCAAATTTGGGCTTCAGGAATACTTATTTACATGTATAACTGCATATTTGATTTTTCAATTTAAATAGAGGTCTTTCCTTAGCGCTTTTTTATTTTTATTTTTTACAAGAAAATTAGATTACATGAATATTACATAAAAAACATAGGATATTCCCATATGTCCTACTCCCTACCCCTCTCACATTTTCCCACATTAGCAACATCCTTCATTAATGTGGTACACTTGTTACAATTGATGAACACATTTTGGAGCATTGTCACTAAGCGTGGATTATATTTCACATTGTAGTTTACACTCTCCCCTGCACAATATAGTAAATTATGGCAAGATATATAATGGCCTGTACCCGTCCTTGCAATGTCATTCAGGAAAATTCACAAGTCCTAAAAATGCCTACACATTAGGCATGTTTTTCCCTCTCCCTCCCCTCAGACCCTCCAGTGTCCAGTGCCTCCACATCAGTGATATAAGTTCTTCCATTGCTAGAATCATAAAAATTCCATATTAGAATAAATCTACTCTAGTTCATCATTCATTCCCCAGTCCTGAGGATTCTGGGGTGGTGATGCCCACTCCACCTCTAATAGAGAGGGAGGTTAGATCCCATGGGGCAGATGGATCAGGTTATTTTGTTTGAAGGTGCAGACTCTCTGTGTTCCTTGAGATGGTTTGTTGTACATCAACATCTCTTTCTTAGCTGTCCTGGGTGAGTTCAATGAACTGGAGAGAAGGTGTTGCAACTCTGTTGACATTCAGGGTCTAGCTGGTACATGGACAGCCCAAAGATTTAAGTCTCTTGGATATATATATATATCAACTATAATACTAACTCTAAGTTCAAATAGAAGGGGCAGAAGAGGAATGTGTAGGGAAACAACAACTGAGTCCAACTCTGTCACACTGGTGATCATAAATTCCAAAGAAGGGCCCACTGGCAGGCCCCCAACTCCTGAGCTGTCTGTCCTGCCTATATTGTCTGGATGTCTTTAGAGTCCTCAGGAGCTCT
The DNA here is from genome assembly GCA_026826555.1 of Tolypeutes matacus. Classification (NCBI taxonomy): domain Eukaryota; kingdom Metazoa; phylum Chordata; class Mammalia; order Cingulata; family Chlamyphoridae; genus Tolypeutes; species Tolypeutes matacus. The sequence goes on along the minus strand of JAKSZT010054023.1, from coordinate 6,649,534 downwards.
GCTATTTGAGCTAGTACTTACTTTGGTAGTCAATGAGAGCCTGATGAGATGTGCATAAGCATAACCTCTGGGATGACCTCCCAACTTACTTTGAAGTCTCTTAGCCATATAAACTTATTTGTCTTTACTTTTTCTCCCTTTTGGTCAAGGTCTTTTTCTAGTTGCATTGATAGTTGGTGCTTGGTAGTACTCCCTCAGTACCAGGGAAGCTCATCCCTGGGAGTCATGTCCCACACTGGAGGGAAGATAATGCATTTATATGGTGAATTTGGCTTAGAGAGAGGCCACATTTGAGCAACAAGGAGGCTCTCAGAAGGTAACTCTTAGGCATCTTATAATACTAGGCTAAGTTTCAATTTCAAAAGTAAAGGTTCATAAGTCATCAATATCAAGGGACTATCAATGGACAATCATCCTTCATTAGTCTCTGCCTCTGTACTCGGTGGATTCTTGCTGTTCCATTAGAGAATGTGGCAGAGCTCCCCAGGATGGAAATTCAATATTCTTCCAGTTATTGTGTGACTCTCCATCCACCACGTTGATACCCCATGAACACTTGAAAACATTTATATGCCATATCTGTATGGCCCAGGTGAACCCCCTCCCATGTATACCCCATCCATGAAACCCCACACCAATGATCCTCCCTTGTCATAGTTGTAACTCTTGTGATCTAAAACTTCTTCAAAAATGCACCCAACAGAATGACCAAATACAATTAATAAGAAAGTGAAATTAATAATGATGCTTTTAAATTTTAAGAAATAAACTACAAAATATAAAAAAAATTTGGAATAATAAAAAATAATGAAAAAATATTTTTAAAAAGTTTTTTGACATTATGTCTCTCATCATTATAAGATCTGTTGTCTTGTATGTACAGAGACATTTTCTTCCATTTATTTCCCCTGTATTTTATTTTTTGCATTTTATTTTCAAAGATGCTTTAGGTTACAGAAAATTCACATAGGAAATATAGGGAATTCCCATATATCCAATATCCTTTCCCTTTTCCACTTTCCCCTATTAATAAAATTTTACACATTGATGGAACATTTGTTACCATGGTCAATGATTTACATTATGGTTTATATTTTGGACCATACACATTTATAAATTTTGATGAAATTTAGCACGGCCTGTAACCATCATTGCAAGATCATTTAGTATAATTCCATCACCCCCAAAGTGCCCCATGTTCCATCTATTCTATTCCTTCCTCCCCCTCCCCTCAGGACTCACAGCAACCACTTATCTTAACTCCTGGAAGCACAAGATTCACAGTTCCTTGCAACAACATTGATGATATGACATACTGGCATGTCCTCCCCTATTAAGCATTGCCTATTCTCTCAAGAGAATTGCACCCCTATATTTGAGAAAAAAGCAGAACTCCCCAAGATGGGAGTCCAACACCATTCAGCTCATTATGTGAGTCTGCACCCACTGATACAACCTACTTTGACAAGATGAACACTCACACACTCCTGCCCCAGGTGCGCAATATCCCGCATGTTCCCCATGTCCAACACCCTATACCAGTAACACTCCCCTGCCATATTTGCCTAAAGAAAATTCCCAAGATTATAGTTTCAACCTCATACCCACAAATCCCAAGCTCACCTACTCCCTCTCCAAACTCCCCCCCAGTTCCACAGACAGCTCAACACACCATCCCCACCCTCCCACCCTCAAAAGCCAGCACCACTCAACCAAATAGTATCACTGCACAACTAGTCATGCCCACCCACTGTACAATTGCACGATTCTACCTTATCATACATTTTGCACATGTGGGCATTGGCTCATCACTCCCTATTCCTTTTCTGTCTCCTGTAAACCTATCTTCCAGACTCTAGCTCTGTGGGTCTGCTGAGTTTGCTTAATTCATATCAGTGATGTCATGTAATATTTGTCCTTCAGTGCCTCCTTACTTCACTCAACATAAAGTCTTCAAGATTTATCCTTGTTTTCCTGGGTGTTGACACTGCATTCATCTTTACAGCTGAGTAATATTCCATTATATGTATATACCACAATTTGTTTATCCATTCTTCTGTATGTATGTACCACAATTTGTTTATGCATTCATCTGTTGATGGACAGTTGGGTTTCCAACTTTTGGCAATAGTGGATAATGCCACTATGAACATTAGTGTGCATATATCTGCTCGTGTCCCTGCTTTCAATTCTTCTGGGTATATACCCAGCAGTGGGATTGCTGGATCATAAAGCAGTTCTATAGTTAGCTTCCCAAGGAACCCCCAAACTATCCTCCACAATGGCTGCACTATTCTACATTCCCATCAGCAATGGATGAGGGTTCTCATTCTACCACATCCTCTGCAACACTTGTAGTTTTCTGTTTTTTTAATAACCATATAGTCCAATGGGTATACGAAGATATCTCATTGTGGTTTTGATTTACATTTCCTTAATAGCTAGTGATATTGAGCATTTTTTCATGTGCTTTTTAGTCATTTGTATTTCTTCTTTGGAGAAGTGTCTATTCAAATCACTTGCCCATTTTTTAAATGGGTTGTTTGGCTTTTTGTTTTTGAGTTGTTGAATTTTTTAATACATGCTGGATATTAGGCCCCTGTCAGATATATGGTTACCAAATATTTTCTCCCATTGAATAGGCTGCCTTTCCACTTCCTTGACAAACTCCTTTGAGGTGTAAAGTTTTTAATTTTGAAGAGGACACATTTATCTATTTTTTCTTTCATTGCTCATGCTTTGTGTGTAAAGGTCATGAAATCATTATATAATACAAGACACTGTAGATGTTTCCCTGCATTAACTTCCAAGATCTTTATGGTCTTGGCTCTTATATTTAGATCTTTGATCCATCTTTAGATAGTTTTTGTATAAGGTGTGAGATGTTATTCCTCTCTCATTCATTTGCATATGGATATCCTGTTTTTCAAGCACCATTTGTTGAAGAGGCCATTCTCTCCTAGTTGAATAAGCTTGGTGGCCTTATCAAATATCAGTTGACTGTATATGCAAGGATCTATATCAGACTCTCAATTTGGTTCCATTGGTTAGTATGTCTACCCTTGTGCCAATACCCTGCAGTTTTGACCACTGTGGGTTTGTAGTAAGTTTTAAAGTCACATAGTGTGATTACTCTGATTTCATTTTTCATTTTCAATATGTCTTTGGTGATTTGGGGCCTCTTGCCCTTCCAAATAAATTTCATAGTTAACTTTTCCAATTCAGTAAAAAAAAATGCTGTGGTAATTTTTATTGGAATTGCATTAAATCTGTAAATCAGTTTGGGAAGGAGAGACATTTTAATGATGTTTAGTCTTCCTATCCATGAACAGTGAATATTCTTTCATTTATTTGGGTCTTTGATTTTCTTTAACAGTGTTGTATAGTTTTTCTGCATACAAGTCGTGTACATCTTTAGTTAAATTTATTCCTAGGTATTTGATTCTTGTAGTTGTTATTGTAAATGGGATATTTAAAAATTTCCTCCTCAGCTTGCTCATTAATGGTGACCAGAAATGCTACTGATATTTGCACATTGATCTTATAACCTGCTGCTTTACTGAACTCATTTATAAGCTCTAGAAGATTTGATGTAGATTTCTCAGGACTTTCTATGTATAGGATCATATAATCTACAAATAGTGAAATTTTTATCACTTTCTTTCCATTTTGATGCATTTTATGTCTTTTTCTTGCCTAAATGCTCAAGCAAGTACTTCTAACACAATGTTAAATATGAGCAGCGATTTGGGGCATCCTTGTTCCAGATCTTAGAGGGAAAGCTTTTAGGATTTCACCATTGAATATTATGTTAGCTGTGAGTTTTTCATATATACCATTATCACATTGAAGAAGTTTCCTTCTATTCCTATCTTTTGAAGTGTTTTTATCAGGAAAGGGTGCTGTATTTTTTCAAATGCTTTCCTACACCTATAGAGATGATCATGTGATTTTTTTTCCTTTCAATCTCTTTATTTGGTGTATTATATTGATTTTCTTATGTTGAGACATCCTTGCATACCATGAACACTTGTTCATGGTGTATAATTTGTTTGATGTGTTGTTGAATACGATTAGCAAGTATTTTGTTGAGGATTTTAGCATCTAGGTTCATTAGAGAGACTGGCCTATAGGTTTCCTTTCTCGTGGTGTCTTTGTTTGGCTTTGGTATTAGGGTGTTGTTCGCATGATAGAATGAGTTAGGCAATATTCCCTCCACTTTTATTTTTGGAAAAGTTTAAGCAGGATTGGTGTTTGTTCTTTCCAGAAAGTTTCATAGAATTCAACTATGAAGTCATCTGGTCCAGGGCTCTTCTTAGTTGAGAGAATTTTGATGACTAATTCTATATCATTAATTGTGATTGGTCTGTTAAGTTCATCAAAATTTTCTTTCATCCATGTTGGCTGTTTATGTGTTTCTAGGAACTTCTCCATTTCCTCTAAATTATCCATCTAGATGGCATACACTTTTTCAAAGTATCCTCTTGTGATACTCTTTATTTCTGTGGGGTCAGTGGTGATGTCCCCTTCCTCATTTCTTATTTCATGTATTTTCATCTTCTTTCTTTTTTTCTTGGTTAGTCTAGCTAAGGGTTTGTCAATTTTATTAATCTTCTCAAAGAACCATCTTTTGGTTCTATTTTTTTTTTTTTTTTTTTTTTAGTGCTTTTTTATTTTCAATTTCATTTAGCTCTGCTCTAATCTTTGGTATTTCCTTCTTTCTACTTCCATTGGGGTTAGTTTGTTGTTCATTTTCTAATTCCTCCAGGTGTGTAGTTAAGTCTCTGATTCTATCACTTTCCTCTTTTTTAAATATAGACATTTAAGGCTATGAATTTCCCCCTCAATACAGCTTTTACCACATGCCATAGATTTTGATATGTTGTGTTGTCATTTTCATTCATTTCAAGGTAATTACTGATTCTTTTGAGATTTCCTCATTGACCCACAGTTTGTCTTAGAGTGTGTTGTTTAACTTCCATATCTTTGTGCCTAATCTGTTTTCTGCCTCTTACTGATTTCCAGCTTCATTCTATTGTGGTCAGAGAAATTACTCTGTATAATTTCAATCTTTCTCAATTCTTTGAGTGTTTTTCTATGGCCTAGCATGTGGTCTCTCCTGGAGTATGAGCTGTGTATACTTGAGAAGAATATATATCCCACTGTATTGGGGTGTAACATTGTGTATATGTCTTATAGGTCCAAATCCTCTACCATATTATTCAAGGTCTTTGTTTCTTTATTGATCCTCTGTCATGATGTTCTGTCTAATGGTGATAATGGTGTATTATCATTGTCAATTACCATTATAATTGTAGAGGCATCTATTTCCCCACTTAATTTTTCCAGTGTTTGCCTCATGTATTTTAAGTCATTCTGGTTAGGTGCATAAATGTTTATGATTGTTCTTTTTTCTTGATAGATTATGCCTTTTGTTAGAATATAGTGGCCTTCATCTCTTACAATTATTTTGCATTTAAAGTCTATTTTGTCTAATATTAGCATAGCAACTCTTTCCCTTTTTTGGTTAATGTTTGCATGTAACATTGTTTTACAAACATTCACTTTCAACCTCCTTGAGTCCTTGGTTGTAAGGTGAGTTTCTTGTAGACAGTACATGATTGGGTCATATTTCTTTATCCATTTTGCCAATCTATGTCTCTTGACTTGAGAGTTTAAACCACTAACATTTAATGTTATTACTGTTGAGGTATTACTTAACTTATCAATATTTTCTTTAGGTTTAGGCAGGCCATATATTGTTTTAATTCCCTTTTTACTTTTTATTTGTTCTTACTCTCTCCAACAACTCTCCCTCTCTCTCCTGTTTTTTCCTTTCAACCTGCAGAGCTCCCTATATTGTTTCTTGAAGGGCAGGTTTCTCTTAATTTCTGTTTATCTGTGAACATTTTGAACTTTCCCTCATTTTTGAATGCCAGCTTTGCTGGATAGAGAATTCTTGGCTGGAAGTTTCTTCTTTTAACACTTTAACTCTGTCATACCACTGCCTTATTGCAGCATGGTTTCAGATGAGAAATCAACACTTAATCTTATCAAGCTTCCCTTGTATGTGACGGATCTCTTTTCTATTGCGGTTTTCAGTATTCTCTCTTTCTCTTGAGCATTGGGCAATTTGACAAGTATTTGCCTAGAGTCAGCCTATTAGGATTTATACTAATTGGGTTGCACTGAGCTTCCTGGACATATACAATCTGCGTCCCTCAATAGGGTGGGAATTTTCAGCCATTATTTCCTCCAACCCTCTTTTTGTCCCATTTCCCTTCTCTTCTCCCTCTGGGATGCTTATACTGTGTATGTTTGTGCCTTTCATGTTGTGATTCAAATTCCTAAGTCCCTGCTGGATTTTTTCTTTTTATCTTTCTAATCTACTATCTGTTTGAATTCAGCTATACTGTCTTCCACATCACTGACTCTTTCCTCTGCATGTTTAAATCTGCTGTTATGTGCTTCCAGTGTTTTTTTTTTTTTTTTTTTTTTTTTTTTACAGAGGGAAGCACGATTGCAGTCCCCCACTACCACAAATTATGCAGTCGAGTTTCCCGCATTTGGGGAAATCGCAGAGGTCAGCACATCGGAAGTGCAATGGATGAACCTCACCCTGGGAAAACCACCTTCATGATCATGGTATCTCCCCTGCCAGGTAACTATCCAGTGTATTTTTTATTGTGCCATTCATCACTGTTATATCTGTTATCTTTTTATGTATGTTCTCCCAGTGTCTTCTTAATATCCTTAATCTTTTCCTTTGCTTCATTAAGTTGATTCATGATATTTGTTTAGACATCTCTGATTACTTATTCCATGTTCTGCATCTCTCCTGTTTTTTAGTTTGTTCATTAGGCTGGGTCATGTCTTCCTGTTTCTTAGTATAGGTTGTAGTTTTTGGTTGATGTCTAGCAGTTTATCTTGATGGGTTTAATCAGCTGATTTGCTTTTGTTTCTACTCTAGGGTTTTCGTTTGTTGTTGTTTTAGTGTGTGTGGTAAGTTTTCAGTTTTACACTTTTTTCCTCTTACTCTATTTCCTTGCTGCTATCTATGTTCCCTTGAGAAAAAAATTAGGACTAGAGAAAATGAAAGAGGTATGAAGAGAAAAAGGATATAGCAAAATATAGAAGAGGAACCATATAAGACTAGGAAAATGAATAATTAATTGAAGTAAGAAGTGAAAAGGAATAAGAATAAAAAAGTAGAATAGAAGCAATGAAGTGAGAAAAAATAGAGAAATAGAGAAAATTAAAAGGCCAGAATGATGAGAAGAGAGGGAAAGGGAAAAGAAAGGAGAAAAATATAAAAAGAAAAAAAGAAACAGAAAAAATGGAAAGAGAAATAAAAACAGAAAAATTGAAGACCACACAAAAAGAGGTGGAATGAAAGAACAACAACAGAAAACAGGAGATAGAAAGATAAAGGAGAGAAAAGAAATAGCACAGATAGGCAAATTCTACAAATGAAAAAAGGAAACAAAGGAAGGGGAAACAAAGCAAACAAGAAATAAGACAGCAACATGTAATTTTTTTAAAAAGGAGAAAGAGAGAGAGAAAAATAAAAGAACAAACAAAAAAACAAAACAAAACAAACAAACAAACAAACAAAAAAAACAAAGAAAAACAACTTTCCCTCTTAGGCCCCTAAGGAGCTTCTCAGGCTGCTGTGTTTTTCAATCAATCATCCTGTAGGCTGCCCTCTGCAGGTTTTGAACTGGGTTTTAGCAAGTAAACTAAGTTAAATTTTAAAAAGGAACACTTTTAAAGAAAAAATAAGAGATCCAAGAAAATCTAATACAAAAAGAACATCTATATGTTCCCTGTGATAAAGTATCAGCAGAATGTCTGATAACCCAGTGGATCACTTTTCTAAGAAGAGCTGAGAATTGAACCAGGGACCTTGTATATTCAAGGTAGTAATTTCCCACTGAGCCAAACTTTCTCCATGGTTTGGTTAGCCTTTTAGAAATCTATTTGCCTACTTTCCCTTGGGCAGTTTAGAAATTTAGCAGTTTGCCAGTCATGCTGATTAGGTGCCTGTCTGTCCCCACTCCTATCTATTCTAATTGCTTTCTCTCTCATGGTGGCTGGGTGTAACAGCCTGTCTGAGGGGATTTCCCCACCCTTCTCCTGGTCAGGCCAGGGTCTGTTCTGAGATTCAGAGGGGCTCAGTGGATGAAATTCACTGCAAAGAAACCTCTGTCAACCCTCTTCAAGACCCCTCTTCCTCCCAGGGAACTCTAAATAGGCCTTTGAAAGCTTATTGAGCTCTTCCTACCACCTGTTTCCATTGGGTGAGTTGGAATTTTAAGTTTTCACCTGCCAGACTAGTTAGTTGCCTGTCTCTGTCCCCTCCCTTCCCAAGTTCCTCTCACCCAGCGCGCCTGGACATGACAGGCTCCCTGAGAATTCTCCTTCCCACTCACTGGCTCATGAGAGTCAGGGAGTCAACAGAGGCTATTTGCCTTGAGGGTTGGGCTTAGCCACCCACCATTTCCAGCCCAGGGGCAAGGAACTCATGGTTTTCCCATGGGCTCTTTATGTCTTTGTCCAGTCCGTCCCAACTGATGTCCAGAAGCCTCCTGCTCTGTGGGTTCCCAAAACAGCTCACTCGGGTAGGACTTTGCCCCTTCTCATCTGTTTTTTGTGAGAGCTAGGGAGTTCCCACCTACAAGGACACCATTTTCCTAGAATTCAACTTCATTTCCTCTTACCACTGTATAATATTCTATCGTGTGTATACACCACAATTTGTTTATCCATCCATTCTTTGATGGACACTTGGGTTGTTTACAACTTTTGGCAATGGTCAATAATGCTGCTATGAACATCAGTGTGCAGATGTCTGCTCAAGTCCCTGCTCTCAGTTTTTCTGGGTATATACTGAGTAATAGTATTGCCAGGTCACATGGTAAGTTTACATTCAACTTAGGAACTGCCAAACAGTCCTCCACAGTGGCTGTATCATTCTACATTTCCACCAACAGTAAATAAGTTTTCCTATCTCTCTACATCCTCTCCAACACTTACAGTTTTCCAACTTTTTAATAGTAAGCAGTCTAATAGGTTTGAAGTGATATCTCATTGTAGTTTTGATTTCACTAGGATCATCTTGTATTTTTCCTGACCCAGCCCTGGAACTAAGCACTCTTCAAGGGACACTAGTTCCTTCTATTGGAGAATTTTCTTTATAAACCAAGATCCAAATATGAGTCTGTCCATTGATATTGGGGTTTCCCTGCTTTAGGTCTCTTACAGTGGACAGAGCTATTATGAACATGTTTGAAATCCAGGCATTATATATATAATATATATTATATATATAATTATAATTGTGCTTATCAAAACATATATATTTTTTAATGAGTCTATATTGATACCTCAAATGCCAATCTAATACTAATACCACAGGTTTATTCTGACCCCCTCCAGTTCATTTGAGATTTATTTCTCCTTATGAGAGACCCAGATCTGATTGTTCACAACATATTTACAATTTGTTCAATCCTCATATACAAAAAAGAGCTGTTGACTTGCTAACTCTTAGCCTTGTGAGAAGCAAATTTTCGAACTTGAGTATTGTGTGTGTTTGCAGATTAGCTATTAGCTGTTAACCTTACAGAATTCACTCATAACACTGTTTTCCAGAATCATGTTGGTCAGCTCCTTTTTTTCCTATTCCATCTGAGTGTACATGTGATTTACTTATAACAAGTTAGTTTCATATGTCACATTCTGCACTCTATCTCCTCAACCACATCAGTCATTGTAGGAGATAGGTGACAAGGGCTAGAGGGTCCCTATTTTACGTGAAATGCCCAGAGTGGTGTGGGCTCTCAGTTAGTCAGCTGTGGGCCCCATGGACCAATTAGTATAGAAACTATTTGCCCTAAACAGAAAGAACCAGAGAAAGTGGACAGATGTCAGGAATGGATCTAATCACTAAGTAAGAATTGATGACATTCTTGGAATCTGCAGGTGATTCTTGGATGTAGCAGGGCTGGTGCTCTAGGGGATCAGTGTTGAGGCACAGGCTGTTCCACAGCATCATCAAAGACAGGAGAAGAATTCATGATTGACTGGCAGGTCAGGCAGTGAGGTTTTAACTGCACTCAATCAATGAATTAACTTGTAAACTGACCCCCATGTCCTGCCAAACGCAGATACAGCCATCATGCTCAGATGGAGGCACACAGGAGCCAGCCTTCATCAGCTCATTATTGGCACAGTGCTGCTGGTGACCTTCACCAGATTCCAGCTTCTAGAAGTCATTGAAGGCCACATGTTCATGGCCTCTTGGTAGCACTACCTAAGCATTTTGCTTTCATAAATGCTTTCTTCTCAAATCAAGGCAATAACAAACCTCTGGCTGCTTAGGCAATTTTAGGGAAACTACAGCCATTTGCCAAATCAAGGACCTGCCTTTTTTAAGGCTCAAAAGCTATCAATGGTATTTACATTTTCAAATGGTTGAGTAAAATCAAAACAATATTTCAGGTTATGTGAAAATTATATATAATTCACATTTCTATGTGCATAAATGAAATGCTATTGGAACAAAAATTTGTTGATTCTTTTTAGTGTTGTCATCAGCTGCTTCATGTAGCCTCAGAATTCAGTAGTTCAAAGCGAGACTGTATAGGCCACAAAGCCAAAAATAATCACTCTCTGGCACCTTACAGATAATGTATGCCAGAACTTGTGCTATCCTGCTGCTCAGAGGAGATGCTGACCTACTCAGCCCCAGAAAGTCTAAGGCCTCATATTTCCTTTACTGCATGACCTCCAGGAAGCCGGAGAGTTCCAGTTGCAGTCTATGATCATATGAGATCTTTCCAAGCTCTCCCATCTCCTAGAAAATGTCTGACTTATAGTTAGTTGATTGTCAGGATTGCAGGCCAATTGGTGAAGGAAACAGTGGCTGGCAGGGAACAGATCTTCTGAGATCAACCAAACTACTTAACTCTGCTGGCCATCCTTAGCTCCTGGTCACTGGCAGGTCAGGTCTGATTTTCCCATCCACACAACCTAACTCAGCAAAGGGGTTTCATGCCTTAACTCTCTGCTTCTTGTTTTTAGGATAGGGTTTGCATCTCACTTGAGCTTTCAGAGATGGGGAAGAGATCCAGGTTTGTTGGTTCATGAGCCTCTGCTCAGTAGAAACCCTCTGGCCTCATGTCCTGCCTCAGCCCATCTCCACATTTTGTCAGTATGATCTTAGGCCCTAAAGCATGCATTTACCCAGAACAGTCCCCTTGAGCCTCCTCATATTTATTCCACCACAGATACCAACCATGGGTTTTTAAATAAAAAATCAATTTTAGTAATACATAAAAATAAAGGATAAATCCATCCAAAGTGTACAATCAATGCTATTCAGTACAATCACATGCATTCATCACTTGAGTCATTATTAGAGCATTTTCATTATTCCAGTAATACTAAAAGACAAAATAAAACAAACAAAACTCATCACCTCTCAATCTCTCTATGCTTCTCCTTCAATACATAGCTGCTATTCCATTTCCTTCTCTCTAGTTTATTTGTATTTATATTTTGTAAAAAGTGTCCTATATATGTAATATCACCCATATTTGTATTTTACATGAGATTTCACTATGTTATACAGTCCCTTGTTACATATTTTAACTTTCCTTCTAGTAATATAAATGTCCTTAGGCTTTCCCTTTCAAACACTGTCATAACTATATAATAGCTTTGCTAGTCACAAACTCCATGATGTGCTTTCACCATTTCCATTCATTTCCAAACATTTCCAAAAAACCTTTTAACCAATTTGGCTCAGATTAACCCTCATATTTCCATTTTCTACCCTCATTCTATTTTTTGGTAAACCTATTCTAATTATTAAATATTAATTACTAAGAATATGTACTTAACAGCTTTATCATAAACCACTTGACTGTAGATGTGAGGGTCTAATTCTGAGGTTTAAATAATATATTTAGTTCATAATATTGCAATTATACAGTATTTGTCCTCCTGTGTCTGGCTTGCTTTATTCAGCATAATGTCCTCCAGGTTCATCCATGTTGTCATATGCTTCATGACTTCGTTTGTGGTTTCCAACTTTTGGCTGTTGTGAGTAATGTTGCTATGAACATTGGCATGTAGATGTCTATTCATGTCACTGCTCTCAGTTCTTCTGGCATATACCAAAAATGGTATTGCCGTTTTCACATGGCAAGTCTAGATTCAACTTCCTTAGAAACTGCCAAACAATCCTCCACAGTGGCTATACCATTCTACATGCCCAGAAAAAGTGAATAAGTGTTTCTATTTCTCCAACATTTACAATTTTCTGACTTTTTTTAGTGGGCAGTCTAAGTGTGAACTGATAGCTCATTTTAGTTTTGATTTGCATTACCCTAATCACTAGTGATGTTGAACATTTATTCATGAGTTTCTTCAACATTTGTATTTCTTCTTTGAGCAATTGTCTTTTCAAGTCTTTGGCCCATTTTTTTAATTGGGTAGTTTGGCTTTTTATTGTTGAGTTGTATAATCTCTTTATATATCATGGATATTAAACCCTTATTGGATATGTGATTGCCAAATATTTTTTCCCATTGAGTTGGCTGTCTTTTCACCCTTCTGACAAAGCCTTTGAACATCAAAAGTATTTAATTTTGAGGAGGTCCCATTTATCTATTTTTTCTTTTGCTGCTCATGCTTTCAGTGAAAGGTTTAAGATAAAACCACTTACCACAAGATCTTGAAGATGTTTTCCTATGTTGTCATCTAGGAGTTGTATGGTTGTCACTTTTATTTTTAGGTCTTTGATCCATTTGGAGTTCATTTTTGTTTAAGGTGAGAGATAGGGGTCCTCTTTCTTTCTTTTGGATATGGGCACCCAGTTTGCCCAGCACCATTTGTTAAATGGACTGTTCTGGCCCAGCTGGGTGGACTTAGCCTTATCAAAAACTATCTGACTATAGATGTGAGGGTCTATTTCTGAGTTTTCAATTCAGTTTCATAGGTCAATCATTATGTCTTTATGCCAGTACCATGTTATTTTTACCACAGTGGCTAAGTAATATGCTTTAAAGTCCAGAAGTGAGAGTCCTCTAACTTTCTTCTTTTTTAAAAGACATTTTTGATTATTCAGGGTCTCTTACCCTTCTAAATAAATTTGACTATTGGCTTTTCTATTTCTACAAAAAAGGCTGTTGGGATTTTTATTGGGATTGAATTGAATCTGTAAATCAGTTTTGGTAGAATTGACATTTTAAAGATATTTAGTCTTCCAATCCATGAAGATGAGATGTCCTTCCATTTATTTAAGTCTTCTTCGGTTTCTTTTATAATGTCTTGAGGTTTCTTGAATACAGGTCCTTTATGTCCTTGGTTAAGTTTATTCCTAATTATTTGGTTGTTTTAGTTGCTATTATAAATGGAGTGATTTTTTTTATTTCCTCCTTATTGCAAATCAGTAGCGTATAGAAACACTGACTTTTGCCTATTAATATTGTGTCCTGTGACTTTGCTGAACTCGTCTACTAGTTCTAGTAAATTTGTTGTGGATTTTTCAAGATTTTCTAGATATAAGATCACATCATCAGCAAATATTGAAAGTTTTAGTTCTTCCTTTCCTACTTGGGCTAGAACTTCTAGTACAATGTTGAAGAACAGTGGTGATAGTGGTCATCCTTGTCTTGTTCCTGATTTCAGCCAGAAAGTTTTCAGTATTTCACCATTGAGTAGATTGCTAACTTTATGTTTTTAATATATGCACTTTACCATATTGAGAAAACTTCCTTCTAGTCCTATCTTTTGGTATACTTTTTATCAAGAAAGGGTGCTGTATTCTGTCAAATGCCTTTCTTCTTCAATCAAAAGGATCATGTGATTTTATTCTTTGGTGTATCAAAGTGGTTTATTACAGTAACTTATTTTCCTGTGTTGAACTACCCTTGCATACCTGAGATAAAACCCACTTAATCATGGTATATAATTCTATTAATGTACTTTTGGGTACAGTTTGCAAATATTTTGTCAAAAATATTTGCATCTATATTCATTAGAGATATTGGTCTTTACATTTCTTTTTTTGGTAGTATCTTTATCTGGTTTTGGTATTAGGGTTATTTTGGCTTCAAGAATGAGTTTGGTAGTATTCTTTCCCGTTCAATTTTTGGAAGAGCTTGAACAGAATTCATACTAGATAGTATTTGAATGATTGGTAGGACTCACCTGTGAAGCCATCTGGTCCCAGGCTTTTCATCTTTGGGAGGTATCTGAGGACTATTTCAATCTCTTCACTTGTGATTGATTTCCTGAAGTCTTCTATTTCTTCTAGGGTCTGTGTATGTGGTTCAGGTGTTTCTAGGAGCTTCTCAATCTCATCTATATTTTGTCATTTTTTGGCATACAGTTTTTCATAGTATCCTCTTATCATCTCTTATTTCTCTGGGGTTAGTGCTAAATGTCCCTCCTCTCATTTCTGATTTTATTTAATTGCATCTTCTCCTTTTCCGTCTTTGTCTGTCTAGCTAAAAGTTTGTCGATTTTGTTGGTCTGCTCAAAGAAATAACTTTTGGCTTTGTTGATTCTATTGTACTTTTCTTCTTGATTTCATTTATTTCTACTCTGATCTTCACTATTTCTTTCCTTCAGCTTGGTTTGGATTTAGTTTGCAGCTTTCTTTCTTGTTTTTTCAGGTGTGCAGTCAGGTCTTCAATATTAGCTCTTTCTTCTTTATTAATGTAGGCATTGAGGGCTAAAAATTTCCCTCTCAGCACTACCTTTGCAGTGTCCCATAGGTTTTTTTTTATGTTTGAAAATTTATTATAGCTTTTCATTTGTATAAGTATTATAATTATAATGCACTTATAACTCATTTTAAATTTACACATCTATATTAGTACAATTATATTGTAAATCATTCCCATTAAAACTGTGGTTCATGAGAAATTTTTTTTCTTTAGAAGAGTTCTACTTAATATTTATTTATTTATTTATTTATTTATTTATTTATTTATTTTTATAATAATTATTTTTATTTTTTAAAAGATACTTAGGTTACATAAATATTATACAAAAATTATAGGGATTCCCATATGCCCCACCTCCCACACCTCCCACAACCTCCCACATAAACATCCTTCATTAGAGTGGCATATCACCTGCAATAGATATATACATCCTGGGGCTTTGCCATTAAGCATTGTCCCATAGGTTTTAATATATTGTGTTCTCATTTTCATTCATCTTAAGATATTTGCTGAATTTGCTTGCAATTTTTGCTTTGACCCACTGATTATTTAAAAGTGTATTGTTTACCCTCCATATATTTATGACTTTCCCCTTTTTCCTTTCATTATTGATTTCCAGCTTCATTTCATTATGATAAGAGAAAGTGTTTTGTATAATTTCAAACTTTTTAAATTTATTGAGACTTTTCTTGTGTTCCAACATATGGTCTATCTTGGAGAAGGATCCATGAGCACTTGAAAAGAATGTATATCCCACTGTTTTGGGGTGCTAATAGTTTTGCATTTAACATCTGTTTTGTCTGATATTAGTATTGTTATTCCAGCTCTTTTTTAGTTACTATTTATATGGAATATCTTCTTCCAACGTTTCACTTTTAACCTGGTTTTGACCTGTGTCTGAGGTGAATCTCTTGTAGACATCATATAGATGGCTCATATTTTTTTATCCATTCTGTCTATATCTTTTGTTTGGGAAGTTCAAGCCATTAACATTCAATGTTATTACTGTGAAGGCATTACTTACTTCATCTATTATGTTCTTTGGCTTTCAGGTTTTCATATCATACTATTGTCTGTCTTTTTACCCTTTAATTTACCCTTCCTAATTATCTTCATTTCTCCAGTCTTCTCCAAGTCTCTCACCCTTCTTTTTTTTCCTTTTAGGCTGCAGCATTCCCTTTAGTGTCTCTTGTAATTCCAGTTTTTTTGGTTATATATTGTATCAGTTTTTGTTTGTCTGTGAAGACATTAAACTCACGCTCATTTTTTAAAGACAGCTTTGTCAGATACAGAATTCTTGGCTGGCACTTTTTCTCTTTCAATACCTTAAATACATCATACCACTTTCTTCATGCCTACAAGGTTTCTGATGAGAGGTTGGCACTTAATCTTATCAAAGTTCCCTTCTATGTGATGCTTTACTTTTCTCTTGCTCCTTTCAGAATCCCCTCTTTATCTCTGATATTTGTCATTTTGAATAGTAGGTGTCTTGGGATATGTCTATGCAGATTCTTTCTGTTCTGTGTACATTGTCCTTCTTGGATATTGATATTTTTGTCTTTCATAAGGGTTGGGAAGTTTTCAGTCATTACTTCCTCAAATATTCTTTCTGTCACTTTTCCATTCTCTTATCCTTCTGGGATATCAATAATGCATATGTTTGTATGTTTTGCATTGTCATCCAATTCCTTGAGACCCTGTTCCATTTGTTCCATTCTCTTCTCTTTCTGTTCTCTTGTATTTTCTAGTTCAGATATTATGTCTTTGAAATCACTAATTCTGTCTTCAAGCAATTCAGATTTTCTCTTATGTGCCTTTAATCTATTTTTAATTTCATCCATCATGTCTTTCAGTCCCATAAGATCTGTTACTTTTCTTTGGATGATTTCAAATTGTTCTCTATGCTTGCCCAGTTTCATCTTAATATTCTTTTTCATTTTAGTCATATTTTCTTTAAATTCTTTGAATTGATTTAAGAGAATTGTGTAATTACCACTGATTAATTTTCTTAAATCCTGTATCTCTTCAGAATATTTAATTCATTCCTTTGGCTGGGCCATCTCTTCCTTTATCCGAGTATGGTTTGTAATTTTTTACTGAAATATAGGCATCTGAATATGTTGGTGATTTTACTCTGATGGCCAATTTCTCTTCCTTGCCTATAGTTTTTTTTACAGTTCTTCTTTGATATTTGGTTTAGCTTATTCTAAGACTTTAAAATGGCTCAGCTTAAGTTATCAAAATTTTGTCAGGTACTCACTAATGGGGCACAGATTTTCTCCCAGGAGTTAGGATACAGAGAGGATCAAAACAGTTTTGTCCATGCAATTTCCAGACCAGCCAGCAGATGTCCCTCATCGGCCTGTTTTTCCATAGAGATATTTTAAAGTCTGTTTTTCTGTGTTTTGTTCTGGTCAGAGGTGATTAAAAGTAGACTCTGCTGGCCAAAGTCCCTGAAGAAAGGCCCCCTAACTTTCCATCCCTTTTCCCTTATAACAGCTGACAGGAAGGAAGGTGTCTGTTCCCTTCTCAGTCAGCTGCAGCAAGCCAGGGGTTTTACTCCAGCTTAATATGTTAGGGTTGGGTGTGGGGAGCCCTTTCTGGCCACCACAGGGATTTGGTAACTCACATTTGTTGTTTTGGGTTCTTCTTCTCTCTGTCTCTCATCCTCCTGGGAGTTATGAAGCACTGTCCTAGTCTGATGACCACCAAAGCAGGTTCCTTGGACAGTGTTCGGCTCTTTCTCCAATGTTTTTGTGAGAAAGATGAGGCCTGTCTGCCTAATTAGATGTCATCTTCCCACAATTACCCCTAAGTTAACTTTTTAGGAACTCTGGAATCATATACATAATGGCACAACCAGAGATGTGATTAATGAAGAAGAAGCCTCTAAATTTTATTAAGAAAATGTTGTAACATATTGATATGCTGGCCTAAGGTCCCCCATTTCCTACATTGGAGGAGGCTTTGGGGTCACTTGCTTATGTTCCTGATGTGGCATGCTAGGATCAGAGGGGGAAAAATGAAGCATGTTTTCAAAATATTGTGTTTGTGCATTATGGCCTGCCTGGTGGCTCCCTGAGTGACTAGATATGGGGCTCACTTTTGTCTCACCCCAACTCTGAAGTTGCCCAAGTTTGGTGACATCTTCCAGATGGCAGTTGTTAAAAATAGTTAAAGGTTTGTACTAGCCATAGCCACCTGTGTTAAAGGTTACAGTGAAACTATTCTGTATGGTACTATAATAGGTACATGACCTTAGACATTTGTCAAACCCATAGAACTATATAACAAAAAGAGCAAATTCTAAGGTAAATTATACTTTAGTTGGTAAAAATGCATCAATCTTGGTTCATCAAGTGTAAAAAAATGCACCACTGTAATGCAAGATGTTAGCAAAAAGAAAACTGTGTGCAGAAGATGTAGGGAAGGGGAAATTAGAACTAAATGCACTTTCTGCACAATTTTTCTGCAAACCTTGCAGTGCTCTGAAAAATAAAGTATATTATCAAAACCTACAATCCAGGTTAGAAGGGGCTAGGGTGGGTGTAGAGAATGGGGGTTTATGGCTTAATTGGTACAGTTTCTCTATGTGGTAATGGAAAAATTTGGTAGTGGATGGCAGTGACAATATTGTGAATATAATTAACACCATTGAATTTGTATATTTGAAAATGAAGGTTTTTAGGTTGTATTTATGTTACAGAATAAAAATTTAAAACATAAAAGAACTGTACAATACAGTGAACCCTAATATAAACTAAGGACTACAGTTCACAGTATAATTCTAATAATGTTGTTTCTTCAATTATAACAAAAGTACTGCATTAATGCAAAAGGAAAACTGCCAGTGACAGGGTTATATAGATCTCTGTATTTTATGCATGATATTTTGGGAACCTACAACTTCTCTAATAAAATATTTTAAAAGATAAAATGTACTTAAGAAGCAAAATAATCTGCAGCATTAATTAAAAAAAACATACTTTGATAATTCAATACCTTTTTAAGAGGAAATACAAAGATACAAACAAGCCAACAAAACTGGACTACTTAGCTATTCTTTCAATGGTGAAAGACTGTGTGCATTCCCCAATAAGATCAGGGACAAATCAAAGATTCTGTTTTTGCCACTGCTATTAATAATTTTCTAGGATATCACAGCTAGAGCAAATAGGCAAGAAAATGAAAGAAAAGGCATCCAAATTGGAAAGGTAGAAGGAAAACTATCTCTATTTTCAGATGACATGATTTATATTGGAAAAACCTTATAGAATTCACAAAATACTGTTAAGGCTAATAAACAATGCCAGAAAGTTTCATGAAAGGTTTTTGTATTTCCATAACAAAGCAACAAACAACCTGAAAAGAAAATTTTTAAAGCCATTTCTTTAAAACATCATCAGAAAGAACAAACTACTTAGAAAGAAACTTAACCAAAGAAGTGAAATATTTGTAATATGAAAACTACAAACCACTGATGAAGCACATTCAAGGAGGAGGACCTAGGTTAGACATTTTAGGAAGCTAATGGTAATGAAAACTTATGAATCAAGCATTTTACACACTATGGACAGGGTGTGAGTTGTCCCATGGCCACTGGAGTTTAATACATCAGTTCAGCACAATGAAGCACTCATCCTCACAGGGGACAGGGCACTAAAGATGCAGGGCCAGCAGGGAGGCCTTCTCCACTGGGTCTGATGTTCAGCTGTGTCAAAAAGACAGGCCAGGCATCCTCTCCTGGGAGCCAGGGTGTCACACAAAAAGCTTGGTGCTCATTGTTCAGTGTGGACATGTGCACCCTGCAGTTCCCCATCAGAATCTATGAAATTAAATGTTCACCTTTCTCAGTGCTATAAATTTTCAAGGTAGAGGGAAACAAAGCTATCAAGTGTTCTGATGAGACTGCATGGAGAGAACAAGAAACAAAGGACAAGGTAAACATACAAAAGTCAATTGATTTCCCCTTCCATACAATGAACAATGAAGGAAAAACAAACAAACAAATTTATAATAGTAAACACAGGAATTAAAATCCTTTGGTTAAACCTAAGAAAATATGTAAATATCTTTATCTCATAAACTATGAAAACTTGAAAGAAATAAAAAGAAATAAATGGAGAAATATTCCTTATTCATGGTAGGTAGACTCAATATTTTTAAGATCTCATTCAAAATTCGAGGAAAATATTTTCTACATATTGACTGTTTTTACTCCCAGAACAGCATGCAAAATCTTTAAGAAGGACAAAATTGAAGAGCTTATATTAACTATTTCCAATCCTTACTATAGAGCTACATTAATTAATAGAATGACTTTGGCACACAGAAAAATGGAAAAGGATAATACACTCCATATGTAGACCCAAGCAAATATAGCCAAGGGTACATAATCTTTTAAACAAATGGCAATGGAAAAACTCTATGGCCATATAGAAAAAAAATAAAGACATAAACTTTACATCTTGTACAGAAACTCACCCCAAATAGTTTATAGGCTTATGTGTAAGATGCAATATGATAAGAATTTGAGAATCCAATGATTGCTGATGAGATTTTATATGCAGCATCTAAAGAAAGAGTCATGAAAGGAAAAAAATGGTAAAGGGACTTTATTTTAAAAATTAAAAATTCTACTCTGTGGAAGACACTGGTAAAAGAATGAAAAGACCTCAACACTGCACTGGGAGAAAGTTTTGTAAAACACATATATCTAAAAAGGATTTGTACTAAAATACAAACAAAGCCTGTAGCTTGATTAAAAGAAAACAAATAACTCAATTTAAAAAATTGGAAAATGAATGAGCAGACACCTGAGCAAATTAGGTATACAATTGGCAAATAAGCACAAGTAAAGATATTTAACATCATTTGTCATTACAGAAAAACAACTTAAAACAATGAGAGACACTACCCATGCATTGGAATTGTGTAGTGAAGTTTCATGGATTTAAAAAAAAAAAAATTATTCTGGTGAACTGGTGTAGCTCAGTGGTTGAGTGCCTGCTTTGCACATACAAGGTCCCAGGTTCAATCCCTAGTACCTCCTAAAAATTTAGTCTGTTACATACATACAATCTAACTTGTCCCCTTTTAATCACATCAGATCTATATTTCAGTGCTGTTAATTATGTTCACATGTACTACCATCAGTAACATCAATAACCAAAACATTTCCATCATTCCTACCAGGAACCCTGGATATTTTAAGGCTTAATTCTCATTGCATATACCTACACCTTCCCCTGGTAATGAATACTCTACTTTCTGACTGTATGAGTTTGTTTATGCAAATTATTTAAAAAAAGTGAGATAATATAATATTTGTCCTTTTATGTCTGGTTCATTTCACTCAATGGAATGGCTTCAAGTTTCATCCATGTTGTCACATGTTCCATGAGTTCATCCCTTTTTACAGCTGTATAATAGTCCATTGTATGTCATACCACATTTTATTTATCCATTCATCTGTTGAAGGACACTTGTGTTGCTTCCATCTTTTGTCAATTGTGAATAATACTGCTATGAACATCAGTGTCCGAATATTTATTCAAGTCCCAGCTTTCAATTCTTTTGGGTATATACCTACTAGTGTGGTTGCTGAGTCATATGGTAATTCTATGATTTTTGAGGAACCATCAATCTGTCAGTTTTACATTGCTACCAGTAGTGAATGAAGGTTTCTATTCCACCACATCCTCTCTAACACTTATTTTCCATGTGGTTTAATGAAATAAAAGGTGGCAAATTCAGCTGAAAAGAAGGAGGACTTCCACTGTGGAGCCTCACTTCTGAGAGCATCCCAGGGAAGCATTTGCTGAAGAGAGCAGGGCCACAAGAAGAAAGGAGCCTGGGGCATAAGTCACTCCCAGAAGGAGAGAGCCCCATCAGGGAAGACTTGGATTGGAGGGGTACCAAGTGGCTACACAGAAAATCCATGAAATTTTAAGACATTACTAGTCCCAATGGATTTTTCCTTAAAGTTAATGATTGACATACTGGCCTGTTAGTTGATATTTTGGTGAGACCTTACAAAAGTGCTCTGCCCCTGCTTGTCTTAAGGAAAAGTGAACCTGCAGGGCAGGGAGATCCTTGTAACCTCTGTAGCCAGGATCATGCTTCCCTGAGCAGAAAGAGACTCAGTCTGGAGAATAATCCCAGCCAGGGACATGGGTACAGGAGTCCTCTTTGGCATGTGTCCCACCATACACCATGACATGCTCCTGTGCAAGGGAGGAGTGAGGACATGGCCCTGTTTGATGCTCTAGTTTTGCTGTAGGCCCAGATGGAGCACAGATGGACCAGAGTGCATAGACTGGTCTCCTTTGCCTTCATCATCCAATTCTGCTTCCATTAATGTACAGTACAATTAATGCCACTTTCTATTTATACAAAGAACAAAGTTAGAATGCCTTTGCTTATAAAAACTGGCTGGTCTCTCCCCCACCCCCACCCAACTGACAGTGTGTCCTGGTTGCAGGTCCTTGATTTTATTTGAGATAGAACCCTCCAGAGGATTCTGTAGTAAGTTGTGCTTAACTGGATACCAGCAGTCAGAAGCAGAGCTGTGGTGAACTCAAAGCGATCAGAGTACCCTCCAGCTGGTCCTGGAACAGCCTTGTGGTGCTCTGCTGGTGATGTCTGAAAGCCTGAAACAACTCCCAGGTCTCCTTGAGTTTCCCTGGGCCTGGTATATACTGTGTACTGTTATGGTTGTTCTTATAGTAAAGTGCCAGCATGTTGTGTGGAGGCAAAGAGAGCTGGCTACAATTATTTCTGTTGCATTGAAATACATCATAAAGTACTTGAGAACACTGACCTGATGACACCAGCTAACAAAGCCCTTGAGTCCTCTGTGGTGGAGGCCAGTCCTCTGACACTATGGACTCTGTGTTTGGCAGCACTCAATACATATCTCAACAGCTCCTCAAGGATACAGTAGAACATGGACAGAAAAGTAACCCCCCTAAACTTTGACCTCATGTAAAGGACAGGATAGGTAGGCACAGACAGATGGGACAGCATCAGTTAAGAAAAAGCATGAGAATGAATAAGAGGTGAGCATCCTGTCTGCTTGGTGCATTTGGGTGCCAGCCAGGGTGCAGAACATGCCCAAACCAGCTCCTGTCAATATAGGATGCTCATTATGAAGTTTTGGCTGTCCTTATGAGCATTACATCATTAGTTTAGGGGACACAGCAGTGAAGAGTGCCCCATGGGTCATCTCAGTGCTGGAAACAAGAGCATGGGCAGGCATCATACTTCCTACAGCCTCCATCTGCACCATTTGCTCTCCAACTTGCTGTTTGAAGCCTCTGCTTTGCAGAATCAACTTGGATACTATGTAACTGCTTTTCCTTCATTAGATTCCCACCACAACCTCCACCTGAACCAGTTTCCTTAACTGCTAGCAACTAACATCTGAATATTACTGGATCAGTTCCTCAGGCATGGTTGTGTAGAGACCAGTCCCAACGGAGCCAGAAAGAGGTCCCCAAAGTCTGGAGGCCAGAATTAGCCTTACAGAAAGTAAAGAGGCCTAACATGTTTATAGAACACATGCCTTGCTGCCACCAGAGCACACACAAAGTCCAGGCCAAGGCTAGAAATGGAGCCAGAGTGGTCCTAGAGGAGAAGATCATTGTTTCCATCCCCAAACTTCAACAAAAGTGTCTGATATCCTTGAAATGTTGATACACTGCTACCCACACCTATCTAGTGTGTGTTAATTTTAATACAGAACTCATGGAAAATAGGCTCAAGCCTTTAGGAATATTCTCCCATAAGCACCTTTTCAAAAGAGAGCAATTTAGCAATCAAAGAGTGGGTCAAGAATTATTTGAGTCACTCTGTATGGCAGACAGCTGAACAGTCCACATACACATCTCTTCATTTTTGTGACAAACATTTGAGAACAAACCCTATGCCAGGTAATGTGCTGGGCACCATGGATAAACCAGGCCACAGGCCAGTTCTTGCCCTCATGGAACTGGTCATCAAGAGTAGATGAAGGGTAATTAAAGAAGATAGTTCTAATTTATTCTTCCTTTCTCTCTAAATGCTTGCATATGCATACACACAAACATCATAGGATACTCCCAGATTTTGTACTTAAAAATTATAAGCCCAAAGTTTTAAATTAAAAGAACAAAGGGCATGGCCACAGTGGGTAGACAATCACTCAATAAATGAAGGAATACTGAATTCCCAGCCTGGAGAGCTCTGCCACGTTCTCCAAGGAAGTAGCAACAGTCCCCCGAGTGCAGGGACAGTGTCTGGCAAGGGAGGATTGTCCACTGATGGGTTCTTGTTATTGATGACTAGCCTTACAAGTCTTTGCTCTTGTAATTGAAACTTAGCCTACTGTTATGGGGTGCCTAAGGGCCTTCTTGTTGCTCAAATGTGGCCTCTCTCTAAGCCAAACTCAGCATATGAATGCATTACCATCCCTCCAACATGGGACATGACTTCCAGGGATAAGCCTCCCTGGCAATGAGGGATTAATACCAAATGCCAACTAGTAATATGACTGGAAAAAGACCTTGAATAAAAGGGAGAAAAGGTAAAGAGAAATGAGTCCATGTGGCTAAGAGACTTCAAAGAGTGTCGGGAGTTCATACCAGAGGCAAACCTCAGTAGGATACCATAGAACACCAAAATGGATATCACCCCACACAGAGGGACTCCTGAGGGCTCTGGAGACACCCAGTTCCTATATAAGGGGGAATAGTTTCAGAGATTGATGTCTTATCAGTGGGCTCTACTTTGGAATCTGTGCTCCTGAGAGTGACAGAGTTGGACTCAAATAAGTCCTCCCTGCACATGGTCGATCAGTCCCTTCTATTCAAACCTATATGTGATGCTGGAGTTTGTAGGTGTACTTACAGAGACTGGAGCCTCTGGCCTGCCCAAGTGCCAGCTGTGCCTGGAGTCTCAGTGGAGCTGCAACTCCTACTGTACAGCTCAATGGACTCACCCAAGTCACCTGGTGAGGAGATGATGATGGACAACGGCCATCCCAGGGAATGGAGAGAGCCTGCAGCTGCAGGCAGGACAATCCCATCCACTGTATCTATGGGATATAAGCCCCCTCTCACTTGGAGGTGGAGTGGACATCACCATCCCAGTCCTCTCAGGATTGGGGGAAGAGCTATGGACTAGAGTGGACTTAATGATATTCTGTTGTAGACATATTGTGATTCAAGCAATGGAAGAAATTACAACAGTGAGGTGGAGCCACTGGCCACTGGACACTTTTGGGGCAGGGAAGGGAAAAGCAGTTGTAATACAGGTGCTTTTAAAGACTTGGGAATTATCCTGAGTGACATTACAATGACAGATATAGGCCATTTTACATCAGCATATAACATGCAGACCTGTGTGGGAGAGAGTGTGGTCTACAATGTGAACTATGGTCCATTCTCAGTGGCAAAACCCCAGGATGTGTATATCTATTGCAGAGGATGTGCCACACTAATGAAAGAAGTTTATGTGGGAGGTTATGGGAGGTGTGGGAGGTGGGGAACATGGGAATCCTTATAATTTTTGTGTAACATTTATGTAATCTAAGCATCCTTTAATATATATATTAAATATATACATATATTTAATTTATATATAAAAGAAATCAATAGAAAGTCAAAACAAACAAACAAACAAACAAACAAACAAACAAACAAACAAACAAAAAAACAGAGTTAAGATAATACACAAAGCTTAAGGTGGCAAAAATCTCCTAAATCAACTTTTTGGGAACTCTAGATCATATAAAAAAGTACAACAACAAGGGAAGTTTTGTTTAATGATGAAAAATCCACTAAATTTCATCAAAGGAATATTGTAATTTTTTTCTTACTGGCCTAGGATCCTTCTTTCCCAAATTGGAGGTGGCCTTTGGGTCAGTGAAGCATGTTCCTGGTTTGCATGTAGGTGCCAGAGGGGGAAATATGCACCATGTTCTAAAAATATTGTGGGTGTATATTCTGACCTGCCTGGTGGCTAACTGTTTCTGGTGCTTGCCTCTACTCACCCCCCTCAGAACTTTCCCAGGTCTATTTGGGCCTTTCAGATTGTGATTGTTGAAAATAATTAAAGACATACTCCCGCTAACTACCTGGCATAAAGGTTAACAGGGAAAACAGAAGACAAATCTAAAAGCCTAAGAGGGAAGAAACTGGTTAAAAGAGAGAGAGAGAGAGAGAGAGAGAGAGAGAGAGAGAGAAGGATTGGGCTTTTTAAAAATATCTTCTCTAAAAACTGGGGAAAGTATGAGGTCAAACACATGTCCAGGGCTATATAAATGCTCAAAAATACCTGGAGAATATTTCTGTTCGATTATGTGTTTTTATTTCATTTTGATTTTGGATCCAGGCATTTATGGACATCTTTGTCAAATAATTAGCTATCCACCAAGGCAGTAGGACAGAGACTTCGTGAGCAGAAATAACAAATAAGTCTTTAAAAATAGTTTAGAAAAACACCAACAAATAAACAGCTACAAACAACAAGCAGCAACAAATATATAGGGAGGGGAAAGAATCAGGTTACACATAGTTACCACAGTATATTATTAAAAATGCCCAGTTTTCAAAAATAATTATGAAACATGTAAAGGAACAAGAGGCTTGGCCCATTCACAGGAAGATTAAGCAAGTGGAAACTGTCCATGAGGATGCACAGACACTGGACTTACTAGAAAATATTTAGTTTTACTCTCTGACATATTTTAACAGATTTAATGAAATCATTTGCAAAGAAATAAAGGAAACTAAAACAATTTCTAATCATATAGAGAATATCAATACAGAGAAAAAATTAAGAAAATAAACAGAAATTCTGGTGATGAATTTTACAATAATAAATGAAACCAAAGTTTCACTAGAGAGCTTATAACACAGATTAAAGCTGGCAAAATCAAGCATTAAGCATTGGCTCCCTCTTCTCAACCCACATTCTATCTCCTAGGAATGTATATTTCATAGATTAAAGCCATGAGTTTATGCATCATATTTAGTTCATATTAGTGATGCTGATCTTAAATGTATGTAGAATTTTAATAAAGTTTATTGTAAATGAATAGAGTTGATGGAAACACATTATAGTGAGTATAACTAACAATGCTAATTTATAAATATGATTGTGGCTGAAAGGGGTAGTGTAGGGAGGTAAATGTCAATTGAAAGAAAATTAGAGTATAATCTAGGGATTGTAAAACATAGAGACCTCGGTAGTGGATTAAATTTTGTACAAATACAAGACTGTTCTTCTATTACAAATTGTTAAGAATATGATAGTACATGGAAAAATACAACTAATATAACTTATGGACTATAGTTAAGAAAAGTACTATTTTTTCAGCAATGGCAAAAAAGTACTTTATCAATGCTAAGGGTCAAAAATAGCAGAGGATAATGGAGTATAGGATTGTTCCTTTTAGAGTAATCAAAGTGTTCTAAGGTTGACTGGGATGATGACTGCACAACTCTGATGAAACTGAAATCCATACACTTTGGAAGGATTGCACAAGGCATGAGACCATTTAACTCCGCGAAACCTGTCGTGGATGATGGACTGTTCTTAACAGTACAAATATGAGAATGTTCTTTCATGAACTATAACAAATACATGGTGTTAATAATAGCATGGGATACTTACCTGGCAGGGGAGATAGCATGATCACGAAGGTGGTTTTCCCAGGGCGAGTGCTGACCCCTGCGATTTCCCCAAATGCGGGAAACTCGAATGCATAATTTGTGGTAGTGGGGGACTGCGTTTGCGCTCTCCCCTGGAAAAAAAAATAGGATGGTTTGTGGGGGGAAAATACACCAAATGTAAGCTATGGAATATAGTTATCAATACTATCATGACAATGTTCTTTCATCATTTGTAAAAAATATTCCACACCAGTGTGAGGTGTTGGTAGTGGAGTGATATATGGGAATCTGTATGGTATGTATGGTAGCTTTGTAACTCACAACTTCTCTAATAAAAAAAAGAATCCTGTGGTAGGCAGTGTTGTCTTGGTGAACCACACACTCCTTTATGAACCTAGAGCTGGATCTCTGGCCCAAATAGCAGCAAGAACCTTTGAATGTTCCAGTGGTGGGTTGATGAGCCTTGGGACCCACTGCACCCATCTGACTGACCCTGCCATGCTGGTGGCCACACAGCACAAACCAGGCCTCTGTCCAGTTCATTGGTCCTGCTATCTGTTTCTGCCCACCACCCACTGGAACTCACTAATGTCTGATTGTTCCACATCTGTTCAGTCCCTCCAAAGGAGAAGAGGTTGTTTTAATCCTTTGTCCACAGACTGTTTCCAGCCCTGGGAGCCACCTGGGTTCCTGAAGACTCCTAGCCAATGTGCAGAGCTCAGGAACCCAGGAAACTTTTCCTGCACTCTCCTGAGATGTGGTATATTGGGAAGGATAACACCCTGCACTCCAAATTCCCACAACCAGAAGAAAGGTGAATGGAACACCCAGTTCCCAGGGCATTGCTGCAAAGCCAAAGATTTCTTCCTGGCTCAGAAGAGACTGTCACCTAAGAAGGCTTGACTTAATTTAAGGTTCCCCTGCCTGGGCACCACCAGCCCAAAAACCTGAGTTTAGAGACATGGATTTGCTCTTACGTGTGTGGACCAGAGTCAGGTCATCCATTGAGATTCCTGTGCTGAGCCCTGAGCCTGTGTGGGAATGACAGCCCCAGACCCAACTCTCCTGTCTTCCAACCAGAGAGTGCTGACCTCTGGACTAGACTTCAGACTTCAGGGGACCCCCTGCACTCTTTCTATTCTATTTAGCCCCAAATCTTTGTTTCACAAAGTAAATTTTATTTTTATCATATGTATAAATAAAACTACAAATCGTAATAGAGGTCAGTAAATTAAAAAAGTGAAAACACCTGTAGACCCATCACCAAAATAAAAGTACATAACATTGCTTAGCCTTAGGGATGCCTCCTTTGTGCCCTTCTCCAAAATTCCTTTTCAAATGTAACATCTATTCTCACTTCTTTTAATATATAATCTTTTGAAATTTAAAACAAACAAAAGAGAATCAGCAGACTTAGAGACATTCAATTGATATTATCCAGTATGAGGAATAAAATAAAAAGGAATGAAGAAAATTAAACAAAATATAAGGGACCAGGTAGCAGATGTGGCTCAAGCCATTGAGCATCTACTTCCCACATGGTAGGTTCTGAGTTCAGTTCCCAGTGCCTCCTAAAAACAAAACAAAACAATAAAAAAAAAAAAAAAGTACAAACAAGCAAACATATGAAAGAAAACAACTAAAGGGAGCCAATGTAGTTCAGTGGTTGAGCACCAGCTTCCCACATATGAGGTCCTGTGTTCATTCCCTTGCCCTGGTACCTAAAAAAATAAAGGGATCTATGGGACATCTTCAAGTTTACAAAATTCAAAATTCATATGAATTTATACCATAAGATCAGGAAAGAGAGAAAGAGAGAAAGTGGTAGAGAGAATATGTGAAGAAATAATGGACAAAATTTCCCAGGTTTAATGAAAGACATATATGTACACATCCAAGAATCTCAATGTACTTCAAACAAGATTAACTCAAAGAGATCCAGACTAAGACAAACTGCAAAAGACAAAGAGAATTTTGAAGGAAACAAGAGAGTCGTGACTTATCAGATACATGGGATCCTCAATTACACTAACAGCCATTTTCAGAACAGTAACATATGAAATTGGATGTAATACAAAGTACTGAAATAAAGGGAAAAAATGGTCAACCAAGAATTCTGTATCTGACAAAATTCCTACAAAATGGAGAATTTAGACATTTCTGTTTAATAAAATGTGAATGAGTATTTTGCTAGTCATCCTGTTCTACAGAAATGCTGAAGTGAGTCTTTCAGGTGTACATAAAAGGACACAATAGACAGTAACACAAGACATATGAATAAATACAGAAAAACAGTAATGGTAATTACATAGGTATGTATAAATGTCAGTAGTAGTGTTATATTTTGGTTTGTAACTCCTTTTTTATTCCTATTTAATTAAAAAGACAAATGCATAAAACCTTTTTTTATAAATCCATGTTAAATAGAAAATTAAATATAATGATGCAATTTGTGAAAATAACATAAAGGAGAAGGGTGGAGATGTATAAAAGCAGAGCATTTGTATACTACTAAAGCTAAGTTAGTGCTGCTGGGAGTTGTGTGGAGGTTGGTGGTGCAGGGCAGAAGGCCTTCAGTCAGAGTGATCATGTCACATGAACAAATTTACTATTTGGACAAATAGGACAATGAGGAACTCGAATACTGGCAAGTCATGTTGCCCAAGGACATAGCCAAGCTGTTCCCTAAAACCCATTTGATGTCTGAATCAGAATGGAGGAATCTTGGCATTCAGCAGAGTCAGGGATGGGTCCATTTTATGATACACGAACCAGTACCTTATATCTTGGTGTTCCACAGACCACTGCCCAAGAAGTCAAAGAAATGAAGTTAGGGAGGCATTTTTCAGCCTCACGCTGTACACAACAGTCCTTACTTGCTAACATCCTTCTGATAATCTTGCCTTCCTGTTTCTCCCTTTGATATTTAAAAGATGTTCAATAGACTGTTTGAATATGTGGTGACTGCTTTGCCTCTTGAGCAGAGCCACTACCACTATTTCCCAGCCAGCTGAGTGGTCTGTGGGCTGCAGCCTCAGCTAAGTGTGACCTCAGGAGCTCTGTATCAAGCAGAACACACCTGACAGATGGAGGAAACATCTGAGAATAAGGCCCATGGCTCAGTTTCAGGGATTTTGTAAACTTACTGTTTTGTTTTTTCCCAGCTGGGTGTTATATGTGTGGTAACTTGTGCCTTTATCTTTCAATGTATTGGAAACTTACATTTTATTCAAGAAATCTGTTCCATATTAAGAGCCTGATTAAAGAAGACATTTTTATAATTTAAAAAAAAATCTATGTTGGTTTTAATAAAAACTGAATTTGTATAAACTTGATATTGTAATCCACAGGATAACCATGAAGAAAAGTTAGAAAAAAGAAAAGGAAATCAAAAGGAATCATTAAAGTAAAATGAGTTAAATACAAAGGAAGGAGAAATGGATAATGAGGATAAAAATATATGACATATAAATATAAAATAAAAAATGACAGCAATCAATTTAAATGTAAAAGTGGTAACTCTCCATTTAAAAGGCAGAGATTGGCAGAGGTGATAAAAAAATAAAACAAGATCCAACTCTAAGCTTCCTAAAAGAGATTTGACTGTAGGTCCAAATATGTTAAGTTCATAGTGAATAAATGGAAAATTATTGTCCTGGCAAATAGGAAACAAAAGAGAGCTGGGGTGGCAAATACAAATATCAGATAGTATGAACTTTAAGACCAATATATTTACAAGAGAAGAAAATATTTTACAGATAGATAAAAGGTCAAAGCATGAAGAGTATATAATAATTAGGAAGACAAAGAGCCAGCAAAAATATGAAGGAATAACAGATAGAAATGAAAGCAGAAATAGTTCTACAACCATGCTTATCAAATTCAATATCCTACATATGTTTATGGTTAGAGCTACCAGACAGAAGATCAACAGGGAAATACAGGTCTTAACACTGTGAATCAACTAGACATCACATGAACATGTACAGAACACCAAATAGAATAAAATACACTTTCTTCTCATGTGCACATGGGTCATTCCTCAAGATAGACCATAAATTAGGGTTCAAAGCATATCTCAATAAATTTAAAAAGAATTAAGTTTACAAAGTAGCATTTATGACCAGGAAGGAATTAAGCTAGAAACCAATGAGAGAGGAAAATTGGAAAATTCACAATTAAGTGAAAATTATAAAATACACTCTTAGACTATAGACTTGAGAGAAATAAAATGTGTGAAAGAAGAATATTATGAACAATAGTACTACAACAAATTGTATAACTTAGATAAAACAGAGGAGTTCCTAGAAACATACAAACTACCAAAACTGACTCAAGAATAGAGAATAAGATCAGAGCTATAACAAGAGATTGAACGAGTAATCAAAAACTTCCCAACAAAGAAAAGTCCAGGAGCAGATGGCTTTACTGGTTAATTAAAAAATACTGCTTAACACTAATATTTTTCAAACTCTTCCAAATATAAAAATAGAAGGTGAGAGAAATTTCCTAACTCCTTTCATGAGGCCATCAGTGTCCTGATATGAATGATTGCACAAGATAATACAGATCAAGAGTTATTATGAATTTATATGCAAAATCCTGAACATATTAGCAAACCAAACCCAGCAGCTTCTGTACATGTTTATACAGCATGACTAAGTAGGATTTATCCCAAGAATTCAGGAGTGGTTCAGTATGTAAAAATCAATAAAAACTTACTATAGGCACCTCAGCTCTGGCCCCAAGATACGGCTGGGGCAGGTGCAAGTGATGGAGCTGGCCGTGAAGCTGGTGGTGGCTTGGCCTGGCTACAGGGGCTTGGGGATGCTGCTTGGGACCACGTGGCTGCTTGCAGGATACTCAGCCACCACCCACTGGTGGCCCAGCTGGACTAGGAGCACCAGTCCCGCGGTGGGGGTGGGGGTGGGGGCAGAGACAGGGTGTCCCACAGCTGCAGAATGCAAAGCAAGATTCCTGTTAGTAGCTGGTGTGAAGACTGCGGGGGAAGGATTCCCCACAGAGAAGCCAGAGTCCATGGAAGACTCTTTAGTGATGACAAAAGAAGCTGAAGTATGAGTTGATCACCAACAACATGATGCTCTGGGCCAAGAAACAGGGCAAAGACGTGTAGGTGCAGCTCTACCTGCAGCACCTCAAGGTGCACACCTGGACACTGCTCACCACCAGCGTCAGCAGCAAGGGGTCCCAGACTTCTCCAGCAATGAGGAGCATGAGCCCACCCGTCTTTGGCTCCAGGGCAGCCACTGCCCTCCGAAGCCACACCACTGTTGGCAGGAAAGCTACTAAGAAAACTGATAAACCCAGATTAGAAAACAAAGATGATCTAGATGTAACAGAGCTCACTAATGAAGTTCTTCTGTATCATCTTGTGAAATATTGAGTGAAACCTGGTCCTGTTGTAGGAACAACCAGGAACTAGGTCAGTTCTCTAAGAAACACCTTCTCTAAATTTCTCTCTGAGAATAGCAATCTAACTGCTATCTCTTTGGCACATGCAACTTGGTATCCTAATTGTAATAACTGTATAAAAACATTTGTGTAAACTTGACTGAAGAACTAAAATAATGTGATCTCACCTTGATAAATGTAATATTGCTTTGAAAATAAATCAAGACATATAAATGGATTTCATTTCAATGTTTTGGAATTTAGACTAGTAGATCACTTTGTGGCAATATGAATAATCTTCTTAGCTCTGGAACTTTTTGTAGACATTATTTTTTTAATATGGATACCTTATTTCATTTTGAGAAAAATGTATGTTGTTATGGTGATTTTGGAAAACCAAAAGGGTGAAACATGGTAGTATAATGTGAAGCTACACATTTAAATACCATGAATTCTTATAGAACAGATGTTAAGGTTCATTCTCAGCTGAATTAAGAGATATGTGAAACATAATGAAATTTGTAAGAGGGAAAGTAAGTTGGGTTTGCACAATTTGAACAAAGTTTGACAGTGGTTATGGGAAAAAGTACAGCAATAATCTCTTCAGTAATTTTTATTAATGGTTATGTTGTTGTAGCCCTATTATACTCACTTTTTAAATGACTTCTAGTATCATGAACATACTACTTTATAAGACCCATTTAAATACAGTTGGTCTTTAGCAGGGATATTTTACTGCAAACAAACATTGTTTTAGAAAACTGGTAGTTGGCTATACACATTTTCAAAAGCCATTAGCTGGCTATAAATCCATATAGGAAATTTGTCATCTTTATATACAGCAAAAATATATTCTGTAAAATTTGGTACTAAAATATTTTTTAGATAGATATGTATGTTTGTTTAGAAGTTAGAAATTTTAAATACTGGTCTTATGTTTCATTTGGATTCATTATTGCATTGTCTCCTGTTACAAAAAAAAAAAATGTTGCCTAGGTTTTGTCCTATATTTCCCAAAATAATTTGATTATAAATTACAAAAAAGTATTTTCTTTTAAATATATAGTAAACTTTTCTTGGATCCACAACAGTTAATTCATAAAGTTGTAAACTCAGAATATGAAGATTGCAATATGATTTTGTATACTCTAAAATTGGTTAACTTTATCTTTGGCGTGGGTTTTTTTTTTTTTTTTTTCAGTTGAAACTTACCTCATGTATAAATTGGTTAAGTAAAGCAGTAGGCAATTAAAATTTCAAAAAAATCAAGTGAAATATAAAATTTTTAAACTTATTCATTTGAGTTTCAGAGTTACAGTTAATGAACATAAAGCACACTAAAAATGTAAGTTATTTTAAAATATCATCAGCAATACAAATAATACTTTAAAAAAATAAAAAGGTGAAGATATATATTTAGTCTGGCACCAAATTTTGATTTTAATAAGCCCTTTTCTGATTTTTAGCTTATAATTGTTCTGTAGACATTTTCATTTACTTTGCAATTGAGACCAGAAATACTTGAAGATCTGGTCCTGCAGGAAAGTAGGAAATTTACTCCTAGATCAGAAATGATTGCCTCTGAGTTAGTGTTTTTTTGAGATGAGCCACACAAGGGCCATGTTTTACTCAACTTTTCTGATCTAGGGTAACAGCTGGTGTTTCTTTGTTTTAAACTTTGTTTCCATATTGTTTTCAATCTTTATAACTTAGAAAGTGTGAGAGGCTGCAGTTAATTTTTAAAATGTGGGAAGATAAATCAGTTTTAACATCAATGTAAGGTCAGTTCTTTAAGAGGTAAAGTGTGGTCCAAAATAACAAAAGTGAGACCAGGTTAAACATGTAGACTTTATTTTTAAAAACATGGTGCTTGGTCTTTTTGTCCATGTCTCTTTTATGCAACTAGAGTAAATGTGCCCTTGATGTGAATGCAATGCATTTCTTTTTTATTAAATTGTAGATGCAGTAGTTAAGACTTTACAATATAATTCAAAAATGAAAAAGTAATTAACCTCTAAAACCATCATGCTAATTTCCTAAGGGACAGGAGTCTCAGTATATTAGATTGAGACAAGTTGCCTGCTCAAGAATTCCCTCACTGTTTCTAGAGAATGTGATGAAAGTTTTGTTGATGTGAACTTGTTTAATGCTGGTGCCCCATGTGCAGTATTTCTTGCCTCCTAGAATTGCCCAGAAACACAATGTATAATGAAAATGGGTGGAAACAGCACTCTGACAGTGAGTGCTCCTCTTTGTGTGCACATAGTGCTCCTTTTAACTTCTCTCCCACCCCCTGCCTCCTTCCACCTTGCACCCTCCCTACCCCAACCTGCAAGTCTACTTGGCAAAGGCATTTAAGCCAAGTAGCCTTGCAGAGGACTTTTCTATCCTGATTGCCAGTCTTCTTCTGACACTTACATTGGGCACATTTAGGGTTTCATTCTTTGGAAATAGTAGAGAGCTTCATGTTCCTCGTCTGGAGTTTCTGAAAGCCTGCATGATTACTAGCAAAGCTCTTGCAAGTGCCACAGCTACTTGGTGGGTTCCTAACAGCTGATCTTTCAGGAAGTCCACAACCTTTGGAGGAATTGGAGTTCCTCCAAATCATAGCTACACCACCCTTGGACATCCAGTTCCTGTTTTCAGCTCCTTTAAACCTGATTTTTGAAAGACCTCTTGATTCTATTAATGTAAACATATTACAAGTAAACACTATCAGATACAGCTCTCATAAGGGTGAAAAGACTCTGAATGTTGATGTGAGTTGGTAAATCTTCAGTTCAGTTAACTTGTCCAGAAAGCCAGGTGGGTTTCACTATGTTTAAAAATACATTGAATTTTAAAAAAAAACTTGCTATAAAGATATTGTGATTAAAAGAATGTAATAATGGCAAAACAATAGAAAACAGATGATTGAAACAGAATAGAGAGAAAAGAAGTATATCCACATGTATATAATTAACAGTCAACTAATCTATAACAAAGGAGCAAAGGTAATTCAAAGATGTAAGGATAGTTTTTCCAACAAATGGTGCTGGAAAAACTGGACAACCAAATGCAAATACCACGTCAGATACCACTGCACAACTATTTGAATGGTTAGAAACCTAAAAGCTGACAACAGCAAATGCTAGTGAGGATGTGGAGCAACAGGAACTCTCCTTCACTGCTTGCGGAAAGCAAAATGGTACAGTCACTAATTCTATCTTCAAGCTATTCAAATCTGTTCTTATGTGTCTCTAATGTATTTTTAATAATAGTTTTCTTTCAAGATACGTAGATTATATAAATGTTACACAAAAAATATAGGGCTTCCCATATGTCCCACTCCCCACACCTCCCATACCCTCCCACATAAACATCCTTCATTAGTGTGGAACATTCATTGCAATTGATAAATGCATCCTGGGTCTTTGCCACTGAGCATGGACCATATTTCAATTGTAGTCTATACTCTCTCCCACACAGTTCTGCATATTATGTGACAATATAAAGTGGCCTATATTTGTTGATTCCCAAGTCCCAAAAAAGCCCCCATATTACAACTGTTTTTCCCTCTCCCTGTCCCCAGAGCCTCCAGTGGTCCTTGCCTCCACATAAATGTTGCAATTTCTTCCCATGTTAGAATTACAATCTGTCTAAAATAGAATACCACTAAGTCCACTCTAGTCCACAGTTCATTCCCTAATCCTGAGGATTCTGGGATAGTGTTGTCCACTCTACCTCTAATTGAGAGGAAGCTTTAATCCCATACAACCAATGTATGGGGCTCTCTTGCTTGCAGGTGTTGGCTCTCTTGTTTCCTTGATATGGTGGTTGTCAATCCTCACCTTCTTGATAGTTGTCCTGGGTGAGTCCAATGAACTGGAACTAAAGAATTTTTAGTATTGACCATTGTGTCTTTCATTCCCATAAGCTCTGTGACTTTTCTTTGCAGGTTTTCAAATTTTTCTTTATGCTCTTCCAGTTTCTTCTTAATATCCTTTATTTCTTTAGTCATATTTTCTTTAAATTCTCTGAAGTGATTTAGGAGAGTTGTATGATTATCACTAATTAATTGTATTAAATCCTGTATCTCTTTTGGATATTTGGTTTGTTCTTATGGCTGGGCCATCTCTTCCTCTTTCCTAGTATGGCTTGTAATTTTTGCTGATGTCTAGGCATTTGAATATGTTGGTGCATTTACTCTGATGGCTAATTTCTCTCTCTTGCCTATTGCTGTATTTTCCCACAGCTCTTCTTTGATATTTGGGTCAACTTGTTCTCAGTCTTTAAAATTGCCCAGCATAAGTTTTCAAAATTGGGCCAGGGATTCACTAGTGGGATACAGACTTTCTCCCAGGGGTTGGATAGGGTATGATCAGTTTTGTCCATGAGCCAGCAGATGGCACTAGTCAGCACACCTCAGCATTCCTGTGTTCCTGTGTTGAATCCCCAGGTTGGAAATTCAAAGTGGGCTCTGCTGGCCTAATTCACTGAAGAAAAGCCCAGTGTTTCAAAATGAGCTCCTCAGAGCTCAGTAAGCTAAGGGTCAAAGATGAAATGATGACAAAAATGAGAAAATGTTTAAAACTCAATGAAGAGACAGCCTATCAATATCCATCAGACAGCAGATATATCCATGCTTAGCCTGCATTGGATAACCTGTTCAAGGAACTCTAAATTGGCCTTCAGGCTCTGGGTTACAAATGGCTCCTGGCAGAGGAGGTTCATAAGACAGGAGCACTCTTCTGCTAGACTTTTCTGGGGCACAGAATAGCAGCCACCAGGGAGTGCCTGACAACTGGCATGGAGAGTCAGCTTGCCCCTCCTCCACTGCAGGGTTTCCCAGTGGACATGGCCCAGATGTGTCCAGGGCTGAATTGGTTGGGGCTGGGAGCATTGGTGAGGGACTCTTTTGAAAAGGAAGCTCCTGGAAAGAAGTTAATGATGTAAAGAACAGACAGGAATAAAATAGAAAACAAGCCAATCCTAGAAACAGCATAACACAGCTCTAATTCTGTTTTGTAGTGGTGTTGGTGTTGGTGGTTCAAATATATAGGTAAAATAAATAGAGCACTAGTCAAACTGATGATTATGGGAAGAAAAATTAAACATTTTAGGTGTCAAAACAGACACACACAACTGCAGCAGGCTAGTAAAATAGGGAATCAATAGATGGATCTGAAACCTGGCAAGAAGTCCACATGGATATTGATACCCCCAAGATGGCTGCTGGAAGACCCACACAAGAATCCCATTCACAATGAGATTTCTGCTATTTGGAATGAGGTTTCCTTGGGAAGCCAGGAGAAACCCTGGATATTCTCCAGGGGCCTTATAATTGGGCCCTTCTGGGAGACTGATGGGTGAGGTAATCAAAACAGCAAACACCTGGAACTCCTCCCATGCCATTAGCAAAGGGGTGGAATGATTAATGGTTTAAAAGCAGGCACAATGCTAATATTCTCACTGTCCTGATTTTCTGAGAATCAGGGCAGGCTAAACATTCACTATATTAGAAACCATTCATGTGTCCCCAGACCTAGTTTATCTCCCTAGGTCTGGTTTTTAGAATGCTGGTGGTAAACCAAGCCTGATTTATTATATGAAGATGTTGTATGGAAAATGACTGTAACTCTAGGTATCTTTGGTCAACCTTAAGAGATATAGCAGGGGGTCAGATGTGGCTCAAATGGTTGGGCATCCATTTCAATGGTTGGGTTCAATCCCCAGGACCTCCCAGTAAAAAAAGAAAAATATAGAAGGTGTGTGGACCACCAGGCCCCATGCATGGGTGTGCTGTCAGGCCCTGCAAGTGAGTGAGGCCCCAGGACCCACACATGGTTATGCCACCAGGCTCCATGAGCATGTGCATCACCAGGCCCTGCAAGCAGGTGCACCACCAGGCCCCACGAGTGGTTGAGCCCCCCCAGACCCTATGTGTGGGCGCACACAAGGATGACATGCAAATTCATGAAGTGTTCCATATTTTTATTCATGCGTCTATGCCACAGATGTTAATAATGGGGGAGTATGGAAAAAGTGTGTCAAATGTATGCTTTGGGCCATGGTTTGTGGTAATAATCTGATGATATTATCTCATAATGTGTAACAAAGTTTCCACCACGGTGTGGTGTGTTGATGGAAGGGTGTTGCATGGGAATTCTGTGTATATGCATTATTGTTTTGTAAGTTCACAACTCTGTAATAAAAATGTATTTTAAAAATAATAATAAGGTGGATTGGGAGAAAATACACCAAATATAAGATATGGACTCTACTTAGTAGTAAGATTTTGATGATATTCTTTCATAATGTGTAACAAATATCTTACAACAATGCAAGTTGTTGGTGGTGAGTTAACGTATGGGACCCTACTATGATGTTATACATGTTTGCAACTTTTACTATATACTTATTGTTTATGTACAAGTGGTATAATAATTAATAATAAAAATAATAATAATAATAAGGTGGGTTGGGGGAAAATAGACCAAATATAAGATAATTTGTTTAGTAGTAATATTTTGAGGATGCTCTTTCATCCTTAGTTAAAAATGTTTCACAACAATGCAAGGTATTATTTAAAAGTGTTTTACAACAATACTAAGGCATACAAATTTGGACCTCATTTCTCGAGCCACCAAGTCTGAAAATCCAGCTTGCAACATTTATACATAAAAAGTAAGGGGAAGGGAAGTGGCTGTGG
Organism: Tolypeutes matacus; assembly: GCA_026826555.1. NCBI lineage: Eukaryota > Metazoa > Chordata > Mammalia > Cingulata > Chlamyphoridae > Tolypeutes > Tolypeutes matacus. Next base: position 6,610,034 of record JAKSZT010054023.1, on the reverse strand, counting down.
CTCAAGCAATTGAGCTCCTGTTTACCATATGGAGAACCCAGGTTTAATCCTGGTAAAAAAAGTAAAAAGGCATCCCAGACCTGTGCAGCTTGGAGAAGTGCAGGCCCCCTCTTAGCAAAGCAATGCACCAAAAAAAGGCTATGATGCAACCAGGTAGGAAAAAGAAAAGTAGGGAAAGATGGGGTGGGAAGAAAAAACAAAAAACCCTTTCCCTGGCCTCAAGGAGATTGCAATTTAATAAGAAGTGTGATTGTAGTTTGAGGAAAACAGTGTTGGGAGAGGGATACATGAGGGCTTTAGGAAGAAAGGATGGGCATATTTATCAGACAGAGGCCTGGGCTTCCCACAGGAGGGCAGGCTTGATATGCTTTCAATAATAGGGTTAGTAGTTAGCTAAGTGTTAAAGAATGAAAGATTATTCTAGGAGGAAGGAAAACATGAGGGGGTTAAAGGATGTATGTGGTGTTAGCATTGCCAGAGAGAAATGTCAGTTCTAGCTGACATATTTAGTGTATTTAAAATAGAAAAACAATTTTAAAAATACCTGGTAAAATATAAACTTTAAAAATAAGTGTTAAATATCTATTATCATTTTCATAAAAATTATTAGCTAAAAATGAAAGCATTACTCAAAATATAAAGTAAACACTAGTTGAAAGTATTTTAGCTCTTTTTAAAAGTACAGTCTTTAAAACTAAGAGGCTTCAATGCTTTCATTTAGTTGTGAATGCATTTTATACTAAATTTTGGGTACCAGGTTTTTGGGTTTTTTTTAGTTAATTAACTAATGTTAACTACACTAACTGGGACAGTAATGATAAGCTAGTTCTAAATGTTTTTCTCTGATTCCTTAATTTTTAATAATTCCACTTCTGCTTTGATAATTTAGAGATCTTTTAAAATTATTTTATGAATTTGTGCTTGATTGATAGCAAGTTCTATTTTTTGTTTCAAAGAAAACATTTCTAATTTATCTCCATATCCTTTGATTTTTTTCTCATGTATAAAGGAATTCTGATGTAGTGACCCACATGTAAATAACTGTTCTTATGTCATATTCTACTTGTTTAGAAAGTATTTGAAATAAAATGAAAGTTATTCTGACCAAAAAACTTAAGGGGGAAAACACACTGACACACAGACACACACACACCCCACAGCCCCCCAACTTGAAACCCTCTCCTGTGGTCCTATGGAATGCCAAAGCCCCAGCCCACACCCAATCGGGAAAAAACATTTGTAGGCTAAACAAGGAGATAGAGCCCTACTTGCCTATTCACCAGATGTTAGGGAGAGAAGGCTCATAAAGATTAAGGGCTGAATCCACCAGTCAGAGAGCACAGCCCTCTTTTCATCTAGGCACCCATGATCAGAACCTCCAACTTTGAAAAGCAACAAATGGAAGACCTGACTAGAGAAACAGGTAAATCCAAAACCTTTGTGTATGACTATCACCACCCTTTTAAAAATATATATATTTTTATTGGAGTATATCATTCATACATGAACATAAACATTAAGTGTATAGAAAAGTTGTGAACTTACAAAATAAACATGCATAACATCATACAGGGGTCCCATGCATCAACCCTCCACGGAAACCATGCGTTGTTGTGATCCATTTTTTACAAACTATGCAAGAGCATCAACAAAATATTACTATTAGATACTAGTCCATATCTTACATTTGGTGTATTTTCCCCCAACACACCCTGTTTTTAAACAAGTCAATTTTATTGACTCATATTAATAAAGCATCCAATTTATCCAAAGTGTACAATCAATGGTATTTGGTATCATCACATAGTTGTACATTCATCACTTCAATCATTATTAAAGTATTTTTGTTATTTCAATAATAATAATAATAAACAAGAAACAGGCAAACAAGAAAATTCCTCCCTTCTCAATCTCTCTGATTCCCCTGCTGTACATAGCTGCTATTTCTGACTACTCTTTTTTTGTAATTAATTTTATTTATTTATCCCCCACCCACTCATTGTTTTGTGTTCACTGTCTACTCTTTGTGTGTTCTTCTGTGTCTGCTCTTCTCTTTAGACAGTACTAGGAACCAAACCTGGGGCCTTCTGGAGTGGGAGAAAGGTGCTCAATCGCTTGTGCCACCTCAGCTCCCTGGTCTGCTGTGTCTCTTATTGTCTCTCCTTGTGTCTCTTTTTGTTGTATCATCTTGCTGCACCAGCTTTCTGTGTAGGGCAGCACTCCTGAGTGGGCCAGCACTCTTACATGGACCAGCACTTCTGCCTGGACCAGCACTCTGTGTGGGCCAGTTGTCTGCATTGGCCATCTCACTGCACAGTCCAGCATACTTTTCACCAGGAGGCCACAGGAATTGAACCTTGGATCTCCTATATGGTAGACAGGTACCCAATCACTTGAGCCATATCCATTTTCCTTTCTGGCTATTCTAGCACAATTATTTGTTTATTAGGAAGTTTTATTGTGATATATTCACATATGACCTAGCCAAAATGTACAGTCAATTTTTTAGCTTTTTAAAAAGACTTATTTTATTTATTTATACTCTGCATCCCCTTGTTTGTTCACACTTGCTGTGTCTATTATCTTCCTTGCTTCTTTAGGAGGCTCTGGGAGCTGAACCCAAGACTTCTGATGTGGGAGGGAGAGGTGCTTGAGCCACCTCTGCTCCCTGCTTTGTTGTGTTTCTCATTAGGTTTTCCTTCCCTGTTTCTTATTGTGTCATCTTGTTGCATCAGCTTGCCCTGCCTGCCTGCCATGTCAGCTTGGTGTTACCTGCTGTTTTCTTTAGAAGGTGCCAGGAACCTCTGCTCCCTGCTTTTGTTCTGTCTCTCATGTTTTCTCTTCTTGTGTCTTTTGTTTTGTCAGCTTGCCATACCTGCCCATTATGCCAGCTCACTGTCTTCTTAGGAGGCACTGGGATCTGAACCAGGGACCTCCCATGTGGTAAGTGGAAGACCAATCACCTGAGCCACATCCACTTCCTTGTTTTAGCTTTTAAAGAGAAATTTATTGTAAAATTGTAAAATAAAATAGAAAATAGATGGAAATAAATTATAAATTTTTAAAGAGAGTTAAGGCCAGGTTTAATTTAATATAATCAATTATAAAAAATAGTATAGCAACAAACATTTATAAATAGAAATAATAATTTTAAAATAATAGAAATTAAGTATAACATAATTCTAATTTTTATATTACAGCTCTAACTATTGGACATAATAATCTATAAAAATGAAATAAATTATTGGTTTAGTTATTTAATTTCCATTTAGGCCATAATTCTTTCAGAATAATCAAGCTCCTATTTGGGAATTCTTCACATCTTATTGGAATGAATTACCACAAATAAAAACATGCCAATAGATAATTTTATGAGGAAAACTCAAAACATTTTCAAAGTAGTCATGCTAAATCATTATTGATCCAGATGGATTATTTTAATTAATTAATGAGAATGCATAAGAAATTGTAAAAGAAAAATGACATATCCAAAAATATCTCTTCTTGTGTCTTACTCAATTAAAAGCAAGTGTTTCTTTTGTATGAAGAAACTTACAGAATACTGATCACCACCACTCTTTTGATAGGCATCTGAGCAAGCAGCCAAAGAGAGAGAGAGAGAGAGATAGAGGGAGGGAGGGAGGGAGGGAGGGGAGTTGGAAGGAGAGAAGAATAATGGAAAAAAATGTCAATCAAGACAGAAAAGATGAAGAACAAGATCAGAAGAGCCTTAAGTGCTCAGAAGGTTTAGATTCCTGCTGTTTTCAGGTCTACCTAGAATGTGGGAGCATAGCCCATATCCTAGATCAAAACCACTCTCAACACATTTCAAAAAACTAAAACCATGCATAGCCATTATACATTTGTCCTCTTTAAACATTGAGATATGGAGGAGACTGAGGACCAACCTCCTATACAGATCAATATATAGATATAGAGACCACATGCATATATATATTAGACTTAGAACATTTGAATAAGTTTGCACATGAGAACATGTTTGGCAGTGATCATCTTATGGAAGTTAGAATGGGGAGGTTTTATAGCAGGAGTGAATTTTAATTTTGACTTTATACTTTTTTCACAGCATACTCCTGATAAGACTGTTCTTTTTTCCTCCAATCCATATTCTTTGAAGACACTCTATCTCTGATCAGTCTTTTGGTTTTGTTAACTGCTAGATACTTCATAGGAATTTCTCTAGAATGGGGACTCTTTCCTCTCAGTTATGGGAAATTATTACTAAGTACATTTTCTGATCAGAAAATCCATCAGCTAGTGTCAGTTTGATTTTGATTTTGTTTATGTGGATCCTTTTTTGATTTTTATCTTATTCACTACCTCAGTGTTTAAATAAATTTGGGACATAGTGACAAAGTATGCATTTCTATATAAACATATTCATTAGGCCATTGAAACAGTCTGATAGTCAACAAATAACAATCATTTTAATGGCACTATTTAAAAAAAATAGAATCTACTCAACTAAAACTTCCAGCTATCCTTAATGGTGTTAAAAAAAACAATTCAATAAAAATATGAATTGCTTTAAAAATTGACTTATTATTTACCAAGAAAAGGGTATGTCAGTGATAGTGAATGTGGAAGTTTGTTGTATTTGGGAAATTTAATTTTGACAAATTCATTTTTCAGCAAATTTTTAGTAGACAATATGCTGTGTTCAGTAATTGTGATGAAGCTGACACTGTAGAGGAGACAATTCTGTGGATGCAAAGATACAACACCTGTCCCTATGGAATCCAGTGTTTAGAAGGACTGGCTCACTTACTCTTAGAATTACGTTCACACATTCACATTCTGCAAAAATTTGAAGCAAATTAATAGAAAGCTGGCAAGGTGCATGATTTTCACTTCTTTCTTTTCACAAGTGTTTGATGTAGATTCCTATCACCTTTTGGAGCAAGTAACCTTGCTTATGGTTGTGTTCCATTTCATTTAAGCATACTATAAAATGATATTTTTTCCTTAAATCAATTTCCCCCTTGTAAACTTGTTTACACACACACACAGCATATTTTACATCAAAGAGGAGTAGATGAATGTAAGGAGCCCTTCCATAGGCCCACCCAGTTCTGCCTCATGTTGAGCACTTGGACCTGGTGATAATAACTAACACTCTCTGCGTGTTTCTTCATTTGACAAGAAAGGAAAATAATGAGTGATTGGCTTTAAACTTCCATTGAGGGTAGTGGGCCACACTTGTGGGAGATGTTTGTGTGGGATGTGGTGGGAGGTGTGGGAGGTGGGCAACATGGGAATCCCAGTGGGTTCCTGTAATATTTTGGGTAATCTAAGCACCTCTTAAAATATATGTATATATATATATATATATATATATATATATATATAACATTTTTGTAAGCAAATTTCACATATATGCATATATATTTATATATCATTTTGCAAATGTTTGTATGTATTGTGAGAATTTCGATTTTTACCCACAATAAAAATAAATAAAAAATTAAAAAAAAAGACCTGTGCTCTTTAAACAATTGAAATCCACTACATGAAACTGATTAAAGAAGAGAATCTGTGATTGAAGACAGGGCCAAAACTCTGGACCTCCAGCCCCCACAGCAACCTCTATGCTGCCCTCTGGAGAATGTTCCCTGATGCTCACTGTATTTTCTCCCTGTGCCATGTTTTATAATTTTTCAAACCATGCATTTATATAAGTACAGTTGTTGTAAATAAAATGGGTCACACAAATAAGTTAACTCCTCCCAATTTATCTAAAATCATCCTACCTTGATCTAATAGCAAAAACATACTTTGCAAGTTTGCCAAGGTGCTCTAGTCTTACTTTGTATTTAAATGTTTTCCTCTGCATGTATAGATCTGTGTACATGGGTGCATGTGTGACAGTAAAATTCAATGCATGAAAAGCAGAGACCAGGCTCTACTGAGGTCATCAACACCTCTAACGACAAGTCTCCATTCAGGCCTAACCAGAGATTTATAGCCCCTGCAAATCCTTTGCCTTTTACATCAGAGCTTGGGAAACATGGCAAAAAAACTCCACAGGAGACATTCTGCCTGGAAGAGAGCTGTAATACTGGAAAAAAGACAGGTCCCCAAAGTTCAAAGATGGCATTCAAGTTGGTCCTCTGTGCTCTGACCCATGTTGGGTTAGGCTATGAGTTCCCAGGGGTGGGGGTGGGGGTGGAAATGGGTTTCATTTATTAGGCTTTATCCTACTGGCAATTAGGGAAATGCAAAATCAGACCACAATGGGATGTCACTACATACCTGTTAGAACAGATAAAATAATGAATAGTGACAATTCCAAATGCCTTAGAAGATGATCAGACTGGATCCCTTCTACATTGTTGGGAATGTAAAATGGGAAAGCAATTCTGGAAAAGAGTTTCCTCAAAACAAAACAAAGCTCAAAAGAAACTATACTAAAAATGCACCTACCATAAGATGCTACAGTTTCCCACGTGGGTATTTATGCCAGAAATAAAAATTTAATACACACAAAAACCATGAATATTTGTATCAGCTTTATTTGTAATTTTCCTTTTTTGTTAAAGAGTTAAGCTTTTAAGCAAACTCTGATCCTTCCCAACCATGAAATATGAGGCATCAAAACAACAACAACAACAACAACAAACTATTAATACACACAATACCATGGATACATCTCAGGATGCTATACCAAGTAAAGAAACCCATCTTAAAAAGTCACCTATTGGATGATTCCATTTATTTAACAGCCGTGAAATGACAAAAATTATAGAGATAGAAAACCAATTAGTGTTTGCCAGGGATTAGGAATAATGAAGATGGGATGGGGATCTGAGGAAACTGGATATCATGTAAGGACTGAATTTTTCTGTACTTTGATGACATAGTGGTTAGACAAACTGACATCTGTGAAAAAAATGGAAAAGAAAAAAAAAACTGTATACACATTGTACCAATTTCAATTTCCTGGCTTTGATATTGTACTATAGTCATTTCAGAAATTACTATTAGTGAAAACTGGGTAAAGGGTATATGGGGCATCTCTGTATACTATCTTTTCAAACCTCTGTGAATTTATAATTATTTCAAAATAAACATATAAAACAATAAATTCCATTGCCAAAAAGGGTTTCTATGGTGAGTGGCACACGTATGGCGCCTTGCTTGCTCTTCATGTGGAATCGACATCAAGAGATTTTGGAGGAAATGGTTGTGGCTCAATTGGTTGGACTGCCATTTAGCATATGGAGGGCCCCAGGTTCAATTCCCTAGGCCTCCTGATGAAGGCAAGCCAGCCCGAGTGGAGCAGCAGGCTGACAGCCTGCATGGCACAGCAAGATGATGCAGCAAAGGGAAACAAGCAGATACAGAGAAACACACAGCAAATGGACACCATGAGCACAAGCAGGAAGGGAGGGATAAATAAATAAATAAAAATAAAATCTTTTTATAAAGGAGAGAGAGAGATTTCGGAAGCATAATTTTTGTAACTAAGGCAGGTGGTGATCGTTGGTCCCAGTGCCCCCCCCCAAAAAAAATTCCATTGCAATGAAATGATATTGAAATAAAAATACTATTTACAATAGCATCAAAAATATAAAATAAATACTTCTATGAATCTGAAAGATGAAAAAGATCAGTACATTGATCACGTATTTTAAAAGTAAATAAAAGGAAAGGTAGATTGTGCAAATGGACCCCAAAACACAGTATTGGTAAGGTCTCAGTTCTAGCCTAATTGATTTTTAGATTCAATACAATCCCAAGTAAGATCCAAGCAGGTTTTGAGGAAACTAAGAAGCAGACATAAAAATTCATATGGAAATAAAAATTACTTAGAACAGCGAAAAACCTTTGAAATAAAAGAATAGATTTAGAAGACCTAAACCAACTAATATCAAGACATCATTTAAAGCTCCACTACTCATGACCATGTGGCTTTGGTGAGGAAATAGCCATGTCAATCTGTGAAAAACAATACAGAGACCAGAACCAGCCTCATACAGATTTTTGGCAGATATGCTATGACAATTCAGTGGAGAAAATATGGGCTTTCCAATCAATAGTGTTCAAACAATCATACATTGATAACAAACTGGAATGTGAAATGTAAACTCTAAAAGTTCCATAAGAAAACTTATGAAAAATCTTTATTTTTTTTTTATTTAGGCAAAGATTTCTTAGCTATGGCAGCAAAAACATAATTTCTAAATAAATAATATAGGACATCATCAAAATAAAGAACTTCAGTTATTCAAAAGACACCATTAAGACAATTAGAAAATAAGCCACAGATAAGTTTTGAAAATCGTATATCTGTTAAATGACTTGTATCCAAAATTTGATAAGAGCTGAGAGAACTCAAAAATAACAAAATAATAGGTAAAATATTCAAACACTTTAACAAAAAGACAATGTATTGATGTCAAATGAACCCCTAAAAAAAGATGCAGAAAACCATTATTCTTTAGGAAAATACTAATTAAAATCACAACACATCAACTCCAGTGATTAAAATTTAAGAAGCGTGAACATACCAAGTGTTGGCCAGGAAGTGAAGAAACTGGAACCCTCATGCAATGCTGGGGGGAATGTAAAATGGTACAACCACTCTGAGAAAAAGTTGCAGTTTCTTACAAAACTAAACACCCATTTTAAGGCCCAATCACAGAGAGATAGAGACAGTTAGGTATAGATTTCATCATTGGGAACCACAGATTTTCAGTCACCTCACAGAATGCCAAGCAGTGTTCCAAAAAGGAGCCAAAAGGGAGCCCAAACTGGAAATTAAAACTCAAAATTTTACTTGGACAGAAATACCAACCATGCTTAAAGATTTTGTTTAAGAAGACAAGCAGAAAGGGGCAGACTGGAGGTGAAAGTAATATGGGGTATGCCCCTATCATCCTAGAAAAAGAGGAAGGTCATTGACTAGAGTCTCAGAGCTCCTCCCCTATTTACATTTAAAAAGGAGGGAGACAGGCCTGTCCAGAGCTGGTTGATACCCAAGGCAGATGACCACTGGCAAATAATTCATAAGGTTTGATTTTCACTTAATATGATGGAGATATCTGCCAAGCAATGGGGAGAGCATTTCTTTGACCATTCAGAGAGATGAGACCAGAGTGCATGCCCAACCCTGAGGCGCTCCTTTTACTCAGAGTCATGGAACCTTTTTTTTTTTTTTAATTGGGATGCCCTCTCTGCAAGTTACCAGGCAGAATTTGCTCAATCAAGCTTCCTACAAACAGCAAGCCTTGAGCCAGGTGAGCTATTGGCAGGACATAATATGGTCTCACAACAGTCACAGATCTGGCCCAGGCAGCCACCCTACAGGGGGCCTCAGAACCCCTTCTCTGGAGGGCCCTCACTTCCTTCTCCTGCATATCAAATGCCAGTCCCCAGCCCCCCAGGAATTGTGACTATTAAAACAATTCATATCCAACAGCAACACCTAGTGGTATCCTCATTTGCTCTTAATTTTCCCCACTGCAGGTATTGATACATAACACCTTGCCTAGAATACACATAAACCCTGGCAATGTTATATATAAAATCATAGATGGCCCCTGTCTGTCTTTTGCCCAGACCTGAGGATCAGTGGTTTCTGCACTATTTGGCAGAGGGAGTTGTCTGCACCAGGCAGTGGCCATTGGTTCAGGATCTTGTGGACAGCCCCTCACTATCCTCTTTCCCCAGCACTTTCTAAGCCAGGGTCAGATCTCAAGCAGAGTTATATGGAAGGGCAATTGTGGTCTAAGTCTCATCACCACATAGGTTGCCACCATGGACACGTTGCCTAAAATACTGATTGAATTACAGATCCTAAATCATTTGGCATTTAGTAGGTCTTTATAAGCATGTTCAGAGTTGAGGCCCTGTAAGCTTCCATATATGGCCAATAGATTTTCAGCTTGTGCTAAGAACATTCAGTGTAGAGCACATGGTCTTTTCAACAATGAGTGTTCAAACAATCACATATGATCTAGCCACAATCATGCTGGTGAAAACAGACCGCCTCCTCAAGATCAATTGGGATACCCTAGACAGAAAAAATGGTTGCCTATGAGGCTAGTTGGTGGGAACCACACATTTTTTCCATTACCACATGGAAGTTCAAATAGAACCCTGAAAGGGAGGGCATATTGGAAACTGAAACTCAAAATTTTACTTGATATTACTCATAAAAATTTTGTTCAAGTGGACAAGGGACACTAAATGACATCAATAACAAAAACTGATGAATTTGACTTGATTAAAATGAAAGGCATAATATTTAGGTAAACTAAGCACCTTTAAAAAATATATAAGTATATATATATATATATATAT
>JAKSZT010054023.1:6588108-6599308 GCA_026826555.1 Tolypeutes matacus | reverse complement strand
ACCACATGCTAGGCCACAAAACAACACTCAATGAATTCAGAAAAATTAAGATTATACAAAGTAATTTCTCTGACCACAATGGAATGAAGTTGGAAATTACTAAGGGCCAGAGAAACAGGTTAGGCACAAGAATATGGAAGTTAAACAACACATTCTTAGATAAACAGTGGGTCAAAGAGGAAATCCCAAAAGAAATCAGTAACTACCTTGAAACTAATTAAAATGACAACACAACATATCAAAACCTATGGCATGCAGCAAAAGCAGTCCTAAGAGGGAAGTTCATAGCCATAAATTCATATATTAAAAAAGGAAGAAAGAGCTAAAATTGAAGACCTAACTGCACACTTGGATGAATTGGAAAAACAACAACAAACTAAACCTAAAGGAAGTAGAAAGAAGGAAATAACAAGATTAGAGCAGAATAAATGAAATAGAAAATAAGAAAGCACTGGAAACAATAAACAAAACCAAAAGCTGGTTCTTTGAGAATATCAATAAAATTGACAAACCCTTAGCTAGACTAACAAAGAAAAAGAGAGAACAGATGCAAATACATAAAATAAGGAATGAGCAAGGGGATATCACTACTGACCCCACAGAAATAAAGAGTATCGTAAGAGGATACCTTGAAAAATTATATGCTAACAAGAATGATAATTTTGAGGATATGGACAAGTTTCTAGAAACCCACAAACAGCCGACATTGATGAAAGAAGAAATAGATGAACTCAACAGTCCAATTACAAGTAAAGAGATAGACTCAGTCATCAAAAACCTCCCAACTAAGAAGAGCCCAGGACCAGATGGCCTCACAGCTGAATTCTACCAAACATTCCGGAAAGAGGAAACACCAATTCTACTTACGCTCTTCCAAAAAATAGCAGTAGAAGGAATATTGCCTTACTCATTCTATGATGCCAGCATTACCCTAATACCAAAACCAAACAAAGATAGCAAAAGAAAGGAAATTTAGAGACCAATTTCTCTAATGAACCTAGATGCTAAAATCCTCAACAAAATACTTGCTAATCACATTCAACAACATATCAAAAGGATTATACACCATGACCAAGTGGGTTTCATCCCGGGTATGCAAGGATGGTTCAATATAAGAAAATCAATCAATGAAATAAACCAAAAAAAGAGATTGAAAGAAAAAAATCACATGATCATCTCTATAGATGCAGAAAAAGCATTTGACAAAATACAACATTCTTTTCTCATAAAAACACTACAAAAGTTAGGACTAGTCAGAAACTTCCTGAATATGAAAAAGGGTATATATATGAAAAACCCAAAGCTAACATCATTTTCAATGGTGAGATCCTAAAAGCCTTCACTCTGAGATTGGGAATTAGACAAGGATGCCCACTATCACCACTCCTATATAACATTGTCTTAGAAGTACTTGCGTGAGCACTGAGACAAGAAAAGGACATAAAAGGCATCCAGATTGGAAAAGAAGAAGTAAAAATTTCATTATTTGCAGATGACAATATCCTATACATAGAAAACCCTGAGAAATCTACAACAAGGCTTCTAGAACTTATAAAGGAGTTCAGTAATGTTGTAGGCTACAAGATCAATGCTCAAAAATCAGTAGCATTTCTATACACCAATAATGAGCAAACTGAGGAGGCAATCAGGAAAAAAATACCATTTACAATAGTAACTAAAAGAATCAAATATCTAGGAATAAATTTAACTAAAGATGTAAAGGACTTACATACAGAAACCTACACAACACTGTTAAAGGAAATCAAAGAAGACTTAAATAAATGGAAATATATTTCCATTCATGGATAGGAAGAATAAACATCATCAAGATGTCTATCCTACCTAAACTAATCTACAGATTTAATGCAATCCCAATAGAAGTCAACACTGTATTTTTTAAGGAACTGGAAAAAGTAACCACAAAATATATTGGGAGAGGCAAGAGGCCCTGAATTGCCAAAGACATATTGAAAAAGAAAAATGAATTTGGAGGTAACACACTACCTGACTTTAAAACATACTACAAAGCTACAGTGATCTAAACTGCGTGGTATTGGCACAAGGATAGACCTACTGACCAATGGAACTGAATTGAGAGTTTGATTTAGATCATCGCATATACAGTTATCTGATATTTGACAAGGACACAAAGCCCACTAAGTTGGGGGAGAATGGCCTCTTTAACAAGTGGTGCTTAGAGAACTGGATATACATACCCAAAAGAATGAGAGAAGAATACCATCACATACCTTTTACAACAATCAGCTCAAGACGGATCAAAGATCTAAATATAAGAGCCAAAATTATAAAGACCATGGAAGATAATGTAGGGAAGCATCTACAGGACCTTGTAATAGGAAATGGTTTCATGAACTTCACAGCCAAATCAGGAGCAGCAAGAAAAAATAGATAAATGGGATCTCATCAAAATTAAAAACTTCTGCACATCAAAGGATGTTATTAAGAAAATAAAAAGGCAGTCTACACAATGGGAAAAAATATTCAGCAACCATATATCTGATAGGAGCCTAATATCCTGCATATATAAAGAAATCCTACACCTTGAAAATAAAAAGACAAACAACCCATTTAAAAAATGGGCAAGAGACCTGAAAATACACTTCTCCAAGGAACAAATTCAAATGGCTAAAAAGCACATGAAAAAATGCTCAACATCGCTTGCTATCAGGGAAATACAAATCAAAACAACAATGAGATACCATCTTACACACATCAAAATGGCAGCTATTAAAAAAAGAGGAGACAGTAAATGTTGGAGAGGATATGGAGGAATAGGAACTCTCATCCACTGCTGGTGGGACTGCGGTATGGTCCAACCACTGTGGAGGACAGATTGGCAGTTCCTCAGAAAACTAACAATAGATCTTCTGTATGATCCAGCAATTCCACTGCTGGGTATACACCCAGAAGAACTGAAAGCAAAGACACAAACAGATATATGCACACCAATGTTCATAGCGGCATTGTTCACCATTGCCAAAAGTTGGAATCAGCCCCAGTGCCCATCAACAGATGAATGGATAAGCAAAATGTGGTACATAAAAATAATGGAATATTACTCAGCTGTAAGAAGCAATAAAGTGTTAACACATGGAATAACATGGATGAATCTTGAAGACCTTATGTTGAGAGAAGCAAGCCAGGCACTGAAGGATGAACAGTATATGACCTCACTGATTTGAACTGAGGAAAGTGAACAGTCTCTGAGAACCATAGTCTGAAAGATAGGTTAACAAGGGAGAGAAAGAGAAGAGCAGGCTTTGAGCCATCACCCATATGGACATAATCTATGGTCAAGGGATAGAGTATAGTTGCATATTGAATGATAGGACAGATGGGGAGCGATATTACTGGGTTTGGTGGTGCAGTGTTGACAGATGAGTAGATTAGGAAGGGCAGGTTCAAATACCCAGGGCATGTAACTATGAATCTTGACATGAGTCAAGAGAGGGGAGTGTCATATGCCCCAGGGGGATGGGGAGGAAGGAACAGTTAAGATCTAATGGGGTATTTAGCGGTCATGGGAAAGGTTTTTCATTACCTTACAGTAATGGACACAGGACATGGTAAATATCATCAAAACTTATTAAACTGTATCATCTAAATTGTAAGCTATACTGTAAATCATTGACAATGTTTAGTTGCTATATTTTGCTATCTTTATAACAGTTATAACAATGCTAACATTCAAAAAAAAAGGGGGGGGTTAATATGGGGTGGGAAGGGGGCGTTGGTTTGGTATCTGGGAGTCTCTGGTACTCCGTGAGTGACTTTGCTGTGACCAAAAACTTCTTTGAAAATTAAATGAAAATTTGGGAGACAATGGGGATTGAGAGGGGGAAGGTGTCACGGCACACCGGACATCTGATAACATATTGATAAAAGGAAAAAAAGAATATATATATATATATATTTTTAAAGGCATTTCTTTTGCTTTTTTCCCCATTTTTTTGAATGTCCCAATCTGCTAATTATATTTTGTTTTGTTTTGTTTTTTGCTTGATTGTTTTTTTTTCCTGAGTTTCCTTATGTTTGTCTCTTGCATGTAAGCTTATCATTGTTGTTTCTTTTTCCTATTAAGTGTATTTGATTATTTTATGGACTACATGTTAATGGAAGATTTGGATCACAGAAGGGTTACAATGGGTACTGCAGGGGATTATTGGTGGGGGGTGTCTGGGAGGGGGATTCATGGGAGTAAGTTCATCTGATAAACATGAAAGATATACAAAATTGTTCAAAACATCAAAGGATGGGGCATGGTCACGGTGGGTGGACAATCACACAATAAATGAGGGAATCTGAATTCCTAGCCTTGAGAGCTCTGCCACATTCTCCAAGGGAGCAGTAACAGTCCTCTGAATGCGGGGACAGTGTCCATCAAAAGAGGATGGCCCACTGATGAGTTCTTTTTATTGATGACTACCCTTATGAGTCTTTGCTCTTGTAACTGAAACTTAGCTTACTGTTTTGGGATGCCTAAGGGTTGCCGCCTGAAAGCCTCCTTGTTGCTTAAATGTGGCCTCTCTCTAAGCCAAACTCAGCATATGAATGCATTACCTTCACCCCAACGTGGGACATGACACCCGGGGATGAGCCTCCCTGGCAACAAGGGATTAATACCAAGTGCCAACTGGCAACACAACTGGAAAAAAACCTTGAATAAAAGGGGGAAAAGGTAAAGACAAATGAGTTCAAGTGGCTAAGAGACTTCAAAGAGAGTCGGGAGGTCATCCCAGAGGTAACGCTTACGCATACCTCAGTAGGAGCTCATAGAACATCAAAGTGCATATCACCCTACACAGAGGGGCTCCGGAGAGCTCTGGAAACACCCAGGTCCTATATAAGGGTGGATAGCCCCAGAGACTGACGCATTATCAGTGGGCTCTATTTTGGAATCTGTGCTCTTGAGAGTGACAGAATTGGACCAAATAAGTCCTCCCTGCACATGGTCCATCAGCCCCTTCTATTCAAACCTATATGTGATGCTGAAGTTTTTAGGTATACTTCCAGAGACTGGAGCCTCTGGCCTACCTATATGCCAGGTGTGATTGGAATCTTGGTGGAGCTGCAACTCGTACCCTACAGCTCAATGGACTCATCCAAGTCACCTGGCAAGGAGACAACGATGGGCAACGGCCATCCCAGGGAATGGAGAGGGCCTGCATTTGCAGGCAGGATCATCCCACCCACCATGTCCATGGGATATAAGCCCTCTCTCACTTGGAGGTGGAGTGGACATCACCATCCCAGTCCCATCAGGATTGGGGGAAGAACTATGGACTAGAGTGGACTTGATGGTATTCTGTTGTACACGTATGGTGATTCTAACAATGGAAGAAATTATAACAGTGAGGTGGACCCGGTGGCCACTGGACACTTTTGGGGCAGGGAGAGGATATGCAGTTGAAATACATGGGCTTTTTGGAGATTTGGAGGTTGTCCTGAGTGCCGTTGTGGCAACGGATGTAGGCCATTTTAAATCAGCACACACCATTCAGAACTGTGTGGGAGAGAGTGTGGTCTACGATGTGAACTGTGGTCTATGGTTGATGGCAAGGCCCCAGGATGTGTAAGTCCATTGAGGGTGATGAGCCACACTTGTGGGAGGTGTTTGTGTGGGATGTGGTGGGAGCTGTGGGAAGTGGGGAACATGGGAATCCCGGTATGTTCTGTGTAATAGTTTAGGTAATCTAAGCACCTCTTAAAAAAAAAAAATATATATATATATATATATATATATATATATATATATATATATATGTATGTATGTATGTATGTATGTATAAATAACATTTTTGTAAGCAAATGCACATATATGCATATATATTTATATATCATTTTACAAATATTGGTATGTATTGTGAAAATTTTTATTTTTACCCACAATAAAAAAATAAAATAAATAAATAAATAAATAATAGGCATCCAAATTTGAAAAGAAGAAGTAAAAATTTCATTATTTGCAGACGACATGATCCTATACGTAGAAAGCCCTGAGAAATCTACAACAAAGTTTCTAGAACTTATAAAGGAGTTCTGGAATGTTGCAGGTGTAAGATCAATGCTCAAAAATCAGTAGCATTTCTGTACACCAATAATGAATAATCTAAGGAGGAAATCAAGAAAAAAATACCGTTTACAATAGTAACTAAAAGAATCAAATACCTAGGAATAAATTTAACTAAATATGTAAAGGACTTAAATACAGAAACCTACAGAACACTGTTAAAGGAAATCAAAGAAGACTTAAATAAATTGAAGAATATTCCCTGTTCATGGTTAAGAAAACAAACTTCATCAAGATGTCTCTCCTACCCAAACTAATCTACAGATTTAATGCAATCCCCCAAAAAATCAAAAGTGTATTTTTTAAGAAACTGGAAAAACTAACTACAAAATATATTTGGAAATGTAAGAGGCCCCGAATTGCCAAAGACATATTGAAAAAGAAAAATGAAGTTGGAGGTTTCACATTACCTGATTTTAAAACATACTACAAAGCTACAGTGATCAAAATTGCATGGTATTGGCACAAGCATAGACCTACTGACCAATGGAACCGAACTGCGAGTTCTGGTATAGATCCTCACATATACAGTCATCTGATATTCAACAAGGCCACCAAGCCACTCAGTTGGGAGAGAATGGCCTCTTTAACAACTGGTGCTTGGAAAACTGGATATCCATATCCAAAAGAATGAGAGAGGAATACCACCTCACACCTTATACAAAAATCAATTCAAGATGGATCAAAGATCTAAATATAAGAGTGAAAACCATAAAGACCTTGGAAGATAATATAGGGAAGAATCTACAGGACCTTGTAATAGGAAATGGTTTCATGAACTTCACACCGAAAGCATGAGCAGCAAGAGAAAAAAATAGATAAATGAGATCTCCTCAAAATGAAAAACTTCTGCACCTCAAAGGATGTTATTAAGAAAATAAAAAGGCACCCTACCTAATGGGAGAAAATATTTGACAACCATATATATGATAGGAACCTAATGTCCTGCATATATAAGGAATTCCTACATCTCGAAAATAAATACACAATCAACCCATTTAAAAAATAGGCAAGTGACCTGAAAAGACACTTCTCCAAGGAAGAAATACAAATGGCTAAAAGTCACATGAAAAAATGCTCAACATCGCTAGCTATTAGGGAAATGCAAATCAAAACTACAATGAGATGCCATCTTACATCCATCAGAATACAGCTATTAAAATAAACAGCAGAATATAAGTGTTGGAGAGGATGTAGAGGAATAGGAACCCTCATCTACTGCTGGTGGGATTGTGGAATGTTCCAGCCAGTGTGGATGACAGATTGGCAGTTCCTCAAAAAACTAACAACAGATCTTCCGTATGATCCAGAGATTCCATTGCTGGGTATATACACAGAAGAATTGAAAGTAAAGACACGAACAGATATATACACACCAATGTTCATAGTGGCATTGTTCACAATTGCCAAATGTTGGAATCAGCCCTGGTGCCCATCAACAGATGAATGGATAAATAAAATGTGGTACATACTTACAATGGAGTATTACTCAGCTGTAAGAAGGAATAGTGCTAACACATGGAATAACATGGATGAATGAAGCAAGCCACGCATTGAAGGATGAACAGTGTAAGACCCCACTGATTTGAATTGAGGAAAGTGAGAAGTCTCTGAGAACCATTGTCTGAAAGATAGGTTAACAAGGGAGAGAAAGTGAAGAGAAGGTTTTGAGCCATCACCCATTCAGACATAATCTATGGTAAAGTGATAGAGTATAGTTGCATGTTGAAGGATAGGACAGGTGGGTAGTGATGTTATTGGGTTTGGTGGTGCAGCGTTGACAGGTGTGTAGATTAGGAAGGGCGGATTAGAATACCCAGGATACTGGGGAGAGAGATAGGATAGGGACCAGATGAACACAGGATTTGTGGTTATGAGGTTGAAAGTGCAGGAGTGGGAATGCTCTTATGGCAATATGACAAGGTAGTGTCACTGGTTTAGGGTGTAGGTTGGGGGAGAATTCAGGAAGGGGTGCAACTGGAGTAGGCTTCTGTGGATTGTGTGAGTGTTCATCCTGTCATAATGTGTTGTGTCGGGGAGCGACACATCTTTCTCCCCATCTTTGGGAGGACCGATTCACCCAGAAACAGACAGGTGGGCGTCTCTTATGAGCAAGGTTGGATCCTAATAGGAGAAGATAGTGTGTCAAGACCTCTTGTTGCATGTAACTATGAATCTTGTCATCCAATGAGTCAAGACAGGGGGGTGTCATTTGCCCCAGGGGGATGGGGAGGTAGGAAGAGAATAGATCATATTGGGGTTATTTAGTGGTCAAGGGAAATGTTTTCCATTACCTTACAGTGATGGACACAGGACATGGTAAATATCATCAAAAATTTTTAAAGTGTACCGTCTAAATTGTAAACTATACTGTAAAGCATCGACAATGTTTAGTAGCTTTGTTTCACTATTTATATATCAGTTATAACAATGCTACCATCTACATACAAAAAGGTTTTAATATGGTGTGAGGAAAAGGGGAGGAGTTTGGGTTTATGAGAGTCTCTATTATTCTGTGTGTGATTTTGCTGTGACCTAAAACTTCTTTGAAAATTAAATGAAGAGACACTGGGGAGTGAGAGGGGGGAAGGTGGCACGGTACAGACTGGACACCCGATAATGCTGTGATAAACGGAAAAATGTTTTAAAACATTTTCCCATTTTTTAAATATCCCAATTCTTTAATTTAATTTAATTTTTAGTGTTTTTTTTAAGTTTCCATGTATTTTATCTCTTACATTTAAACTTATCATTATTATTTCATTTTCCTATTAATTGTATTTGGCTATTATATGGGCCTCATCTTTAAGGAAGGTTTGGATCACAGAAGTGTTACAACAGGGACAGGAGAAGATCATTGGTTGGGGGTGTCTGGGATGGGGGTTTCATGGGCGGAAGTGCACCTGAATATAAATAAAAGATATGTAAAATTGTTAAAATGATCAAGGGGTGGTGCATGGTCACATTGGGTGTTGAATCACTCAATAAATGAGAGAACAATGAATTCCCAGCCTGGAGAGCTCTGCCACATTCTCCAAGGGAGCAGCAACAGACCCACAAGTGCAGGGTCAGTGTCTGGCAAAGGAGGATGATCCACTAATGGGTTCTTGTTATTGATGACTAGCCTTATGAATCTTTGCTCTTGTAATTGAAACTTAGCCCTCTGTTATGCAGTGCCTAAGGGTTGCCACCTGAAAGGCTCCTTGTTGCCCAAATGTGGCCTTTCTGTAAGCTACACTCAATATATGAATGCATTACCTTCCCCCCAGCATGGGACATGACTCCCGGGGATGAGCCTCCCTGGCAATGAGGGATTAATAACAAGTACCAACTGGCAATATGACTGGAAAAAGATCTTGAATATAAGGGGAAAAGGTAAAGACAAATGAGTTCATATGGCTAAGAGACTTCAAAGAGAGTCGGGAGGTCATCCTAGAGGTAATGCTTAAGCATACCTCAGTAGGATCTCATAGAACACCAAAGTGGATATCACCCCAAACAGAGGGGCTCCTGAGAGCTCTGGAGACATCCAGGTCCTATATAAGAGGGGATAGCTCCAGAGATTGATGCCTTATCAATGGGCTATACTTTGGAATCTGTGCTCCTAAGAGTGACAGAATTAGACTCAAATAAGTCCTCCCTGCACATCATCCATCAGTCCCTTCTATTCAAACCTATATGTGGTGCTGCTGTTTGTAGGTGTACTTACAGAGACTGGAGCCTTTGGCCTGTCCTTGTGCCAGCTGTGCCTGGTGTCTCGGTGGAGCTGCCACTCCTACTCTACAGCGCAATGGACTCACCCAAGTCACCTGGTGAGGAGATGATGATGGACAACAGCCATCTGAGGGAATGGAGAGTCTGCAGCTGCAGGTAAGATAATCCCATCCATCTTATCCATGGGATATAAGCCCCCTCTCACTTAGTGTTGGAGTGGACATCACCATCCCAGACTCTTCAGTATTGGGGGAAGAGCTATGGACTAGGATGGAGTTACACGTGTTCTGTTGTAGACTTAATATGATTCAAACAACGAACAGAATTACAACATTGATGTGGAGCTAGTGGCCACTGGATGCTTTGAGGGCATGGAGAGGGAACAGCAGTTGTAATACAGGTGATACTTTGGGACTTGGGAATTATCCTGAGTGACATTACAATGACAGATATAACCCGTTTTACATCAGCATATAACATGGAGAACTGTGTGGGAGAGAGTGGTCTACAATGTGAACTATGGTCCATGCTTAGTGGCAAAGTCCCAGGATGTGTATATCCATTGCAGGTGGTGTGTCACACTAATGAAAGATATTTATGTGGGAGGTTGTGGGAGGTGTGGGAGGTGGGGAACATGGGAATCCCTGTAATTTTTGTGTAACATTTATGTATTCTAAGCATCACTTAAAATATATTTTTAAAAAGCTCTATGAAGCCCTGAATTCTCAGAGTTGCAAGAAAAAAGTTCTTAAAGTTAATATATTCCTGCAGTGTGAACCCATTGTAAGTTGGTTGGACCTTTTGATGAGACCACTTCAGTTAAGGTGTAAGTATCCTCAATCAGGATGGGTCTTAATCCTGTTACTGGGGTTGAGAATGGAGAGAGATAGAGATAGAGAAGAGGGGATGGATAAAGAAAGAAAACCATGGAAGAAGCTAAAAGCAACGACACCCAGAAAAGGGGAGAGAGATCAGCAGATGCCACCATTTGGCTTACCATGTGACAGAGGAGCCAAGGTTTGCCAGCAGCTAGACTTTGGGAGAAAGCATCACCTTGATTATGTCTTTATTTGGACATTTTCCTGGCCTCAGATTGTAAGCTAATAAATTTCCATTGTTTAAGCCAACCCATTTCATGGTATCTGCATTGAGAAGCCTAGAAAACTAAAGCAGATCTGATTCTCCATATAAAAATATTATATTATTAAAATTTGGTTTAGCAAGTTTTAGAGAAATAAATTTCTGTGGATCCTGTGGGAGGCCAAGTTCCCTCCCTCAAACAGGTGATTTAGATAGCTCTGAGTAATTACTAACTGCACTGTAGAAACTGATGCTTGGAGCTCCTTACTTTCCCACCATTTTGCCACTACTCTCCATATCTTTTAATTTTTGATA
>JAKSZT010054023.1:6416277-6588098 GCA_026826555.1 Tolypeutes matacus | reverse complement strand
CCAAGTGTTAGCTGGTGATTCACAACAGTGTTAGTACATTTGGGACGTTAATTCTAGAATCAACATGAGCATTGTAAATAATTTGTCCCTCTGTGGCTTGTCTTTACATTTTGTTGGTGGCTTTCTTTTGTTTTTCAGATACCTTTTTTAAGGAGGTACCAGGGATTGAACACAGGACCTTGTACATGCAAAGCAGGTGCTCGACCACTGGGCTAGAGCTGCTCCCCTACATATGCTTTTAATTTATAATGCATTTACATTTATGTTTGCCTGCATGGTTTGGTTCTGTGTGCCATATTCAATAAATCTTCCTCTAATGAGATTCCACAGGAACTTCCTGTATATTCTATTCTAAATTACTTATAGTTTGGCTTCTCCATCCTGAGTCCTTGCTGTTGCCTGAGCTGTTATCAGGGGTGGCAGGTGGCCCAGCAATGACCCTGATCTGTAGGTATCCCAGATATATCTCCTGCTCATGTCTAAGTTGGTGACCCTGGGGTCTGTCTTACGCACCCCAGTTAGAGAGTGGGAGAAGGGGTGGCCCAGGATTAAACTTGCAGCATAAGTCTCATCCATGCTCTCACAGAAGTTGCAGACCAAGGTGCCATCCATCTACCATCTGGACCTGGTTGAAGGCCCTTAAGCAGCATGGTAGGAGGGGTTGCAAACCCATCCATCACCTACCCTCCAAACTCCAACAGCCCTGCCATTCCATTACCATGCAGCCTGGTGACAGATGCTTTAAAGACATACAGGAGCACCCTTCCCAGTGCTGAGTTGTGCTAACTCACTTAACTCTCATGAAAATGTTCTGAGGTCTATGGTATTTATAGCTGAGGAAACTGAATCACATACAGGGTAAGTAATTTGCAAAAGGTCACACAGTCAGGAGGTGGCAGGTCTAAGACTGGGTCCCTGGAATCTGGCTCCTGAGCCTATTGTACAACCAGGACAACTGCCACCCCTTTGGATGAGCCCTCAGCGTACCCCACCTTTTTAGGGATCTTGCTGTGGTGCTTCATGAGCCCTCCCCTCAGAGTCACAGGGGGCTCTCCTTCCCTTTCATCATGTGCTCACTTTATGCATTTGTCATGCTCCTGCTCATGCCTCTTTATCACCTCCACTAGATCATTGGCACATCTCAAGGAGGCCTCTAGAATGTCTAGCACGTGGTAGGGCTCAGTCCATATTGGTGGGTAGGTGGTGGGTGAAGAACTTGAGTATAAAATCACCCACAGATAAGAGAATGAAGGAAACTCAATCCTGCTTTTCCCAGAAGCAGTTTGGAGGCTGATTCTCTGGGTAGTATTCCCCTGTCAGCTACCCCTGCATTCACAGTCCCAAGGCCTGCACCCTCCCTTCCCCAGGTAGCCACCTTACCTACCTTGCTAATAATCCCTCTGTCAAAATTGAGTACAGGGCCCAATCTGTCTCCAGTTCTGTCCATAGGATATCTGTGGCTCTTAGGGGGCACAGGGCTGGATCACTTGTCATTCATCCTTTCAGAAAGAAGGTGTCTGTCTTTTTGGAAGGCCCTCTGGTGACAGTCTAAAGAATCTTCTCCTCCTTGCTCTTTCCTATGGTTGGAAGCCCTTGCTGTCAAGTGTGCAGCTAGAAGTGGTCTGGGAAGGGCACTGCTGCCCAGTGACCTCAGAAACACACCACTGTCCCATCCACTAGGCTTTGTGATTTGGACTGAGGGTGGCTTGTGCAATCTGGAGAAGCCCCAGGGCCAGGAGGGTTTTGTAATTTTGAATAATCCTAAAATTTAATTTAAAGGCATGTTGATGTTGAGTGTCATAAAACTACCTGCTGCTAAATACTGAGAAGGGGTCCATGGCTTTCACTTAACTGGCAAAGGGGTCTTTGGGATGAAAAAGGTAAAGAAATTCTGCTCTAGAGTATAGGTTACTAGGAGTTAGAATGTGGGAGGAGAAGGGGCAACTGATGATGAATGTATATAGAATGCTTAATAAGGTGGATTATAAATATGGTGAAATGGATAGAGTTGATGGTAACACATTATAGTGAATATAATGGCATAGATAGGGAGGTTAATGACAATTGAAAGAAAGCTAGAGGGTAATCTAGGGACTGTATAACATAGTGTTTTTGGTAGTAATGATGATTGTGGTTAATAGTACAAACCTGAGAATGTCCCTCTATTACAAAGTGTTCAGAATATCACAATGAAATACTAGCAAGCCAAATCCAGTAGCATAAAAAGAATTCTACATGATCAAAGGGAATTTATACCATGAATATAAAATTCTTTTAACATCACAGTTAATGATGAAAGACTAGATGCCCTCCCTCTAAGACCAGAAACAAGGTAAGATTGTTCACTCTTGCCACTTTACAATAGCATCAAAAATTTAAAAACATAATTAGGAATCAATTTAACAAAAGATGTGCAAAATTTGTTAAATCTATGAAAACATTGTTGAAAGTAGTTAATGAATATTTTATTAAATGGAAACCCATTCTACATTCATGAATCCGAAGGAATAATGTTAAAACAGCAATACTTACAAACTGGTTTATAGATTCAATGCAAAATATCAGTGGTTGCCAGGGTATATGCACGAGGATTAATAGATGGAGCAGATGTTAAGGCAGTAAAACTATTCTGTAATGTACTATATGGTGGAAACATTACATTATGCATTTGTCAAAAGCCATAAAACAAAGAATGAAACTATGCACTTAATGTAAACTATGGACTTTAGTTAATACAATGCCTCTGTATTGGTTCATATTTTTAATAAATACACTGCACTAATGCAGAAAGCTAATCATAGAGTATAATAGTGTAACTTTATGTGGAAGGAGAGTGGATATATGGGAATTCTCTGTACATTTTGCTCAATTTTTTCTCTACATCAAAAACTGCTATAAAGGATAAAACCTATTAATTGAAAAGAAACTCCATACCCTTACCCTATTACCACACTACCCACTCATCACTCCCAGACCTAAACAACAACCAATCTACTTTAATTTCACTTAAAAGGTTTATTACAAAGTAGATTCAGGTATGCAATTGGTATTCTGAGTCAACAAGTCTGGCGAGGGCAGAGATATTTGCATTTTTAATAGACAACCAGGTTTATGCTAATTTTACAGTCTATTTGAGTAGCACCAGTATAAAACATATGTAAGTCAGATGATTCTTAATTCTTTTGCCTGTAGATTTCCCTGTACTGAATGTATTTATGAATGAACCCATGTTAGATTCAGTGTTATGTGACTGGCTCCTTTCACTTATAATGTTTTCAAAGTCCATCCATGTTGAATCATCTACATGTTGAATCATCAAGACATCATTCCTTTTCATGGGCTGATAAATATTAGTGTATGGCTATATCACATTTTGCTTATCCATTCATCAGTTGGTGGGCATTTGGTTTGTTATACAGTTGGCTATCATGAATAATACTTCTACACAGATTTGTGTGAAAATATTTTTGTGTGAACATGTGTTTTCATTACTCTGGGCATATACCTACAAGTGGAATTGCAAGGTCACAAGATAACCCTATTTTTCATCATTAGAAGACATTTCTGACTGTAACAAAAGCGGCTAGCTTTGAAAGGAAATGGCATTCTTCAGGAGGAGAAAGTGGGAATGAGCAAGGCAGGTCAGGGTGGAAGGAGGCTCATGTAGGGGAGAAGGTACCATGTGTAATTCCCCAAGCCTGGACCATCTGTCCCAAGGTCACACAAGCCTGGAGTTCATTTTTCTAGGGTGGCCTTTTAACACCAAAGCTATATTTTTACTTTCTCCATAGTTTTGCCTTTTTCAGAATGTCACGTGGTTGCATTCATACACTATGTTAGCCTAGTCATTGATTCATTTCACTTAGCAATATGCATTTTAGTCTTCCATGTCTTTTTGTGCCTAGATAACATGTTCATTTTTATTGCTGAATAATGCAATCCTTATCAATACCCTAACTGATTTCTTTGTAGAAATTGTCAAGCTAGTTTTAGAAATCATATGGAATTGCAAGGGACCCAACAATCTTGAAAAGAACAAATTAGATGGACTCATACTTCTTGACTTCAAATCTTAGAACAAAGCAATGGTTCAAGATTCTGTTTCTCCACATCTGCACCAGCATTTGGTGTTGTCAGTGATTTTTGTTTTAGCCAATCTAACACATGTTAATTGCAAATGTACTAAAATAGATTGTGGTGATGATTGAATATATGTGTGAATATACTAAAAATCATTGAATTGTGCCCTTTAGGTAGATTTATGATATGTGAATTTTATATCAAAATAGCTGTTGAAAATAACAATAGTACAATTATTTAAAATGTGCTATCATTAATTGTAACAAATTTTCCACACCAATGCAAGGTGTTGGTGGTAGGGTGGTGTATGGGATCCCTGTATTTTATTCATGATTGTTCTGTAAACCGACAACTTCTCTAATAAAGAACAAAAAACTAATTCACCTGGTAGCCCACACTAAACACTTTAACAGATTCCAATGTATTAGAATGTATTTTATTATATATTGCCACACACACACAAGAAAACCCAGAACAATATGCTTCTAAGATAGATATTTTATTTTTTAAAAAGGAAAAGAAGTGCTGGGGATGATGTGGAGAAACTGGAGCCATCATATATTGGAGGTGGAAATGTAAAAGGATGAAGCCACTGTGGTAAACAGTTAAATGATTCCTCTAAAGTTAAATTTAAAATTACCATGTGACCCAGAAATTCCACTCCTAGATAAATAATTCAACGAATTGAAAAGTTATTTAAATAAATACATGTTCATGAATGTTCATGTCAGCAAAATTCACAGCAGCCCAAAGGTGGGAATAACCCCACTGCCTGATAATGGATAAATTGTATAAGCCAAAGGTGGCATTTCATACAATGGGATACTGTAAAGCCATAAAAAGCCATGCAGTACAGATACATGATACATTTGGAATGTGCTTGAAAATGTTATATTAAGTGAAAGAAGCCTGGCACAAAAGGTCACATATTGTATGTTTCCATTTATATTAAATGAGCCAAAGAGGTTATTCACAGATAAAATGAAGCTCATTAGTGGTTGTCAGGGTCTGGGGGAGGGACTGGGACTGAAACCTTAATGGTACAGGGTTACTTTTGGTATAATGAAAATATTTTGGAGTTAGAAATAATTGTTGTAAACATGGTGAATGTACTAAATGACACTGAAATCTCTATACTGTAAAATATATAATTATATATTTTGTGAATTTTACTTCAATAAAAATGTCAAAAAACAATTCATTTCAGATAAATGTACTTATCCTTGACCAAGTTAAGATTTTCATAAATCAATGCTATTGATTAATGATGTTTATTTTATTCAGAAATTGCATTTTGATAAATTCAAGTAAATTTTTGGTAGACAAAATATCATGTTCAGTTATGTGGAAGTGGCATTCTGGAAAACTGTGCAGATACTATTCAACATTTTTTTTTTTTAATTTATTATTATTTATTTTTTATTTTTTTTTATTCAACATTTTACAGAATCAAATTATAATAGGGACTATCTCATTTTTAAAAATAATAATAATTTAAAATTATTATTATATAAATATATAAATAATTATATTGTATAAATAAAAATTATATTTTATTTATATAAAAATAATTTTAAAATAATTTTTTGAAAATAATAATTATTTTATTTTTTAAAAGAAATTTAGATTACATAAATGTTACATAAAAATTATAGGGATTCCCATATGCCACACCTCCCAAAAACTCCCACAGAAACATCCTCCATTAGTGTGGCACTTCACATGCAATAGATATACACTTATTGGGGTTTTGCCACTAAGCATGTACAATAGTTCACATTGTAGACCACACTCTCTCCCACACAGTTCTGCTGGTTATATGATGATATAAAATGGCCTACATCTGTCATTGCAATGTCACTCAAGATAATACCCAAGTCCTGAAAAAGCCTCTGTATTACAACTGCTTTTCCCTCTCACTGCCCCCAAAGCATCCAGTGGCCACTGGCTCCACATTAATGTAATTTCTTCCACTGCATGAATCACAATATGTCTATAACAGAATACCAGTAAGTCGACCCTAGTCCATAGGTCTTCCCCCAATCCTGAGGAGTCTGGGATGGTGATGTCCACTCCACCTCCAAGTGAGAGGCAGCTTATATCCAATGGATAAGATGAATGCCATTATCCTGCCTGTAGCTTCAGACTCTCTCCATTTCCTGGGATGGTTGTAGCCCATCAACATCTTCCCACCAGGTGTCCTGAGTGAGTCCATTGAGCTGTAGAGTAGGAGTTGCAGCTCCAACAAGATTCTGGGCTCAGCTGGCACATGGAGAGTCCAAAGAATTTGGTCTCTGGAAGTATACCTACAAACTCCAGCACCACATATAGGTTTGAATAGAAGGCACAGATGGACCACGTGCAGGGAAGACATATTTGTGTCCAACTCTGTCACTCTCAGGAGCACAGATACCAAAGTAGGGCCCAGTGATAAGGCATCAAACTCTGGGGATATCTAACCTGATATAGGACCTTGGTGTCTCCAGAGCCCTCAGGAGCTACTCTGTCTGAGGTGAGATCCTCATTGGGGGCCTATGAAGTCCTTCTGAGATGTCCATAAATGTTACTTCTGGGATGACCTCCTGACTCATTTTGAAGTCTCTTAGCCATATGAACTCATTTGTCTTTACCTTTTCCCCCTTTTATTCAAGGTCTTTTTCCAGTCATATTGCCCATTGGCACTTGTTAGTAATCCCACATTGTCAAGGAGGCTCATCCCCAGGGGTCATGTCTCACTCTGGGAAGAAAGTAATGCATTCATATGCTGAGTATGGCCACATTTGAGCAACAAGGAGGCTCTCAGGAGGCAACCCTTAGGCATCTCCATAACAATAGGCTGAGTTTCACTTTCAAGAGCAAAGACTCATAAGGCTAGTCATCAATAACAAGAGCCCATCAGTGGATCATCCCCCTTTGCAAAACACTGCCCCTGCACTTGGGTGACTGTTGCTGCTCCCTTGGAGAATATAGCAGATCTCTCTTGGATGGGAATACAGTATTCTTTCATTTATTGAGTGATTCTCCACACACTGTGACCATACCCCTTGAGCATTTGAACAATTTTATTTAAATTTAATATATGTTCAGGAGAACTTCCTCCCATGCACCCCTATCTCTGACACCTCCCACCAATGATCCTCTCCAACCCCAGTTGTAACCCTTCTGTGATCCAAAGCTTCTTCAAAGATAAGCCAATACAATAGCCAAATACCATTAATAGGAAAATGAAATAATAATGATATTTAAATGTAAGAGATAAAATACATGAATACTTTTTAAAAATCTAAAAATGAAATTAAAGGATTGAGTTATTAAAAAATTAGAAAAAATTTTAAAAAATTATATTATTTGACAGTTTGCCCTTTATCACTGCAATATCTGGTGTCCAATTTGTACTGTGGCACCTTCTCCCTCTCACTCCCCAGTGTCTCACTATTTTTCATTTAATTTTCAAAGAAGTTTTAGGTCACAGCAAAGTCACACACAGAATACAAGACACTCTCATATACCCAACCTCCTCCCCCCTTTCCTCACCCCATATTAAAACCTTTTTGTATGTGAATGGTAGTATTGTTATAACTGATATACAGATAGTGAAACATAGTTACTAAATATTGTCAATGGTTTCCAGTATGGTTTACATTTTAGAGCATACACTTTTAGAAATTTTGATGATATTTGCCATATCCTCTGCCCATCAATGTAATGTAATGGAAAACATTTCCACTGACCACTAAACACCCCCTGTTAGATGTATTCTCTTCCTCCCTCCCCATTCCCCCGGGACCCATGATGACCCCCTGGCTTGACTGATTGGATGACAAAATTCACAGTTACATGCAACAAGAGGTCTTGCACTAGTTTGTCCTCTACTATTACGTACCACCCTTGCTCTTAAGAGATGCCAACCTGTCTATTTCTGAGCAAATCGGTCCTCCCAAAGATGGGAGTCCATCTCTTTCCCTCTCATTGTGTGGGTCTCCACCCACTGATACAACACATTATGACAAGATGAACACTCACACACTCCCTAGAAGCCTGCTCCAGATGGACCTTCTTGGGAATGCCCCCCAACCAACATCCTAAACAGTGACATTTCCTTGTCATACTGCCATAAGAGCATTCCCACCTCTGTATTTTCAACCTTATATCCACAAATCCCTAGTGTTCACCTGGTCCCTCTCCCATTTTTCCCCCCATTATCTTGGATATTCTAACCCACCCTTCCTAATCTACCCCACACGTCAACCCTGCACCACCAAACCCAATAATAATATCACTACACATCTGTGCCATCCCTTCAATATGCAACTACACTCTATCACTTTGCCATAGATTACATCTTTATGGGTGATGACTCACAACTTTCTCTTCTCCTTCTCATTCTTCTAAACCTATCTTTTAGATATTAGTTCTCAGAGACTGCTCAAGTTCCTTAATTCATATCAGTGAAGTCATGTACTGTTCATCCTTCAATGCCTGGTTTGCTTCACTCAACAAAAGGTCTTCAAGATTCATTCATGTTATCCTGTGTGTTAGCACTTTATTCCTTCTTACAGCTGAGTAATATGCCATTGTATGTATGTATGTACCATATTTTGTTTATCCATTCATCTGTTGATGGGCACCTGGGTTGATTCCAACTTTTGGCAATATGAACAATGCTGCTGTGATCATTGATGTGCATATATCTGTTCGTGTCTTTGCTTTCAGTTCTTCAGGGCATATATCCAGCAGTGGAATCACTGTGTCATATGGAAGATCTATAGTTAGGTGTTGAGGAAACACCAAACTGTCCTCCACAGTGGCCGGACCATTCCACAATCCCAC
This sequence comes from Tolypeutes matacus, assembly GCA_026826555.1. Lineage (NCBI taxonomy): Eukaryota > Metazoa > Chordata > Mammalia > Cingulata > Chlamyphoridae > Tolypeutes > Tolypeutes matacus. Next base: position 6,579,188 of record JAKSZT010054023.1, on the reverse strand, counting down.
CAGGAGTGGATGAGGGCTCCCATGCTCCAACATCCTCTCAAACAGTTATACTCTGCTGTTTTTTTAAATAGCTGCCATTCTAATGGGTGTAAGATGGTTTCTCCTTGTAGTTTTGTTTATGTTTTTTTTTTTTCCCAAAGAAGCCCCTGTATTTCAACTGCTCGTCCCCTCCCTGTCCCAAAAGTGTCAAGTGGTCACTGGCTCCACCTCATTGTTATAATTTCTTCCATTGCTAGAATCACCATATGTGAACAACAAAATACCATCAAGTCCACTCTACTCCATAGTTCTTCCCCTTATCCTGAGGGGACTGGGATGGTGATGTCCACTCCACCTCCAAGTGAGAGAGGGCTTATATCCCATGGATATGGTGGGTGGGATGATCCTGCCTGCAGATGCAGGCCCTCTCCATTCCCTGGGATGGCCATTGCCCATCGTTGTCTCCTCGCCAGGCGACTTGGATGAGTCCATTGAGCTGTAGGGTAGGAGTTGCAGCTCCACCGAGATTCCACGCACACCTGGCACATAGGTAGGCCAGAGGCTCCAGTCTTTGGAAGAATACCTAAAAACTTCAACATCACATATAGGTTTGAATAGAAGGGACTGATGAACCATGCGCAGGTAGGACTTATTTGAGTCCAATTGTGTCACTCTCAGGAGCACAGATTCCAAAATAGATCCCACTGATAAGGCATCAGTCTCTGGGGCTATCTCCACTTATATAGGACCTGGGTGTCTCCAGAGCTCTCAGGAACCCCTCTGTGTGGGGTGATAGGCACTTAGATGTTCTATGAGCTCCTACTGAGGTGTGCATAAGTGTTACCTCTGGGATGACCTCCCGACTCTCTTTGAAGTCTCTTAGCCACTTGAACTCATTTCTCTTTATCTTTTCCCCCTTTTATTCAAGGTCTTTTTCCAGTTGTGTTGCCAGTTGGCACTTGGTATTAATCCCTCGTTGCCAGGGAGGCTCATCCCCGGGAGTCATGTCCCACGTTGGGGGGAAGGTAATGCAATCATATGCTGAGTTTGGCTTAGAGAGAGGCCACATTTGAGCAACAAGGAGGCTCCCAGGTGGCAACCCTTAGGCACCCCACAACTGCAGGCTAAGTCTCAGTTACAAGAGCAAAGACTCACAAGGTTAGTCATCAATAAAAAGAACACATCAGTGCATCATCCTCTTTTGACAGACACTGTCCCTGCACTCAGAGGACTATTGCTGCTCCCTTGGAGACTGTGGCAGGGCTCTCCAGGCTGGGAATTCAGATTCCCTCATTTATTGTGTGATTGTCCACCTATCGTGACCATGCCCCATTTTTTGATCTTTTGAACGATTTTGTATATCTTTCACGTATATTCAGATGAACTAATTCCCATGAAATCCCCCTCCCAGAGACCCCCCACCAATAATCCCCTGCAGTACCCATTGTAACCCTTCTGTGATCCAAATCCTCCATGAACATGTAGTCCATAAAATAATCAAATACACTTACTAGTAACAAGAAACAAGTATGATAAGCTTACAAGCAAGAGACAAACATAAGGAAACTCAGGGGAAAAAAAAAAGAAAAGAGAAGGAAAAAAAACAAATAATCAAACAAAAAACAAAACAAAATAAAATGTAATTAGCAGATTGGGAAATTAAAAAAATGGGCAAAAAGGCAAAGGAAATGCCTTTAAATATCTATATATATATATAGATATTAATTTTTTTCCTTTGTCTTTTTTTTTTCTTTCCTTCCTTTTATCACTGTGTTATCGGATGTCTGGTGTGCCGTGACACCTTCCCCCTCTCAATCTGTGTATATACCCATTGTCTCCCAATTTTTCATTTAATTTTCAAAGAAGTTTTAGGTCCCAGCAAAGTCACACACGGAGTGGTGGAGACTCCCAGATACCAAACCACCCCCCCTTCCCGACCCCATATTTACCTCCCCCCCCCTTTTTTTTTTAATGTTAGCATTGTTATAACTGTTATACAGATAGCAAAATATAGCAACCAAACATTTTCAATGATTTACAGTATAGTTTACAATTTAGATGATACAGATTAATAATTTTCATGATATTTACCATGTCCTGTGTCCATTACTGTAAGGTAATGAAAAACCTTCCCTTTGACCACCAAACACCCCATAAGATCTTGACTGTTCCCTTCCCCCCAGCCCCCCAGAGCCCATGATACCACCCTCTCCCTACCCATGGAATGTCAAAATTCACAGTTACATGCCCTGGGAATTTGAACCTGCCCTTCCTAATCCACCCACCTGCCAGTGCTGCACCACCAAACCCAGGACCAACACCACTCATCTGCCCCATCCCCCAACATGTAACGACACTCTATCCCTTTACCATAGATTATGTCCATATGGGTGATGGCTCAAAGCCTGATCTTCTCTTACAATCCTTTGTTAACCTATCTTTCAGACAATGGTTCTCAGAGACTGCTCACTTTCCTCAGTTCAGATCAGTGAGGTCATATACTGTTCATCCTTCAGTGCCTGGCTTGCTTCACTGAACATAGGGTCTTCAAGATTCATCCACGTTATACCATGTGTTAGCACTTTGTTCCTTCTTACAGCTGAGTAATATTCCATTGTATGTATGTACTACATTTTGCTTATCCATTCGTCTGCTGATGGGCACCGGGGCTGATTCCAACTTTTGGCAATGGTGAACAATGCCGCTATGAACATTGGTGTGCATATATCTGTTTCTGTCTTTGCTTTCAGATCTTCTGTGTATATACCCAGCAGTGGAATTGCTGGATCATATGGAAGATCTATTGTTAGTTTTCTGAGGAACCGCCAAACTGTACTCCACAGTGGATGGACCATACCGCAGTCCCACCAGCATTGGATGAGGGTTCCTATTCCTCCACATCCTCTCCAACATTTAGTGTCTACTGTTTTTTTAATAGCTGCAATTCTGATGGGTGTAAGATGGTATCTCATTGTAGTTTTGATTTGCATTTCCCTAATAGCAAGCGATGTTGAGCATTTTTTCATGTGCTTTTTAGCGATTTATATTTCTTCCGTGGAGAAGTGTCTTTTCGGGTCACTTGCCCATTTTTTAAATGGGTTGATTGTCCTTTTATTTTCGAGATGTAGGAATTCCTTATATATGCAGGATATTAGGCTCCTATCAGATATATGGTTGCCAAAGATTTTTTCCCATTCGGTAGGCTGCCTTTTTATTTTCTTAATAAAATCCTTTGAGGTGCAGAAGTTTTTAATTTTGAGGATAACCCATTTATCTATTTTTTCTCTTGCTGCTCGTGCTTTGGCTGTGAAGTTCATGAAACTATTTCCTATTACAAGGTCCTGTAGATGCTTCCCTACATTATCTTCCAGGGTCTTTATGGTTTGGGCTGTTATATTTAGATCTTTGATCCATCTAGTGTTGATTTTTGTATAAGGTGTGAGATGGTATTCTTCTCTCATTCTTTTGGATATGGATATCCAGTTCTACAAGCACCACTTGTTAAAGAAGCCATTCTCTCTCAACTGAGTGGGCTTCATGACCTTGTCAAATATCAGATGACTGTATATGCGAGGATCTATATCAGAACTCTCAATCCGGTTCCATTGGTCAGTAGGTCTATCCTTGTGCCAATACCACGCAGTTTTGATCACTGTAGCTTTGTAGTATGTTTTAAAGTCAGGTAGTGTGATACCTCCAACTTCATTTTTCTTTTTCAATATATCTTTGGCAATTCGGGGTCTGTTGCCTCTCCAAATATATTTTGTGGTTAGTTTTTCCAGTTCCTTAAGAAATATAGTGTTGACTTTTATTGGGATTGCATTAAATCTGTAGATTAGTTTGGGTAGGGTAGACATCTTGATGATGTTTATTCTTCCTATCCATGAACGGGAATATTTTTCCATTTGTTTAAGTGTTCTTTGATTTCCTTTAACAGTGTTGTGTAGTTTTCTGTATATAAGTCCTTTACATCTTTAGTTAAATTTATATATCATTTTGCAAATGTTTGTATGTATTGTGAGAATTTTGATTTTTACCCATAATAAAATAAATAAATAAATAAATAAATAAAATTTATTCCTAGGTATTTGATTCTTTTATTTGCTATTGTAAATGGTATTTTTTTTCTGAGTGCCTCCTCAGTTGCTCGTTATTGGTGTACAGAAATGCTACTGATATTTGAGCATTGATCTTATAGCCTGCAACATTACTGAACTCCTTTATAAGTTCTAGAAGCCTTGTTGTAGATTTCTCAGGGCTTTCTATGTATAGGATCATGTCATCTGCAAATAATGAAATTTTTACTTCTTCTTTTCCAACTGGATTCCTTTTATGTCCTTTTCTTGTCTCAGTGCTTGTGCAAGTATTTCTAAGACCATGTTAAATAGGAGTGATGATAGTGGGCATCCTTGTCTTGTTCCCGATCTCAGAGGGAAGGCTTTTAGGATTTCACTGTTGAAAATGATGTTAGCTTTGGGTTTTTCATATATACCCTTTATCATTTTCAGAAAGTTTCCATCTATTCCTATCTTTGTAGTGTTTTTATGAGGAAAGAGTGCTGTATTTTGTTGAATGCTTTTTCTGCATCTATAGAGATGATCATGTGATTTTTTTCTTTCAATCTATTTATGTGGTGTATTATATTGATTGATTTTCTTATATTGAACCATCCTTGCATACCCGGGATGAAACCCACTTGGTCATGGTGTATAATCCTTTTGATATGTTGTTGAATGCGATTAGAAAATATTTTGTTAAGGATTTATCATCTAGGTTCATTAGAGAAATTTGTCTGTAATTTTCCTTTCTTGTGGTATCTTTATTTGGTTTTGGTATTAGGGTAATGTTGGCACCATAGAATGAGTTAGATAATATTCCTTCTACTTCTATTTTTTGGAAGAGCTTAAGTGGAATTGTTGTTAGCTCTTTCCAGAATGTTTGGTAGAATTCACATGTGAAGCCATCTGGTCCTGGACTCTTCTTAGTTGGGAGGCTTTTAATGACTGAGTCTATCTCTTTACTTGTAATTGGACTGTTGAGTTCATCTATTTCTTCTTTCATCAATGTCGGCTGATTGTGGGTTTCTGGAAACTTGTCCATTTCCTCTAAATTGTCATTCTTGTTGGCATATAATTTTTCAAAGTATCCTCTTATGATACTCTTTATTTCTGTGGGGTCAGTAGTGATATCACCTTGCTCATTCTTTATTTTATGTATTTTCATCTGTTCTCTCTTTTTCTTTGTTAGTCTGACTAAGGGTTTTTCAAATTTGTTGATATTTTTGAAGAACCAGCTTTTGGTTTTGTTTATTGTTTCCAGTGCTTTCTTATTCTCTATTTCATTTAGTTCTGCTCTAATCTTTGTTATTTCATTCTTTCTACTTCCTTTAGGTTTAGTTTGTTGTTGTTTTTCCAATTCTTCCAAGTGTGCAGTTAGGTCTTCTATTTTAACTCTTTCTTATTTTTTTATATTTGAATTTATGGCTATGAACTTCCCTCTCAGGACTGCTTTCGCAGCATCCCATAGGTTTTGATATGTTGTGTTGTCGTTTTAATTAATTTCAAGGCAGTTACTGATTTCTTTTGAAATTTCCTCTTTGACCCACTGTTTGTCTAAGAGTGTGTTGTTTAACTTCCATATTCTTGTGCCTAACCTGTTTCTCTGGCCCTTAATAATTTCCAATTTCATTCCATTGTGGTCAGAGAAATTACTTTGTATAATCTCAATTTTTCTGAATTCATTGAGTGTTGTTTTGTGGCCTAGCATGTGGTCTATTTTGGAGTATGTTCCATGTGCATTCGAGAAGAATGTAAATCGTGCTGTATTTGGGTGTAGTGTTCTGTATATGTCTATTAAGTCCAAGTCTTCTAATGTATTGTTGAGAGCCTTAGTTTCTTTATTGATTCTCTGCCCCGATGTTCTGTCTAATGATGATAGTGGTGTGTTGAAGTCCCCTGGTATAATTGTAGAGGAATTTATTTCTCCTCTTAGTTTTTCCAGAGTTTGCCGCACGTATTTTGAGGCACCTCGAATAGGTGCGTAAATGTTGATGATTGTTCTCTCCTCTTGAGTGATTACTCCTTTTACTAACATGCAGTGTCCATCTTTGTCTCTTACAGTAGTTTTGCATTTAAAGTCTATTTTATCTGATATTAGAATAGCTACTCCTGCCCTTTTTTGGCTATTGTTAGCTTGTAAAATGGTTTTCCAGCCATTCACTTTCAGCCTTCTTGAATCCCTGGGTCGAAGGTGGGTTTCTTGTAGACAACATATAGATGGATCATATTTCCTTATCCATTCTGCCAATCTGTGTCTTTTGATTGGTGAATTTAATGCATTAACATTCAGTGTTATTACTCATAACGAATTTCTTACTTCAGCCATTTTTTCTTTTGGTTAATATATGTCATATGTTGTTTTGTTTCTCTTTTTGACTTTTCAGTTTTTTTTAAACTCTCCTCCAATTCTCTCTCCCTTGTTTTTTCCTTTCAACTTGTAGAGATTCCTTTAGTATTTCTTGAAGTGCTGGTTTCTTCTTGACATACTCTCTTAATTTCTGTTTATCTGTGAATATTTTGAACTGTCCATCAGTTTTGCTGGATAGATCTTTCGTGGATGGAAGTTTTTTTCTTTTAGTGTTTTGACTATGTCATACCACTGTCTTCTTGCCTCCATGGTTTCAGCTGAGAAATCAGCACTTAATCTTATTGTACTTCCCTTGTATGTGATGGCTCTCTTTTCTCTTGCTGCCTTGAGTATTTTCTCTTTGTCTTGAGCATTGAACATTTTGACAAGTATATGTCTTAGAGTTGGCCTGTTGGGATTTATACTATTTGGGGTGCGCTGTGCTTCCTGGATCTGCACATCCATCTCTCTCAATAGAGTTGGGAAGTTTTCAGCCATTATTTCCTTCAACACTCCTTCTGTTTCCTTTCCCTTCTCTTCTCCTTCTGGGATGCCCATAATGCGTATGTTTGTGCGTTTTGTATTATTGGTTACTTCCCTGAGACCATGCTGGGTTTTTTCTATCTTTTTGTCTATCTGTTCTATAATCTCTTTGATTTCAGCTGTATTGTCTTCCATATCACTCATTCTTTCCTCTGCCTGTTCAAATCTGCTGCCATGTGAGTCCAGCATCTTTTTCATTTCTTGGCTTTTGCCTTTGTTCACCATGATTTCCATTACCTTTTTAGGCATGATAGCTATTTCTTCAATATGTTCTTCCAGTGTCTTCTTTATATCCTTAGTCTCTTCTTTCAGTTCTTTAAGTTGATCCATGATATTTGTTTGGATAGCTTTGATTAGTTGTTTGATGTTCTGCCTTGCTTACTGGTTTTTATTTTGTGCATTGGACTGGTCCATGTTTTCCAGTTTCTCAGAGTCATTTGTATTTTTTTGTTGCCCTCGGGTCATCATATTATCTTGATGGGTATGTTCAGTTGATTAGCTTTTCTCTATGCTTTAGAATTTTATTTAGCTGTTGGTTCTGCATGTGAGTTAAGTTTTCTTTTTGGCAATTTTTCTTCTTATTTTATTTCCTTGCTTCTTTCTATGTTCCCTTGAAGGCAAAAGGTTAGGGCCAAAGGAATCAAAAGATGTAAGGAAGGCAGAAGGATAATAGTAATATTGATAAAAGTTAGAAGATGGCCAAAATGAGACTTAATGAGATGAATATTTAACTTGTGTAGGCAGTGTAGAGTACTAGGAAAAAATATGAAGTTCCTACAATGGAGTGGGAAAACAAATGGAGGAATATATATAGTGATTTAGAAGGCTAGATTTATGTGGAAGGAGAGAAATAGTAAAGAAAGGTCTGAAAGGAAAAAGTTAATACTAATATATAAAAAAAAGGAAAAAAACAAAATAGATGAAATAGAAATTGATACCCTTGAGTTGTGGGCCTATGAAAAAATGTTGTCTCTAAGAGCCACAACAGAAAACAGAAGGCAGAAAGATGAAGGAAGGATAAGCAATAGTTTGTAATACAGAATCTATATATACAGCTAGTGGGAAGTTACTGAAAAAGAAGCCCAGCAAAGAAGCAACAAGCTGGCAGCACCTAATTACAAAAAAAAAAAAAAAAAAAAAAATTAGAAGGAAAAAGGAAGGGGGGAGGAAAGAGGAAAGAATAGCAAGTGACCAGAGAGAAACCAAAGATCCACACAGGCAAGCAGTCAAACAAAGCTAAGGGGGGTCAATGATTCCCCTAGGGTCCACGTGGATCCTTCCTGCCTATTTGTGTTTATCTATCAATTTCCCCACAGGGTTCTATATGTAGGTCCTGAAGCAGCTTTTAGCTATTAAACTAAATTAAAAAGAATTTATTTTTCATTTGTTGAGGTGACCTTCTCACTTTTTTTTTTTAATTTTTATTTTTTTATCCAAATGCAGGACCCAAAATAATTCCTCCTCTAGACCAACTCCCTTACAGAAGGGACCCTAGCTGGGCCCGTGGAAATTAATCAAGCACGTCCCCCTTTCTGTACTCCCCAGATTAGCTGTAGCTCTGTTGTTAGTCATTGAGGAGTGCTAAAGACAGCCGATTCTGCCCCTTCTGGAGCCGAGCTCGAGTGTCACCGGGCTGCTAAGTAAATCAGTTTGAGTAGAGATTCATGTCTGCTCTCAGCCTGATGCTGCTTCAGGTCGGCTTATCTGCTCCCCAAAGCTATGGGGCAGTGCAGGCAGCCAGATCGATGTCTAAAAATAAAAAATACCCTTCCCTGTCCTCCAACAGAACCCTCCCTCTTTTGGGAAGTGTCCCTTCTTCCTGGCTCCACAGCGGCCCAAGTCTTATCCCTGGGTGGCTAGGGAAATCAGCTCCGTTCCCCGACCAGATCCCCCCTCTGGTTCACCGGGTGCTGATTAGCTCGTTTGTTCTGTTCACACAAGGTCCAAGGGGCGCCAGGCTGCCAGATCCCCAGAAATTAAAACTTTTTCGCCCTGCTCATGGCTCCAAATGGCCGTTTTATTTTATTTTATTTTTCCTCCCTAACCACGGGGCTCAGGGGTCTGTGCCAACCACCACCGGGAGCCTTAAAACTCACGAATCTCTACTGTTCCATCCACGCTGTTGATCCACACCGATAGATGTCCCAAGCTTCTCACTCCATGCGTCCACAGCACAGACCTCTGGGCAGGACCCCGTCCTCAATTGGCCTTGCTTTGGGAGCTTGCAGTGTGTGCCCTCCTACACTAACGCCATCTTGGGCCCCTCTCTCCTTGTAGTTTTGATTTGCATTTCTCTAATAGCTAGAGATGTTGAGCATTTTCTCATGTGCTTTTTAGCCATTTGTATTTCTTCCTTGGAGAAGTGCCTTTTCAGGTCACTTGACCATTTTTTTTTTTTTTTTTTTAAGATTTTATTTATTCATTCATACCCCCCCCGCTGCCCGCGCTCGCCGGGTCAGCCAACCACACTGTGCAGGCGGGCCCGCCCCCACCAGGAGGCCCCGGGAACTGAACCCGGGGCCTCCCACATGGCAAACGGGAGCCCCACTGATTGAGCCACAGCCGCCTCCCACTTGCCCATTTTTAAGAGGGTTATTAGTCTTTTTATTTTTGAGGTGTAGGATGTATTTATGTATGCAGGATATTAGGCTCTATGAGATATAATGTTGCCGAACATTTTCTCCCATTGGGTAGGATGTCTTTTTTTTTTTTTTTTTTTATTGGTAATGTCCTTTGAGGTGCAAAAGTTTTTAACTTTGAGGAGATCCCATTTATCTATATTTTCTTTTGCTGCTTGTGCTTTGGGTGTGATGTTCATGAAACCATTTCCTATTACAAGCTGCTGTAGATGCTTCCCTACATTATCTTCCAAGGTCTTTATTGTCTTGGCTCTTATATTTAGATCTTTGATCCATCTTGAGTTGATTTTCATATAAAGTGTGAAATGGTGTTCCTTTCTCATTCTTTTGGATATGGATATCTAGTTCTCCATGCACCACTTGTTGAAGGGTCCATTGTCTCCCAACTGAGTGAGCTTGGTGAACTTGCTGAATATAATATCGCTCCATATGCAAGGATTTATATCAGAACTCTCAATTCAGTTCCATTGGTCAATATGTCTACCTTTGTGCCAATACCATGTAGTTTTGGCCGCTGTAGCTTTGTAGTATGCTTTAAAGTCAGGTAGCGGGAAGCGGCTGTGGCTCAATCAGTAGGGCTCCCGTTTACCATATGGGAGGCCCCGGGTTCGGTTCCCGGGGCCTCCTGGTGAAGGCAAGCCCGCCCGCACGGTGTGGTTAGCTGACCCAGCGAGCACAAGCAGCAAGGGGGGGATAAATGAATAAATAAATAAAATCTTAAAAAAAAAATAAAATAAAGTCAGGTAGTGTGATACCTCCAACTTCATTTTTCTTTTTCAATATGTCTTTGGCGATTTGGTGCCTCTTACCCTTCCAAATACATTTTATAGTTTGTTTTTCCAGTTCCTTAAAAAACACAGTGCTGACTTTTATTGGATTGCATTAAATATGTATATTAGTTTGGATAGGATAGACATCTTGATGATGTTTAGTCATCCTATCCATGAATAGGGAATATTCTTCTATATATTTAATTCTTCTTTAATTTCCTTTAACAGTGTTGCGTAGTTTTCTGTATTAAGTCCTTTACATGTTTAGTGAAATTTATACTAGGTGTTTAATTCTTTTAGTTACTATTGTAAATGGTATTTTTTTCATGATTTCCTCCTCAGATTGCTAGTTATTGGTGTACGGAAATGCTACTGATTTTTGAGCATTGATCTTATAGCCTGTGACGTTATTGAACTCCTTTATAAGTTCTATAAGCTTTGTTGTAGATTTCTCAAGGCTTTCTACATATAGGATTATGTTGTCTGCAAAAATTTAAATTTTTACTTCTTCTTTTCCAATTTGGATGGCTTTTATATCTTTTCTTTCCTCAGTGCTCAAGCAAGTACTTCTAAGACAATTTTAATGGGAGTTGTGATAGTGAGCATTCTTGTTTGTTCCTGATCTCAGAGGGAAACCTGTTAGAATTTCGCCATTTAAGATGATGTTAATTTTGTGTTTTTCACATATACCCTATAATATGTTCAGGAATTTTCCTTTTATTGTTATCTTTTGAAGTGTTTTTATCAGTAAAGTGTGCTGTGTTTTGTCAAATGATTTTCTACATCTTTAGAGAGGATCATGTGATTTTTTTCTTCAACCTGTTAATGTGGTTTATTACATTGATTGATTTTCTTATGTTGTACCATCCTTGCATACCCAGGATGAGACCCACTTGATCATGGAGTATACATCTTTTGATATGTTGTTGAATGCAATTAGCAAGTATTTTGTTTAGGATTTTAGCATCTAGGTTCATTAGAGAAATGAAATTGGTCTGTAATTTTCCTATCTTCTGGTGTCTTTGTTTTGCTTTGGTATTAGTGTAATGTTGGCATCATAGAATGAGTTATGCAATGTTCCTTCTACTTCTATTATTTGGAAGAGCTTAAGCAGAATAGGTATTAGCTCTTTCTGGAATGTTTGGTAGAATTCACTTGTGAAGCCATCTGGTCCTGGGCTCTTCTTAGTTGGGAGGTTTTTGATGACTGAGTTTATCTCTTTACTTGTAATTGGACTGTTGAGTTCATCAATTTCTTCTTTCCTCAATGTAGGCTGCTTCTGAGTTTCTAGGAATTTGTCCATATCTTCTAAATTATCATTCTTGTTGGCATATAATTTTTCAAAGTACCCTCTTATGATACTCTTTATTTCAGTGGTGTCCATATTGATATCCCCTTCTTCATTCCTTATTTTATGTATTTGCATCTGCTATCTCTTTTTCTTTGTTAGTCTGGCTAAGGGTTTGTCAATTTTATTGATCTTGAAGAACCAGCTTTTGGTTTTGTTTATTTTTTCTAGTGCTCTCTTATTTTCTATTTCATTTAGATCTGCTTTAATCATTGTTATTTCCTTCTTTGTACTTCCTTTGGGGTTAGTTTCTTGTTGTTTTTCCAATTTCTCCATGTGTGCAGATAGGTCTTCAATTTTAACTGTTTCTTCTTTTTTAATATATGTATGTATGGCCATGAATTTCCCTGTCAGTACAGCTTTTTCTGCATCCCATATGTTTTGATATGTTGTCTTGCCATTTTCATTTGGTTCTAGGTAGTTACTGATTTTTTTGAGATTTCCTCTTGACCCACTGTTTGACTAAGAGTGTGTTGCTTTACTTCCATATCTTTTTGCCTAATCTGGTTCGCTAGCCCTTAGTGATTTCCAATTTCATTCCATTGTGGTCAGAGAAATTACTTTGTATAATCTTAATCTTTCTGAATTCATTGAGAGTTGTTCTGTGGCCTAGCATGTGGTCTATCTTGCAGTATGATCCATGTGCACTCAAGTAGAATGTATATCCTGCTGTATTTGTGTGTAGCATTCTGTATATATATATATACTAGGTCCAGATCCTCTATTGTATTATTCAGAGTCATTTTTTCTCTATTGATTCTCTGTCGAGATGTTCTCTCTAATGGTGAAAATGTTGTATTAAAGTCCTCCGCTATTATTGTAGAGGCATTTATTTCTCAACTTAGTTTTTCCAGTGTTTGTCTTGTGTAGTTAGGGCACCTGGATTAGGTGCATAAATGTTTATGATTGTTCTCTTTTCTTGAAAGATTACCCTTTTTACTAATATATAGTGTCCATCTTTGTCTCTTACACTATTTTTGCATTTAAAGTTTATTTTGTCCAATATTAGGATAACTACTCCTGCAGTTTTTGGTTATTGTTTGCTTGTAAAATTGTTTTCCAGCCATTCACTTTCAGCCTCCTTGAATCTCTGGGTCTAAGGTGGGTTTCTTGTAGACAGCATATAGATGGATCATATTTCCTTACCCATTCTGCCAATCTGTGTCTCTTGACTGGTGAGTTTAATCCATTAACATTCAGTGTTATTACTCATAATGAATTTCTTACTGCAGCCATATTTTCTTTTGGTTAATGTATATAATATGTTGTTTTTATTTCTCTTTTTGTATTTTTAGTTGTTCTTACACTCTCCTCCAACTCTATCTCCCTTGTTTATTCCTTTCAACTTGTAGAACTTCTTTTAGTATTTCCTGAAGTGTAGGTTTCTTTTTGGCATACTCTCTTAATTTCTGTTTATTTATAAATATTTGAACTCTCCGTCATTTTTGAATTCCAGTTTTGCTGGATAGAGAATTCTTGACAGGAAGTTTTTTCTTTTAGCACTTTTACTATGTCATACCAATGTCTTCTTGCCTCCATGGTTTCAGATGAGAAATGAGCACTTAATCTTATTGTGCTTCCCTTGTATGTGATGGTTCTTTTTTCTCTTGCTGCCTTGAGTACTTTCTCTTTGTCTTAAGCATTGGGTATTTTGATAATTATATGTCTTGGAGTAGGCCTGTTGGGATGAGTATTTTTTGGGGTGTGCTGTGCTTCCAGGACATGGTCATCCATCTGCCTCAATAAGGTTGGGAAGTTTTCAGCCATTATCTTCTTCAAAACTCCTTCTGTTCCCTTTCCCTTCTCTTCTCCATCTGGGATGCCTATAAAGTTTATTTTTGTGTGTTTTGTGTTGTCAGTTAAATCCCTAAGTCCCTGCCAGAATTTTTATATTTTTTTCTCTATCTATTCTACTATCTGATTTCAGATATACTGTCTTCCACATCACTAGTTCTTTCTTCTGCCTGTTCAAATCTGCTGTTATGTGAATCCAGCATCTTTTTGATTTCTTGAATTGTTCCATTCTTCACAATCATATCTGTTATCTTTTTATGTATGTTTACAATTTCTTCAGTATGTTCTTCCAGTGTCATCTTAATATCCTTCATCTCTTCCTTCACTTCATTAAGTTGGTCCATGATATTTGTTTGGACAGCTTTGATTAGTTGTTTGATGTTCTGTTTAGTTTGTTCATTGGACTGGTCCATGTCTTCTTGTTTCTCAGTATGGTTTGTAATTTTTTGTTACCCTCATTTTATCTTGATGAATTTATCCAGTGATTAGCTTCTTTCTCTGTTCTAGAGTTTTATTTAGCAGGTGGTTCTCTCTGTGTGTTAGGTTTTCTCTTTGACACTTTGTTGTTCTTGTTTTATGTCCTTGTTTTTTTCTATGTTCCCTTGGAGGAAAAATATTAGGGTCAGAGGAATTGAAAGAGGTTCGAATGGAAAAAGTGTAATTGTAATATTGATCAAAGTTAGAAGAGGGTCCATATCAGACTTAATAAAATGAATACTTAACTCATGTAGGCAGTGTAGAGTAATAGGGAAAAAAAGGGGGAGTACCTACAATGGAATGGGAAACCAAATTAAAAAAATATATAGAATGATTTAAAAGGCCAGAATGATGAGGAGAGAGAAAAAGAGTAAAGAAAGGGCTGAAAGGAAAATGTTAATTTTTAAAAAAGGAAAAGAAAACAGAATAAACAAGAGAGAAATCAACACCTGTGAAGTTGAGGACTAATGAAAAAAGGTGGAATATAAGAACCACAACAGAAAGCAGAAGGTAGAAAGGTGAAGGAAGGAATAGAGCATTGGTAGACAAAATCACTATACACAGAAAATCAAGGAAAAGGACCACAGCAAAGAAGAAGCAAGCTAGCAGCTCCTAATTAAAAAAAAAAAAAATTAGTGGGGGAGGAAAGAGGGAAGAAAAGCAAGAAACAAACAAATAAAGAAAAACCAAACAAACACACAAGCAAGCAGCCAAACAAAGCTAAGGAAGAACAGCGTTCCTTCTTGGGCCCTTGTGGAGCCTCTCAGCCTGCATTCATCAATCAATTACCCACAGACTTCTCTCTGCATGCTTTGAGGCAGATATTAGTGATTAAGTTAAAAAAAAATTTATGTTCAGAAATAAGGGACCCAAAAGAAGGCCTCTTTTGGACTAACTCCTCTGCTTAGGGTACCCTAAATAGACTCATGGAAACTTAACAAACACTTCCCACTGCTTGACCCCCCCCCCCCCGCCAGGGTGCTGAGACTCTGATACTCAGCATGGAACTATAAAATTGGCTGGCTCTGTCCCCTCCTGAGCCAAACATTTGTATCCCAGGGTGGTTAGGTAAGTAAGGCTTCCCCAGCAGATTCTCCTCTCACCTCAGCCTGGCACCACTTCAAACCAGCTGGTTGAGACCCCAAACCTTCAAGGAGGTCCAGGAAGCCAAACCCGTGTAAAGGAAACCCCTCTCCACCCTCTGCCAGAACCCTTCCACTCTTGGAGAGTGCTCCCTCTCACCAGGTTGCCTGTGAGATTTTGGGCTCACTATAGCCCTTTGCCCTGAGGGTGGGGCTTAGCCATCTGTGACCATGATTTCCAGCTGGGGAAAAAAGCTCATGATTTTATATTGAGCATTCTTCCTCACTGTCCAGTTCCCTCCACATTGATGCCCCAAGATTCTTGCTCCACAGGCTCTCAGAACAGACTACCCATGCAGGATCCTGCGCCAATCAGCGGTCCTCCATGAGAGATGGTGAGTGCCCACCTAAACTGATGCCATCTTCCCCTTTTTCAGCTCATTTATTTTTTTTATAGTTCTCATCACTTGCAAATATCAGAAGCCAATTAATATAAAGCCAGCAACATATTAAATTTCCTTTTTCTCATTATTTTGACAAGTACTCCTGTGGCTTTCCAATACCTCATATAACTTTCCACTGAAGGACAGTTTATAGAGATTGTGTTTCATGCATTAGTTTTCCACAGCCTCTGTAACAACTTACCACAAACTTGGTGGGTTACCTCCTGAGAGAAAATGTTTCCTTGCCTTTTCAGTCACCAGAGCTGCATGCCTTGCCTTTTCAGCATCTAGTAGCTCATAGCATTCCTTCACTCTTGGTCCCTTCCTCCATCATCAGTGTACTTCACAATCTCTTGAAATCTCTGTCTCTGCTGTGGTTGTAACATCACCTTCTCTCTTCTGTGTGGTCATATCTATGTCTGATTCCTTCTTATAAGAACACTTGAATAGCACTTAGGGTCCACTCATTTAATCTGGATGATATCCTCATCTTAAGATCCTGAACTTAATTACAAATACCTTTTTCCTATATTGACTAACATTCATATTTTCCAGGGACTAAGCACTAGATTTATTTGAGGGTCCAGGAACAATTATTCAGTCCACCATTTTCAAAATACATTCCACTGGGTGAAAACTGCAACCCAATTATATATGTCTTAATTTCCTGGCTGCCATGACAAATACAAGAAAGTGAGTTGGCTTAAATAGTAGGGATTTGTGGACTTATGGTTTCAGAGGCTAGAAGGCTTGTGTCATTCCAGGGTTGTTGGCATTCTGGCTCAGTGAAAATCTTTGAGTTCCTTGACTTTCCTGACACATGATGATGCCTTCTCTTTTCTTTTCTGTGTTCCATGGACTTCCTGGTTCTGGCTTCACCCCACAGCTTTCTCCTTTATAGGTCCTCTAGTAATTAGGATTAAGACACAACTTGATTCAGTTGGCCACATGTTAATGAAAAAGAATATCTTCAAAAGGTCCTGTTTATAATGGGTTCACACCCACAGAAATGGGATTAAGATTAATAACAGGCTTTTATTTCAGGGGTACGTCATTCAACCTGCTGTTATATTTATATATATGATTTTCTAAAATGAGTACATCAAGGCAAGAAGACTGAACTCAACCTGGTTCTGCTGCATGTTTAGGACCTGGGCCTGTGGAAAATTATTGAAAGTCTGTATGCATCTGTTTCTTCACCTAACAAGGAAAGAAAAGGATGCGATCACTTATTTTAAACTTTATATTTTAAAAATGAAACCCTAGCCTTTAAATAATTGAAACCCCATATATAAAACTGATAAAGGAAGAGAGGCTGTGATTATCATCCTGGGTCCAACTTGTTAATTCCAGCTGGGGTTGTAAGCTCAGCTCACCATGGAGAGAATATCGGGTCGACAGAATGGCTGACTGGCCCTGATTTGTACTGCCTCCTTCATACTCATTGTTTCCAAGCCATTGTAAAAAGTCCACCTCACATGGGTCCTCACTAACAAAATGGATGACAGGAAAGTGTGGTGCTTAGTAGCCATATCTTTCATCGTCTTGTTTAGTCACATGGATGCTGAGTGGAATGGAGGCTCAGCTCTGTACTCAGCCTCTGACCCTCCCATAGAAGGGAATTGGGGTACCACCTGCTTCTTCAGGGCAGGGATGGAAGAACACCTCCCACTCAAACTCTCAATCACTGTCACAGCAAGTGATCAGAGCACCAGTTGCTTCTGCCAGGTGGACAATAGTAGGTGAACTCTTTTTCTGTTTCTGTTGGCAGTTTTGGTTTGGAGGCTCCTGAACTACCTTGATAGAATAAATGGTAGGTTACCAGAAAAACCAAGAAACTGGGCATTGTATTGTCCCTCAACCTTCTAGAAATCCTACCTTCTTTCTACCTTTAACAAATTTCTATGCTTGTTTGTTATATTGTTTATTTCCAGAATTTCTAGATACAAGGGGGTGGTTCTAGGAGAATTTTTGCTACTGCCTCTTGGCTGAACCTGAAGTCTTTCTCAGAAGAGACAGGGCTTCCCACATGACCTAGAACATCTTGACCAAATAAGTAATATTCATGACTCTGATGTACCTTTGTTATTTTCCTCACATCTCTGTGATACAGAGTATGATCTGGGAATGAATAAGAAATAATGTCTTCACAATATATTTGCTAATTTAATCCTGCCTCCATAGGGACAGGTATGAAGAAATAAATACTGAGTCCATTTCCCCATCAAATGTTTGGATTTTTAATAAACAAATACACTCGGGTAGCTAGTAAGTGACTGGAATATGCTCAGGCATGTCATGAACATAGCACTTAGAGATGGGTCTAGTTGGGGGGGCAGGTGCAGTAAAAAGTTCATTCTTATCAGTACTACAGGTGCTGGTGTTGAGAAGGACATCATTCCAAGAATGTTATAAGTCCATGTGCAGAATAAATTCCCAGAATTCCCCTGAGTCAGGATTGAATATCACACATTTTATTTTAATTATTTTTTAACACAACCCTAGGATATAAACTTTGTGAAGCTTGGAACTTTGAATACTTTACCACTTAGTTCCTAGAAAAAAATCCAGGTCTGGAACACTAGAGACCATCAATAAATATTTGTCAACTAATTTAATGTTTACATGTAAAAGAATAAGTTCATTTACATTTAAAATACATCTCCTCTATGGCCCTTGATTTCTAAATATTTGTGAGTTAAATTCTCCTTAAAGATCACAAAGATGCTATGGACCCACTCCATAGTTATGCAAATAAGCAAACAGGAAAAGGTAAGCCAAAACCAACCCTTCCAATGCATTACTCATTTTTCCCTCCAGGTGGTGCCAAAGGACCTTTTCATCTGTGAAAGCCTGAGCAATACAACAGGATTGTTGCAAAGTTTTAGAATAAGCTTAGTTTTCCATAACCTCTGTTCTTGAGATCTAGGCTTCCTCTCTAAAATGGCATCCAGAATCTCCCTTAAACATTTTTCTTCTTATTCCTTCAGGAAGTTAAAATATGGGCCTTTACCAAATATATTTTCAGTACCTCCAGTCACTTAATCTTGAGAACCCGATAATTAGGATTAGTGTTCCCATTTTGGCTAAGTGAAAACAGTTTCAGAGAGTAAGTTGTTACTACTTACAACAGTAAGCAGTGTAGCCTAGATAAGAGTATAGGTTTGGCTGCAAACTCTTGTAGTTTTTTTTTTTTTATTTATTATTTCATCCAAGTTAATTGCTCCCTTGATGAGGCTTCAAGAGAACTTCAAGACTTGAATTAATTTGCATTTCAGAGATCTCCAGAGTATCAGCCTCTTTTTTTCCAAACAGGTTCCTTTTTACACACAGGAAAACCTCTAGCACTCTTTCTTCCAGAGACCCAAAGTCCACTAACAGCAGTTCTCCCAAGTACACTCAGCACTAACTGGCTATAGTACTCAACAGGTAGGCATCTTCCAAGCTGGTTGTTGTACAGACATATCATCCTCCCTGTAGACATAGGCCAGGGAGACAGAGCAGATGTATCTGTGGAAGGAAACAGAAAGACATCTGGTCCTCAGGGAAAGCATGTTTTCAGTTTTTCCTCTGGGTCCAGGGCTCATGTAATAAAGTAGTTTGGCAATGGAAATGCCTTACATATAATCTGAAAATTGGGGAAATTAGGGGCATGAGAGGGTAATGGACTCATACAGTCACAAAGTAAGTTACTGCCAGATTTTCAGTCTTACATCAGGTCTCAAGAAACTTTTGTTTAATTTTCCTGCTATCCTATGTATGTCCTTCCATTTCTAAGGACAACATTCTAGGCTGAGGAATATATCTAAAATAATAACTTGGCTCAGCCTTGAAAAATTTATAAGATCAGAAAAAATTAAGTATGTTTAGAAATTTTGATGATGTGTCACTTCTTTCATTCTAAATTTCAGTCAGATTCCTTAGTCTCTCTTACTTAAACTAGACTGAGAAACTTTTTGCGATTGCTAAGAAACTGAGAATACTCTTTGAACTGAGAAAACTGAGAAGGCTTTTTGAAGCAGGGAGCTTCTACCTTAGAACACAGAAAACATCTAGGCTTTTGCTGGATGATTATGCAGAATTAGTACATTTCTCCCTCCAGTAAAAATACTTCCATTCCCCAGATGGAAACCCTGTAACATCCACTGGGATTTCTCTTAAGAGTTAGGCTCAATCACAACCTCCTCCCCTCCTCTGAAGTGCATGACTACAAGTGACTGCAATGCAGAAAAGGTTAAATAAAGCTTATTAAAAAACTGCACAGCTGCCTCTTGAGGGTAAACAAGGTTCATTTTAATGTCTAGCTTCTCTATCTGGCTGAGTCAGCTAATAATTCTTTAGTCTAACTATATGGTCCAAAGCTAAGCCTAGTTTTGCTTCCTGTCATGCTGGAAGAAGTCTTTGTTCATAGATGCTCCATGGTAGTCTTATTTGAATATAATCTTTCTTCACCAGATTTAGACAAGTGCATCTGTAGAAACTTTCAAAGAGATAGCATTCTGTTTTAATCAAACACTTGGCTCTGTAGGGCTATCCAAGCCAAAGAAAATGAGATGAGTTGATTTATGACAGAAATCTTTATTATAATGTGTCCTCAGTAATATGTTAGCATACCCACATACATATGTAATGGTATGCTAACCATAGCTCAGGGATCACCTCATGGATTGAGGTTAACCAATAAATTAAAATTAAAACATGGGTAACGGGGTTGGACTAAGGGCAAAAATCCATATTTTGTCTGGTAAGAAATTGCATATTTCTCAGAATTTCCCTGAAGAAAAACTGTGACCAGAGATTTTAAAAAATAAAACACGTAGCACCCACCCCTCACCCTCAGAAAAAAATAGATCCCAAATGATACAGTTACAATAAATGTGCTTCTCAGAACAAGAACATTCATTCCACCTCATACTCTGGCTTCAAGGGAGTCTGCCTCTCAGCTGGGGCAGAGAGATTCACATGGGCACTTGGGCTGGGTGCATCCTGGGCTCTGGGGGTAGAGGGGCAAGTTGCACTCTGGGAACAAGGGAGCCACACACACCTGAGGAGATGTCTGGTGCATCACCTGTGTATCAGAGCTCTCCAGGTCACTGCAGATGCTCCCAAGCTGGGCCAGGCTGATGTCTTAGGGTTTGCTGGCCAGGCAGTCTTTCTTGCCCAGAGTTTTGGTGTTTGCAGGAGGGATTCTCCTCACTGCTGCCACTACGACTACTTTCCTCTTCATCTCTGTCATCTGAGCAGAATCATAATTGGAGTCCTCCTTGCTGCTTCCACTCCCTAGCTGATAGTGTCTTGGTTTGGCTTTGAAGTCCACTTGGATTTTATTATTGTTGCATCCACTGTCCTGTGAGTTGCAAGAACTGATTTTGGAGTTGGCTATCAAATATATTCTTGCATTGTCACTAATTTCAAAGACTGACTGTGTCTTTGGGAAAACTTCCTTTTGGACATTGGCATGGACTTCTAACTTGTTCTATTTCCCCATGCCCATGGACAGAATGCCCCTCTCAGCATGTCCACTGGGAGGACTAAAAAGCTAGCTATTTCCTTGTCAGGGCCTGCAGGGCACTGAGTTCACCTGTAGAGCTTCCACTAGTGATCACTGCACTAGTCAGGCCTTCAGGCTCTTTTTCCCCATGCTGGGATTCTTGCAAATGCACCAGGCATCTGTCACTGATTGGACCATCATCTTCATCAAACTCACGCCCCCTTTCCCTTGCTTGTACCAACTCCACAGATTTTACCATGACAGAGAGAAATAGGCACAACCCTATAGACATAAGACAGCATAATAGGGATGCCAAGACCAACACTAGCAGCAATATATGGACATATGCAGCAATAACTGGGGATGCCATACCTCACAAAGTCACTTCTCCTGCCATAGCCAAAGTCCTTTTGTGCTTGGAGGTTTTTCTTCCCTCCTACCTGCTGAAGATCTTCCTGCCAATACAACCATGGATGCCAGTGACCATGGTAAGACTGGCAATGCCAACCATGAGGGAAATCCCCACCAGAGCACCAGTCAATGTGTCCAAAGTTGTATTCTTGCAACACGTTTTTTTGCCCAAGAATGTGCAATTGCAGCTGGAGGGGCTGAGGTAATGTAAGTCTGGGATCTCTTTCAGACAAAGCCAGCAAAATCCACGGACAAATTCCGCACAGGTCGTGTGATTATAGCTTCTGCAACTGCCTTGATGTCAGCGTTGCATCCTATGCATGGTCTGATGTCTTCTGGTCCAGATTCTTGTGCTTAACAGAGCTGAAGTTACCTGCTTTGTATCTCAAACTGTGTCCTCTGCTGACGGGTCATATCATAGGTCTATTTCGGATGCCATGTCTGCTTGTGGTGGTAGCAGAGCTCAGCCTGGTCACCTTCCCCCTCACAGGTCAGCCTTGGGCAGCTGGCACAGGCACAGGCAATGACAGCACACCCACAGTTCAGGAACAGGCACCGGCAGCATCTGGGTCAGAGGCCAGGCAGCCCTGCAGCATGAATCCTTCTTGCTCTTGCACTGGTGGCAGATCAGCGAGCAGTCAGCTGGTGTCCTGAGGAGAAGACGCTGTAGATGTGGAGCTGCGATATTGGGGATCAGGCGCGGCCGCATGTAGGAAAGTGGAGCGCGGGGACTCTAGTCCTTCCAGGAGCTATGGCACGCAGCGGCTTAGGGGCAACGGATGAGGGGCACCCAGCGCTGACAGCCCCATCAGCAGGTGCCCCCCGCCACGGCCTTCTTTGCCGCCCTCCTGGAGATAGAAGGCTGCAACACATTTTTAATGTAGGGAATGATCCATTGCCTTATCAGAGTTGTGGGATTTTTCATCCCCAGGTCCCCCAATACGCCAGAGGAGACAACCTTATTTTTCTTTTAAGATTTAAACTAATTTTAATTCTGATTTATGAAATGGATAATGACGTTTTATATGGAAAAAAAATGTATGCACTACCAGAAATTACTCCCTAATTAGCTGTTTATTTATGTTCCATTCTTCATTGCTATTTACATGCAGGTTAACACTATAAAACAATTATGACACATCATCTTCAGTTGTGCACTTTTCAGTTAATATCCAAAGTTATTTTCTGTTTAAAACTAGTCCTAATAATTACATTTAAAGATATATAAAAATTGGAAGAGACCAACATAATAGCATTTTCAGTCACAGCTTTTATTTCATAAATGTTTGCAAGTAGTAGTCTATTGAAAGGAACTTTAAAATCCTTGCATACTACTCATTACAAAATTCTGCATTCAGGAGTCCCAGATCACTTCTCAATTCTACATTTTAAAATTTTTCATTAGTAGGTCTTTAGGCAAAATTCTGAATTCCTGGTTGAATTGTGTGAAAAAAACAATATTGTTAGATATATTTCTCAGTCTGATATTTTAGATGTTAGCTCCAGTTGAAGGCATTTTTGAGAATTAGGCACAAATGGGTTAATACCCTGTGGCTGACATATGAAGAGAATGTTTATATTGCCTGGAAGCTCCTACTAACTGGACTCCACCCCCATCCCACCATGGACCTCCTTCTTTCCCCAGGCCACTGCCTGATTCAGTCATCACAATCCTGAGTTTCAGTAGAGCCATCCAGAATGATACAATTTACATTTTAATCATATCAGGCTCTGAAGAAATTTGCAAGGCAAATGAATGTTAATCCCCATGTAATCTTCAGACTTGCCTTCCATGTATATAGACTAACCAGGAAAATATAAAAATGTCTGAATCATTTGCCCCTTTCCTAGATCAGCTACATTGCTTGGCTGGTTTGGGAGGCTGAAACAATGGATCTCTCACCATCCACCTTGGAAGAAGTGCCTTGTGGATGGGCAAGTCTAGATCCCCATGTGCCACCAGGTCTGAGCTGAGAACTGGCCTGGGCTTGGGCAGTGGATAACTTTGAAGCGCTCTGCATCACTGCAGTGAAGTCCCCAAGTTTTTCTCCAATGTGATCTACCATGTATACTGGTGGCAGCCATAGGCTTTCCCGATGTATGGGCACGTTTTCGACATCCAGAGGGGCCAAAAATGCTGTCAAGTCCCGCCTGACCAGAAGATGATGCCTGTCACCACAAAGGAGCTACAGTCACTTCAGAAAGAAGTGGACACTACAGACAATGTGGCCCAATGCAGCCTGAATCAACCAGGAGAGGTCAGCATCAGCAGAGGTGGGTGAGTGTGCATCCAGAGCAGCTCCTGGAGCCCAGGCCACCCTGAAAGCTGCTGAAAACAAAGGCTTAAATCAGGGGAACCAGGAAAGGTAAGGAACACACATAGCATTGCACCCTTCCACCAACACCTGGAAAGGTACCTGAGACACTGCTTTGAAGGCCCTCTCAGTGCCCCTATGGACTATTCCACTTGGACTGTGCCCTGCACACCTAGGTGCCTTGAGGTCTGTGCCATGGAGAATATGTCTTATATTGCTCTTCTCCTGAATGGCTTAAACGTTTTCAAATTAGCAAGCCACCTCATGCAATTACTAATATGATAAGAAACTTTTTTGTAATCTACTAAGCTTGTCTTAGTTCTCCTCTAGTGTACATTGATTAAAGCTTTTTTCTTTATGAGAATATTGAAATTCTTATTCACCTGTGGGACCTGATTTCAGGAAGTGGAGTCAGGATGAGGAGGGGTATATGGGTGTGCCTGGAGCTGGAAGAAGAGCAGGGATCCAGGTCAGAACTGGAGGTAGAACTCAAGGGGCCTTTGACAATGTGTGGAATTTACTGGAGTGAAAAAGAAAAGCTGGGTCAGTTTCAGCTTGCCTTGTTACTGAGTGCAGCCCTCCAAGTGAGAAGGCCTGGAAGGGGCAGGCACCACCAAATGTTCCTTGAATGGTCTGAAGGTTATATTACCCAAGGGGTGGAGCAGAACCCCAGTTAATAGAGGCAAGAGGAAGAACTCTAGTCCTCTGTGCCCTCTGGGTTGACAACCATGGGGTTCAAGTTGGTTATACAAATCCAAGCATATATAGATTTCTTCTCTGCTACAGCCTGACCAGTTCATAAATTACCTGAATTATACTTTAAGATCCAGCAAAATTTAAGGCTCATGGGTACTGTCACTTGGCCCAGTGAGGTTATGCACTGTCAGCCTCTACCCATCTCAGGACCTGCAGCATCTGAGACTTAGTACTTCCTGCAGCTGTCCCAGGAGTAAGACATACTCATCCCCAAAGTTTCAGCTCCAGCTGGGCCAAGAGACACAGGAAAAGCATGCAGTAGCATCACACTTTGGACTTTAAAATGTCACCTATATATTAGATACCAGAATCCAGAAACTAGATAACATTAGTTTGGTCTATCAGAACATTTTTTCTTTCACTCAATAAATGGTATTAATTTCAATATGGATTTGTGTTGTGTTGGGATGTCAGGAACATCTTGGCTAGAATTCCAGTCAACCCAGGGGACTTGCTTTCATCTCCCATGTAGGATATAGGGCTGAACAGATTGAGGTTCCAGTGGAATTAGGCTATGGAAAGCAATGGAAGAATTTCAGGTATAGTGAAAATGTGGATGGTCTGCAAGTAAGAAAACAGAAGACAGCTAAACTACAATCATGTGAACAAGAAATTGCAAGGAAAATATAAGGTGAAAGAGATCATAGAGGAAATGATTCAGAAACAGAAAACTTTGGGACTACAACTTAGAAGGATTCTGTAAGAACAGTATGAAGTGGAGAGAAGAAGAAATACTTAGGATGTAAAGAGGGCTGGAATAAGAGAAATTGAACAACAGGAACTGAACACCGTATGTCTCAGAAATTATAATAGCAGAGTATTAGATTTTTCCAAGGTCCTAATTTTTTCTTTTGCATGGTAGGCTTGTCATTGCTTAATGCATTATTAGAAGCAAAAATGTACAATAGAAATGCATAAACCAATTAGGAAATTCTGTCCTTAACTAAGGATTATGATGAATTAGTCAATGTTATGGTTTTAATGGCCAATTTTAAAGTAAAGCAAGGAAAGTCTCTGTAATCATTTTATAACATTTTTATACTAAAACACTTATGGTCAGGGGAAAAAATGAGGGAATGGAGATGTAAGGAATTTCCTTGTTTAGTTCTCAACTGAAAAATGTGGCACAGAATTACCTAAGCTATCTTCCAAAGTTATACATGAAGTAAGAAGTAGGGTAAAAGAGATTAAAAACCAGAGTTTGTTGAAATTTAATGCTCTCACCCTGATTTACAATGTTTTCTGCCAAGTTCTCCATTGCCAAATACCCACTATTTTCTTTATTAAAAGATAAACATCACTAATATAATCAAAGATGCAGGGTTTTTGAAGGAGAAATTGCTGGAGCTACCTTATGGCATGTCCATAAATACCTTTATGTGACCCAGCTAAGCTATAAGCTCAAATAGGTGTTGCAGGAGTGCGCTGAGCTTCTAGCTTAGCTGGGTCACATAAAGGTATTTATAGACATGCCATAGGGTAGGCAAGGGAGTAAAGGGTTTAGTAAGAAGCAAGAAAAGAGATAGTACACACTTGAGACATGGGTACAGGCCTGCTGCAGGGTGAGACTCACAATATAGAGCACTGGGGGTAGGCCTTTTTAAGGCCTTTCCTCCTCCCCTTTCCCCATATTAAGGAGGGGGCTCGGCTATTTGCTGACTTGATTGGTTGCCTTTTTATATTTTTAGCTTTCAGGGATCAAATGAGGAGGCCTTTCTGCTTGGAGGTTATCCAGAGCTTCTTTTGAGCCTGGGAGTTTCAAATGGGACCTCAGTACCAAGGTGCTGGTGGTTTGATCAAGCCTTTCTTTCATTCCCTCTCTGAAAAGTATAACAAGGTGGTGTTCCTTGAAGTAGATGTGGATGACTCTCAGAATGTTGTTGCAGACTGTGATGTCAAATGCATGCCAACATTTCAGTTTTATAAAACAGGACAAAAGGTGGGTGAATTTTCTGGTGCTAATAAGGAAAAACTTGAAGCCACCATTAATGAATTAAGCTAATCATGTTTTCTGAACACAAGCAGCTGTCAGCTGTTTAAAACTTAACTAGTAATTTTTTTTATTTACAAAAAAAAATCACGTATGAAGATTCAAAGATGGTCTTATATTTACAACAATGGATTTATTAACAATGAATTTTAAAATTGCATTTACCCATTCAGCCACAGGCAGAGCTGTATAACCTCAGACCTACCCAAACAATGTGGGTGTGTCTATGAATTGCTGACCATCGAAAGGCAAGCACTGTAGAAAGTATGCATTAAACGGCAACTGGATTACAATAAGAGGGTAGAAGAGGAGACACTAAACTTTTCATTTTCAGACCCCCTCTCAAATTTACAATTAGGTAATTCACTCAACCTCTATGGAGAGAACTGAAAGAAGAGGTATGAAACTAAAAGTGTTTATGTTTTTCAATGAATGACAGGTCATAGGACTGTGAATCAATGCCCCTGTGGCATAGGTTGAGAAAAGGCAGCCTCCAGCCATAACCCACCTGACCAAATGAGCAAGCCATCACAGCCTGTCCCTCCCAAGAATAAACAAAGTGGAGCAGATAAGGTCCATCACCCCCTCCAGGCCCAAACACCACCAACTCCTCCCATATTCCAAGACCCCCTAGTCCACCCCCACTTGCTATTTGGCCCCAGTCTGTACTCAATTTCCCCACCTATTGATGTACTGTATAAATTCATATCCACCACCCTCTAGAGGTGGGCTGAAGTCTCTCTTCAGACTCCTGCCATGCCAGTGGGGGGAGCTGAAGTCTATTTTTCAGACCCTCTCTATTAATAGAGAGAGACCCTCTCTATTCAGACCAATACACTTTCTGTCTTCAATTTTAAAAAGCATTTATGGAAAATGGTATCTTATAGAAGCTGGAGGTGTGGGAAAGATGATTTTCCAACTTACAAAATCAATTCAATATATTGAACTACCCTGAGAAAGGAAAAATTGAATTATATTTATAGGGCAAAAATTACAGCTCTAATTTCTGTTATTTGCAGGAGGTAAATAAAATTATGCTAGGGCTGAGATAAAGGAGTGGACAAACATATACCTGACTTTAACTAATTATGAGATGAATTTTTTTTTCATTTTAATATTTCTGAAATAAATATATATGATATCTTAAAATTAGTTATTTCTTACCATATCGGCATAGTTTATTAAACACCAAATATCTTTTTTAGAGATTTATAGAATAATGACACAACTTAACAGTGACTCATTCCTTAGATTGACAGAATTATGATTTAAATGAAAAGAAGTTTAGTGCAACCCTAGATAAGATATTGGGTTAGCATTTTCTTTTAAAATTATCCACAAAAATTCTGGCAAAAACAAATTAGGTTACTTGAAAGGAAAAAATGAGCCATAATCCAATGTGAAACATGGCTGCTCATCATAGCCACAAGGAAATTAATTCAAAGGAAAAAATGTTAAAATTAGTGGAATATATATGAAAGATTATTGCAGAGTACAGAATCATCTGACCTATATATATTTTCTACTAATACTTCTCAAGGAAGCCTATTATTAATGCAAATTACCTTGGCGCACCGCAGACCTACTGAACCAGAAATGCCTGAGGTGGGCTGCTTGAATGTACATTGTAATGAACTCCTTAAGTGATTTCTAGGCCTGCTTAGAGAAGCACAGGGAACTGCAATTTAAATTCCAGTCTTCCAACTTCATTCCTTGCAGTAATGGAAGGACAAAAAGATTTGAGATTATGTCTGGGGAAGTTCTAAGAGAGAAAATAGTGGGATGAAGCATGGAAAAGAAAAATGAGGATTTGAATGGGGCAGAAATGAGAAAAACTAAACACAGGGATTGGCTATCCTATTACCCTGTAGTGCTGATAGTTAAACAATGTCAAGAACCTATCCAGAACCTAGTTTGTGTTTTGGGTGGAGAACTCACAGGAGACTTGTATGTTATTCCACAGAAAGAGATTGTGAGCAGAGAAAAAAAAGAGAGAAGTTAATGATGGAAGAGTTTAATTGTTACATTTGAGCCAAAAATGGTGACTGTGTTAGTACTGTGTGTTGTTCTGTCCTTCACAGCAGCTTGGGACACTTTAGTCCTGCAAAAAAGCCTACCCTGTCGTGAAACTCAAATCCTTGCAAGTCCAGTTGGTTTAAAAATAGTTAAAATAAATGTTTCTTATCCATTTAGAGCAGATCTGTTTTGCTTTCATGCAAAACTTCTTCCAATATCTGCTAGCCATTGAAAATGTAAAATCCTCTTGTTATAAGTTCTGAGCCTAGGAAATCTCTGACCCAGAGACACTCCACTGTGCTGATTTCGAAACATTGTTCTGAGGGCTAAGCCTCCACTCCCATGGCCCTTTTCCTCTTCTGATGGTCCCTTGCAGCATCTGGAAGGTCCAGTGTTGAGAAGAATTACCTCTCCTTGGCAGCCTATTCAAGTGCCATCAAATAAATTTTGTGTGCTAGTACCAGCTAATGGTCAAATGCCTTAATCAGTTCTGAAAACCCCAAAACTGAATGCCCCACAGTCTTAAATTGAGGATTATGTTTAACCTGCAATACAGGGTTGTTCATCTGAGGTCCAATTCAAAAAGAAAATCAGAACTCATAAAAAATCAGTCAACTTTTTATTACAGTTTTCCCAAAAAAACCTACATACATATGATTGCATTACTATAAACCAAATATATTGTGTAGCATATTGTTTGATTCCAAAAATATTTATATGTATCCAGTATATAGTTGAGAAATGTTATTTATTCATCTGTGTTTACTTTTTCATTTTAATTGTTTATATTTTCAATTATTAAATGTACAAAATAAAGGTTAAAAAACACAGATCAGTAGAAAATTAAGTAATGGAGTGTATTTGGTAATGGAGAATTTGGCAGATGACATAGTAACACTTCAGGACAAAGGCATTAGAGTGAAAGAGATGTTTTCAATCAATCATGTTTCCCTTTCTTATTATATCATGTGTAACTTTGGAAGAAACTACATTTGTACAATAATTCAAAGGACAATAGAATTATGTGAATTACCTTAAAATGCACATATTGTTGGAACCCAAAACTTTAACACCTGACAGTGAATTACACACACACAAACCAAAATTGCCGAAGTTGGAGGTGGATATTTCCAAAACAAAGAAGTTGGGAAATGTGTGACAATATGAAGTTAGAAATAAATAAGTTCATGTCCCCAAATAGAATGTCTACAATGGTAAATGAAATTTCATTATGTAGATACAAAATGTTAAAAGAATAAAAGCTGTCCCTAAAGAGCTGACCCAGCCAGCCTGAGGTAAGAAAGGGAGTAGCCATGACCCAGTCTTCTGATTTCAGGGATGCTGTAATCTGGGCCCCTGGAACTTTGTGTGTGGAATTCTAGGCCTATGCTTCACAGGGGGGAAAATGCTGCTCCATCTCCTCTGTCTTGGACCTGGAGACACAGTGTGTAGGATTCAGAAGCCACCAGCCAGAGCATTTTTATGCTTTTCTTGCTTTTAAGGCAGTTCTATAAGTAGGTGGAAACTGGTTTGGGACATTAATCCTAGCAGAAAATTTTTTGAGAAGACAAGGCCTGATGATATTAACCTAAAAATTCAAGGATCTTGGGCAAAATTAACCAAAGTAAGCTATATGTGTGATAGATTGTATGGGGTTAAAAAGAAAAAGTACTTGTGGACCTGGAGAAGGAAAGCTAATCTGGGGGAAAATCATACTGCTAGTATGGGGGACAGACAGCGAAACCTAGGTGTCCCAGCAGGGGAATGCTTGGGGGATGCATAAAGTTGTATTTGGGATTTGGCAAGCAGGGATAGTTGCCCTATTCTTAATTTGAACTTCCACTCTTCTAGTTTATCTCTTACTGTCAAATTGCTATATTCATCGGTCCTCATAATATGTTTGCAATGTGTAACTGCAAGAAGCTAAGGTCTTAGGCTCCAGAAGCAGACTGGGTTAAAGAGCAATTACATCACTTTCTTGATGAGTGACCCTCTGCAAGTTACCTAGGCTTCATTTTATCATCTCTTTAATTGAAGCCAAATTAGCTCTCATTTATGAAGGTAGTTTTTAATGAATATATTTGATAATAAAGTGACTGTTTAGATAATAATGCTTATTTTCACTTTTATTGATAGCATCTTGGATGGAAACATAACCTTAATAAGAACAATGTAAAAGAGATTCTTTTTAGGAGCATTCATTCTGCATGTAGGTTGTTCTTTTCCTACTCATATCATGCCCATGGTGAAAATGCATTGTAATACATAATTTTCATCTGTGAAAACATTCCATTGACAAAAACAACAATGGATAAAAATATAGACTTCCTTGATTAGATATTTATCTTTACTGTAATAAAATCTGGTTATACCTCAATGTTGGTATCCTCCTGTGTTTCAGGTGCAGTGATGGCAGCCACAAACCCAATGATGCAGAACTGGCTGCAGCATTCACAGACCTTCATTCTAGGGAGAGAGCAAAGACCATTAAAAGACCATCAGGATGCAGCCACCTCCATGAATCCTGCAGTAGTAGATTTGTTACCCAGAAAGAAATGTTATGAATGTGATGGCTCCCTTTAGAGACAAAATTTATGTGTTCTTTTGTTTTGTGCTTTGTTTTTCTTGAACTAAGGAAAAAAACATCATAGTAGAACAATAAAGGACAAATAATGAAACACAAAAGAAAATGACAAAAGAGTACTGAAGCAAAATATTAGAATCACTAGTTAGATGAAAAGTTTATGTGAGAAACAGGGCAATCACACAGCTGGGGAAGACTTGGATAAAAGTATAAAAAGATAGAAAGGCTCTGTCTGGATGGTTAGAAGGTGGGGCCAATGCAGAATTCTTTGAGTTCAAACTGACAGCTGAATTCCAAGGAGAGGTGAGGTGCTGTTAGCCTTTGTTGTAGGTGCACCAGAAAGAAGCCTCTAAGGTGAAAAGTAGTAATATAATAGGTCAGTCTGCAATTGAACAGCATCAACCATCTACAAGGTACAGGGAAAAGAGAAATGATAAAGCAGCCCAAACCAAAGAAGCAGCAGCATTCTCACTACTTGAATGTACTTGTTGGAAGAATCTTTCCATCAATTATCTAATCCTCTTGTATTCTGAAAGATTTGTGGTGAGTTTGCCTCAGTATATTTATAATTCAGCATATGCTGAATTTGGCTCAAAGCGTTTTTGTGCATTTGTGTCTGTGTGTGTATATTCCTAACACAAAGATATTATGAATATACAATTATGTACATTCATATTTTAACCAATTTTATTGATACATATTAACATAGCATACAATCCAGCCTAAGTGTGCAATGAATAGTACTTGATATAATCACATAGTTATGCATTCTTCACTTCAATCATTATTAGAGCATTTTAATTATTCCAATAATAATAGTAATAATAAACAACAAAAAAACAAACAAAAATCTCTACACCTTAATAATCACCTCTCAATCTCTCTATACTTTGCCTGTCATACATAGCTGCTATTTCATTTCCATTTCTCTAATTTATTTTGTACTTTCATATTTGATTGAACATATCTTGCTATATGTTGGACACATTTTCATATAGATTTCTTTTTCTTTTGTTTTTTCTATGAGCAGTTTAAACATAAACATAGAGGGCCCTCTCTGATTTTAAAGGTGAGACATAATCTGGAGAGTCCAGTGAAATTTGGTTAGCATTCCTTATTGTATAGTCAATGAATATTCAGATTCTGATTTGAGTCATTATGGTTCCCTATAAGTGGACTAATTTGAAAAATGGTTTTATTTGCTCTAAATGACTATAGAGTATTCTCATTAATGATAAATGTAGTTCTAGGAATATGTGCTGTAGTAGAATCCTTTAATTTTGGAAAGAATGATGTATCCAGAAATTGAATTACCATACTGTTTTAAAAAGAATGCAGTACATTTTAATAAAGTAAGAGGAAAATAAGTCCAAAATAGAGGATGGTTGGGTTGTAGAGAGAGATAGCAGTGCACCAGGTGGCTATAACACATAGAGGGGTATTACGTCAAAATACGGTATCACATTAAGCAGCAAAACCCTTGCTGGGTAGTCCCTCTTCCCAACATGGTTCTCACTCAAAAGAGTGCAAACAATGGCACTAATTCTATTCAAATCCCCTAGATGGGAATTGCTGACAAAGGCAGGAGATGATTTATTAGGGAATCTGAATTTATGCAATTAGAATTAAACTCTTATTCTTAAGTAAAAATTCTGCTGATCTCCAGCATCTGTGTTTTCTATTCAATCCTGGAAAAAGTTGTGTGTCATGAAATAAACTAAAGAGTTCAGCTGATGAAGCAATCATTTAATCCAACACAATTAGGAGGAAAAGATGACAACATACCTGCAAACATAATAAGGGGCTTTCTATACCAATGCCTTGGCTAATTTGCCTGGCTTAGTCATGTTTCCCTTTGAATGACCATCCCAGTTAGCCCTGCCTTGGGCATAACCACAACTAGCAGGGCCTGGACCTCCATACAGTTTGGATATGAGTTACCCATAGCTTCTCTGAATTATCGTTGACACTTTTTCTCCCAATAGCCCCTGCCTCTTCTCCATAAGTTCCCTTGCCCTTTTGTACTTCATAATTTAAAGCAAGTCCTGTGTCTCCATATGGATTGGATGATAAGGAGCTGCCATTCCCTCTTCTGCTTTTCATTCTGCATAGTCTGAAACTTCCAATTCAAAGTATACATAGGGAAGCACTAGCCCTCCCCTCTGGGTCATAATAAAGGCAAAAGCCTGGGACCCACATGTGCTTCTTTACCCCCTGCTTCCCCTATGGACTCTCACAGGAGCCTGAATTACATAAGCCCTCATTCTCCCTAGTCATTTCCAAAACCACACCCAACTCAGATTTCATTAATGCCACTCCAGAAAAGCATGTTATATGCTTTTCTGATCATATGGTGTGCGTGTTTATTTAAGGGGAGGGAGAAGAAAAATATCTAGAATTTACATAATCAGATATATAGGTTCTGAGTTTACATTCAGATTTGATTTCGGAGAACTGAGGACAGAAGCTTATGATAAGGCCAAAATGTCATAAAATATTCTAAGCATAAGAAAAAAATATCATTTATTTTTTGAGTGGATGTTTGAGCCAGGAGCTGTATCAAGCACTTTAGTCTTAACAGGAAACCATGGCTCAGAGAGTTGCCTAAGCGGTCTTTATTAAATTGCACAAGGAGTAAGAAATAGGGGAAAGGAATAAAACACCCAGATGCATTTGATATTTACATTGTTGCTTTGTATCGCTACAGTGTCTTCTGCCAACTAGATCTTTGCCAAATTTCTTACTCCCCCATTTCCTTATTTTTTTTTCCTGATAATAAGTGTTTCAGTATAAAAATGTTATAAAATGATTATTGGGGCTTTCCTTACTTGACCTTAAAATTGAACATTAGAAGCATAATATTGACTAATAAATTCATGATAATCCTTAGATAAGGGCAGAATTTTCTAATTGGTTCATGCATTTCTATTTTTTTGTTGTTGTTGTTTATAATACTGCATTAAGCACTGACAAACCTGCAATTCAAAAGAAAAATTAGGACTTTGAAAAAATCTTATATTCAGCTATTACAATTTCAGAGACTATGGTGTCCAGTTCCTGCTGTTCAATTTCTCTTGTTCCAGCCCCCTATATATCCTAACTATTTTTTGTTTCTTCTGTCCATTTCATATTCTCTTGTCACAGAATCCTTCTAAATTACATTCAAAATATTTCTGTCCCTGAATCATTTTCTCTCTGATCTCTATTTTTTTAGCTTATATATTCTTTGTAACCTCTTGTTCACAGGATTGTAGCTGTCTTCCAAATTCTTACTCATGGGACCCCCACATTTTCACTGTGCCTGCAATTCTTCAATTGCTTTCTACAACCCAATTTCACTAGAATCTCAATCTGCTCAACCCTAATGGCCTACATGGGAGATGAAATCTCAGCCCCCTCGCATGACTGGAATCCTAGTCAAGCTGTTCCAGAGCCCTCTCCTGTGATTGTGGAAAGGCAACCCTGAACCTGTAGAGGCTAAACTACTGCATGGCCTTGTCATTAGAGAAAACTAATGAAGAGAGGGAAAGAAGAAAAACTATGTGACTGCTGGATGGAAAAAGTCTGATCAGATGGGAAATCTACTCCAAATGCAAACTGACAAAAAACACTTTAACTCCTCTTTCGCCATTTACTGCCATTCTCTGATAGTGATAATTGACATTTAATCAGTCTAATAAAAAGTGGTAAGAAAACATAGTCTATGCCCCACATTCCAATCCCAAAGCAACTCCACATTGAAATTGAGAACTGTCATTGTGTGAAGGAAAAAATGTCCTGACACGCCAAATTAATGTCAACATCTAGTTTGTGGTTTTGGTTTCTGATATATGGGGAACAAAAGTGTTTGCATGTCCCAAATGTGGTGTTACTGTGTGTTTTTTATATGTCTCTTGGCCCAGCTGGAGCTGAAACTATGGGGATGAGTACGTCTTATTCCTGGGATAGCTGCAGGAAGTACTGAGTCTCAGTTTCTGCAGGCCCTGAGATAGGCAGAGGCTGGCAGTGCATAACCTCACTGGGCCAAGTGATAATATGCATGAACATCCACTTTTACTGGATCTTGAAGGACAATTCAGGCAGATTATGCACTGGGAAGGCTGTGGCAGAGAAGAAACTGTAGCTGCCTGGATTAGTCTGACCAGGAGATGATGACCTGGAACCCCATGGTTGTCAACTCAAAAAGCACAAAGGACTAGAGTTCTTCCACTTGCCCCTATTAACTGGGGTGCTACCCCACCCATTTCATTAATTTAACCTTCAGACCATTCAAGGAACATTTGGTGGTATCTGCCCTCTGCCAGGCCTTCTCACCTGGAGGGCTGCACTCAGTTTCAAGGTGAACTGAAACGGACCAAGCTGCTCCTTCTCACTCTAGTAAATTCTACACCTTGTCAAAGGCCCCTCAAGTTCTGCCTCCAGCTCTGACCTGGATCCCTATTCCCCTTCCAGCTCCAGTCCCACCCATATATGCCTCCCAATATTAACTCCATAACCCTAAATCAATTTCCACACATGGAGAATATAGAAAAAAAAAATGTTTAATCATATACTGTTTCAACCAGAGATGAACTATGACAATTTTAGATTTAAAAAAATTCTTAGCATATTATTGATTGAATGAAGTGGTTTGCTAATTTGAAAATTTTTAAGTCATTCAGGAGAGGACAAAATAAGAAATACCCTCCACTGCACAGACTGCAAAGTTCCTTGGTGTGCAGGGCACAGTCCCAGTGGAGCAGTCCACAGGGGCACTGTGAGAACCATCACAGTGGTGTCTCAGGCTCCTTCCCAGGTAGCATTCAAAATGTGCTGGGAAGGCCTGGGCTCCTGGGAACACTCTGGACATGTGCCCACCTTCCTCCACCAGTGTAGGCCTCTCTTGGTGCTTTGGACCCCATTGGGCCATGCTCTCTGTAGCCTACACCTCTATCTGAGGTGACTGTAACTCCTTCATAGTGGCAGGCATCGTCTCCTGGACAAGCAGGTTTCAACAACATTTTTGGCACCTCTGGACTTTAGGAACATGCCCTTCATTGGAAAAGCCCATTGCTGCTACCTGCATGCATGACAGTTCACATTTGAGTAAAACTCTGGCCCTTCACTGCTGCCATGGCAGAGTCCTTTGAAGTTATCCATTGTCCAAGCCCAGGCCAGTTCTTGGCTCAGACATGGTGGCACATGGACTTGCCCATCCCCAAGGCACCTATTCCAAGGTAGATGGTCAGAGACCCATAGCTTCAGCCTCCCAACATGGCCAAGTGGTGTAGGTGGTCTAGGAGAAGGGGCGAATAATTCAGTCAGGTATTGACTCTGGGTTTTTATAGTGTCCTGTATATTCTATGAAGATGGAAGCCAAAGTCCAAAGCATACATGGGGAATGACACTCATTTGCCTTGCAAATTGCTTCAGAACCTGATCGGACTAAGGTGAAAATTGTATCATTCTGGATGGCTCTATTGAAAGTCTGAGGATTGTAATGATTGAATCAGACAGGACCTGGGGAAAAGAGAGTGATCCTTGTTGGCTGGTAGGGTCCAGTTACTGACAGTTTCCAAGCAATATAGTCTTTTCATTTGGTAAGCACTGGGTATTAAACTTTTTGTGCCTAATTCCCTTAGGCACAGCTTGGTTTTGGAGATGAGACTCAGGGAGATTAGATCACATCCCAAAGCACAGAGCTAGTTCATGTTGGATCTAGAACATGAACCCAGGGTCTCAGTAAGTATATCAGGTAGGAAAATGAGTAAAGAAATACTCAGGTTGGGGAGGGAAAAGGAGGCTAGTTCTCCTAGTGCTTATGTAATGGGAACCTGGTACCTGGGCCTTCAGCTGCGGCCTCAGCACCACCTGGGAATCTCTACATATCTGAAATTACTTCATAATGGCCCAGCCGTGGTGCTCCTCAGCTGTCACCTTCACCACTACCCCAGCAGTGCAAAGATTCTTCACACACTTATTGTCAGTGAAATCAAGGCATGAACAAGGACAACTTTCCTTGCAATGCCCATGAGTATGAATCCCGGGGACAATGAACAATGATAATTCTGATCTGTTGGATTCCCAAGTCCAATATATGAGAATTCCACTAATGAAAATCTTAGCAATCAAGATCAAAGCAATCTTCCTGAAGCATTTATTTTCAGATAAATTGTACATGTGCTGGAGAAGGTCCAGTATCTTGAGCAAGAAATAGAAGGGTTTTTAGGGGAAAAGATAAAACATACTGGCTTCTGGAAGAAATGCTAACCAAGGACATTTTGGAACTAGATTTAGTTGAAACTGGTGGCCAGGACTGTGTCTGGCAGGCCAGGAAAGAGGGTGTTTATAATATACAGGCCATATTGGAAAAGGTGGACAAAAAAATGATTTAGAACAAAGTGGAAGCCTGTTACTAAGTTGACCAAAGAACTCTTGATTTTAGTTTATTACCCTCCTTTTGAAATGACTGTTGATGACAAGAATCAATACATTCTGACTTTCCTTTGATTTGAAACTCTAAAGACTAACAAAGTACTTCAAAGAACATTTCAGTTTTGAATTGTTTGCAGTTTTCAGAACAGTGAATATAATAGGAAACTGGAGCTAACAATATTGTCAAGTAGATTCACACTTCCTGAAGAAATGTATGGGCAGGTGCAAGCTGCTTCTCCTGAGCAGGAGGGCAATCCACTTTCTGCAATGACTTATCAGAATCCTACCAGATGATACCAGATATCAACCAAGAAAAGAGGCTCTGTTGTTTTTTTTTAAAGAGCTGGATTACTTGTCAAATTTTGTATATCGTGACTGCTTTCAATATATAGTTCATGCATGAATTACACTTGGACTTTAGCCTTCTTGGATCTCTTGTTTCATTATTTGCAATTCATAAATATAGTATTATTCTCTACTTATTGGTACATGTTGTAGGAATATGTTTAATATAATTACTCAAGAGACCATATTGACAATCAGAGAGCATGAAAATTGTAAATGAATTTATTGCCTTGTCACCACTTGAATATATTGTGATGTGTGGTAACTTACTGATGTCTATATTGTTTGTCTCCCTTTTTGGGAAGATCTCTTTAGGTTAGAGTTTTTACCACTTCTATTTTTCATGGTAGTAGTGGAAGATAAATTTGGAGATGGTATTGGTGAGGAATGGAAATGTTTAAAAGTATCTTTTTTTTTTACAAAGTATAATTCTCTTTTCACTAGTGCTGATTCTATAAAGAACATTGCAATAGATACAGATGAAAACTTAAATGCCACAATGAATAGAAAAAAATGATTGCACAAAGTAATAAATATGATTATCTAAATAATAACATTCTCCATCTAAAATGTTAGTTCCACCTTTAAGATCCCTATGAGCAGATTTTAGCTCAGTTTATAGTCATAAAAAAATGAGTGTAAAAGGGAATTCATGCTCAGGGAAAGAATCAGCCATATCTAGAGTAGGAAATTATTTTCTTCTTTTAAAGTTACATTTGATATTTATCTTTATTTCCTTATAGCAAGTTGCATAGATGGAAATTTTTGTTTTATACAAATATGTTTATTGCCACTAATAACAGTCATTTCAGGGCCAAATTTATGGAAAAGATATTGGAAGACTCTTATCAAAGCTTGCTTTGGGTAGCTCTAATGCTTCTATATAAAATAGATGTATGTAAATAAGTTTTACATCTAAGGTGGATTCTAGTATATAACAACAACTCTTTCTTAAGTTAATTTTTTTTCTAGACTGCCGGGCCTATTAGTGATAATAAATCTCTCAGCCAACTGCCTTGCACCCTCCCATCCCCAATAACCAAAACAAAACCAATACATACATACTATGTGATGAGAAGAAATATAAAAATATTGGTTTGGTTTTGTAGTTCAGATGAATAATTTTTTGAGACAACATGGTGATAGTTCATAATTTTATTCTAGTATTCTAATTTTTAGTCTAATATGGGGATGCATAAGATAGGCTTTTTTGTGAAAATTAGAAAATTGTACTTGAAATTAAAACTTTAGAAGTGGAAGGACTTTAAAGATGTTATAATAAACCAGTGAGAAAATGACTATTTCAAGGAAGAACACAAGTATTTAACTTTTTGAGTGCCTAAGATACCAATTTCCATATATATGCAAATATATATAAATATATACACACATACATAGTATGCACATGTATATATGTATGTGTGTGCTTAACAGTTTTTTTTTTAAGTTTGAGGTAATTATAGGCTTATAGAAGAGTTGTAAAATAATAGTTCCAATATATCCTTTCCCTAACTTCCCCTTATATGACCATAGAACATTTGTCAAAATTATGATGTTACCCTAAAGTACAGAATTTTAAAAGAGATTTTATTAGTCATTTTACTAATGCCCTTCACTATTCTAGGATCCAATCCAAGATACCACCTTGCTTTTAGTTGTCATGTCTCTGTAGTGTTCTCCACTCTGTGACTGTGCATCTTAACATTTGGTACATGATGTCATAATGTATTTGTTGTTTTTAGCCTTGATCACTAGGCTAAAGTGGTGTCTGCTAGGATTCTCTACTGTAAACTTAATATGTTTCCCTTTGTAATTACTAAATATTTGTGGGGAAATTCTTTGCAACTATGCAAATATCCTGTTTCTGCTTATACCTTAGCCAACTCATTTTAATATCCACTGGTAGAATTTGCTTATGGCAGTTACTACTATTGTGTCCTAATGAGTGATTTTTAAAATTTCTCTCATTTCTTCTATATTTGTTATTTGGAATTATTCTGTAAGGGAGTGTTGTCTGTTCTGCATTTATATTTTCAATTATAATATTTAGCATAAGTACAAATTTAGAACTTAAAGATGTAAACTGTCTTAAACTGATTCCAAATACCAATATCAAAGCAAAGGAAATTAAGTTAGTAAGCTGTTTCAGAAAATATAATGAATTTAAGAGAAACAAAAGTATGGGGTTATCTATCTGATTGTATTCATTACTTCCCATTCATTTACAAATATCTAAGTTCTCTATGTGTATATTTTATCTGCTGCTTCCACCCCTGGCATATTATCCTCTGAAGAGCCTCTTCCTCACCTTAAGTATCCACTGCCCCTTGGAGGACTCCCAGATGGCCCCTTAGTAACCATGCTCACACATAATCATCCCTTGCAGACATCTGAGAGAATTTCTCTAGGATATATACCAAAGAGCAGAATTGTGCCATATTTCCCTGAAATTGCCAGATTGCTCTTTAGGATGAAAACAGCATTTAGCCTCCAACAATAGCGCATAAGTCTTACTCTAGGTATACATTCCCCACAAACACTTGGAATGGCCCAGTATGCTAATATTTGCTAGTTTCATCAGCATGGCAAGGGCAGCATTAGCTGAAGAGACACCTTTACTGATCGAATTTTGCAGTTGGAGAAGCATTCCTTGAAGTTTAATCTATAATATATATATTTACAAATGGACAGACATTGTGTTTTTCCCCTGATATAAAATATGTAGAATAAGTAAATTAATATATACTATAAGTAGTTTAGAAGTTAACAGGGGCCAAGAACAGGGGGAATGCAGGAGATTTTGTATAATGGGTGCAGTTTCTGTTTGGGGTTATGACAAAATTCTGATAATGGATAGTTGTGATGGTAGCACAAATTGTAAGTGTAATTAATGCCACAGAAATGTATACTAAAATGATGAAAATGGCATTTTTATGTTATATACCTGCTTTCTTTCCACCTCTCTTTCAGAGATTATCTTTATCACTAATAAATCCCTTTATGCTGAAAGTATGATTGTGGCTTGTTTCTGCTCCTAAAAACCATGAAAAGTAATAGAACAGGAACATCAATTCAACTTTATTTTTCCTAGCTTATTTAAATCTTTTTTTTTCATTTTAGCAAAGTTGAAAAAATGAATCTAGATTTCTTAAGTAAAATAAAGTTTTTCTTTATGTTTATTTTGAGAATATTTGCTTTATACTGATCATGACTTTTAGATGAAAAAAAAAATCAATGCAAGAAGACATTTCTTCTTAGTATTTCTTGAAATCTTACTGTTTTCCTTTCTTGTATGCCCTCCCCTCAAGAAATAAATAAAACATATAAATAAAGACTTTCTGACCTCTTCTAAATGCTTTAATTTCTTCAACACAGGGATCCAGGACAGAAGCCAGCATCACTGATTCCCAGGACCTCCTCTGATCAATGCTGGGCACTGAACCAGACCAGAGATTGGGGTATCAACCGTCTGAATGTGGTTAGTGGCTGTGAGTGGTGTTGATGGTGGAGACAACAGAGAATTGGAAGAACCAAGGGCTGCTCCCATCCCAGTCCTCCCACAACTTGCTCAGCTTTTAATTCAGGTTTTGTTTGAGAAAAATAATTGAGTTCCTTTGCAATTCTCCACTATGGACAACTCAATCCTATCCCACACCAACACCCAGGACTCCCTGCCTTCCTGGACCACCAAGCCACACACTCCATCCCTCTCCTCCTTCTTTTCTCTAATCCAATTGAGAAGAGACCCAGTCATTTGCAAAGGACTATAAAAACAAAATTTATTGCCTTAATACTGAGTAAATGAAGAGATTTTATTAATGAAAAGTTTTAAATTTTTCTAGCAGAAAAAGAACAAATAAAGTCTCTCAGGCTGAAACCTCAGAAATCCTAAGACTGTCGTCCCAGGCTGTGGGTTCAAAAGCAAGTACTACACATGCTCTTTTGACCTACTTTCCCCTTTAATTTTAAAAAAGAATTTCTGAAATGTGGGGAAGGATCAGTGGAAGGAGGACATCCTTTGAGAAGTTCTGGAGATTCTAGGTATGCAGCTATGTATTGCTGGAGCTTTGCAGATCAGGTCAAATAAGTATGCTGGGTAGGTATCTGTGCTGTTGTTTTGCAGTACCTGCCTCTCCTGCGGCTGAATGGCTCTTTCTGGGTCATGGGCATTGGGTCCCAAGCAAGTAGGCCTGGGTTTGGTTCCAATGTGCTATGGGTCCTAGGAAAGTTTGTGTATAGAGGACAAGCCCAGTACAGTAACCCACAAGGACTGGAAAATACTTGCCAGTTGAAATGTGGGTTGTGCCTCAAGGGCTCCACCAGCTGGGGGTAGAAAGGGAGCGACTAAGGCCTCAAATCTGAGTTCAGAAAGAAAGGCAGTTGGGGCTTCTGTATTGAATACCATGCTTTTTTCACACAGGTGCAAAAAGCTCATCCATGCTTTTAGCCCACAGAACAAGATAAAGGGAAGGTGGGATGAGAGGGAGGCATATGTTCAGCAGATGCTCAGAATGGGAATTTATACTATGTGGGCTTTTTCTCTGTCACAAAATAGAGTGCTTGGGTTGAGTGATATCATTACTTTTTGAAGGAAATCGCCTCAGAAAAGAGGGGCCTGGTGATGTTAAATTAAAATTTCATTCACTTGGATTCAATCACATAAAGTTGAATTGTATCAGTGATTGATTAGATTAAGGTTAAAAAAAAGTAAGGCCATATGTATGGTTGCTGATTATGAAAAGCCAGACACTTTCCAGTTCCTTTACATATGTGATACCTGATGTTAACAGCACTTTTGACAGAAGATCCCCCTCTACTTTTACAGAGGAGGACTGTGGGGGCTTGGAGTTGTATACCCCCCCAAAAAAAACATGTTTTTAAACTTAATACATTCCTGTGTGTGTGAACCCTTGTGTATATGATCTTTGGATGAGGTTACGGCAATTAAGGTGTTGTCCAACTGAATCAGGATGTGTTGAAGGCTTTACCAAGAAGGACCCAAAGAGAAAACCAGAGGGAGCAATGAGAAGCTGAGTCAACAGAATCTGTAAGAGAAAGGAGAAACCAGAAGAGGCAGCCATGTGCATTTCCATGTGACAGAAAATCCAAAGACCAAGGATCACCAGCAGATAGTCGCAGAATACTCCAGTCTTCTGGGAGAATGCATCATTTGATGCCTTGATTTTGGACTCTTGCTAGCCTCAAAACCATGAGCTAATAAATTCCCTTTTTTTTAAGCCAGCCTATAGCATGGTAATTTTTTGGCAGATAGGAAAATAAAACAAGGACCCAAAGCTTAAATCACTCCAAATCACATCACAGGATGTCCTGGAGCTGAGATTGGATTCTGGGTCTCCCCGGAGAATTTTGCCATGGGTAGGAATGTTTGAAGAAGAGGTGAGGCCAAAATAGTTCACTGATTTTCCAGTCTTTCAACTTCTTGTTTTGGTCCTCTACTATTAAATTCATACATTACAAGCAGTAGATGAGAGATGGGGTGGGGAGGGAGAGAAATGAGGAGATTGAGAGTCTATACATATCAAATGGTAAAATACAGTAGGTTTCATTCAACTTTTTGTTTCATCCCATAGTAAATATATATATCATTTAATTTTTGTAAACCATGGTTTATTTTCTTTTGATCTGTGAAATGAAGATAAAAATTTGAATTTCACAAAGTATTTAATGAAATAATATAGGTGACGTTCCATTGCCTGGAAATAATAAACACATATAGCACAAAACTCTCCCTCTTGCTTTTCCTTTACAGCCAAACCCTCCCCCCATCCCTAATCCCTGGCAACCACCCATCTGTTTTGTCTTTGCCAGAATGTTC
The DNA here is from genome assembly GCA_026826555.1 of Tolypeutes matacus. Lineage (NCBI taxonomy): Eukaryota > Metazoa > Chordata > Mammalia > Cingulata > Chlamyphoridae > Tolypeutes > Tolypeutes matacus. Next base: position 6,535,550 of record JAKSZT010054023.1, on the reverse strand, counting down.
TATCACTGGACTCACAAAGGACCTAACCTTTTGAGGGTGGCTTCTCTCACTCACCATAATGCCTTTGGGATTGACCCATGTTGCTGGGAGGATCACTCATTCCCTTTTATCACTACTGAGCAGTAGTCCATCCTATGGATATGTGTTTTCCCAATCACCATTTGAAGCACGTTCATTTTGTTTCCAGCTCTTAGTAATTATCAGTAGTGTTGACATGAAAACTGTACAGGTTGTGGAATATAAGCTTTCATATCTCTAGAGTACAAAGTAAGTGTGGGTTTGTTGGGTCATATGATGTGCATATTTAAATTTGTTGGTAACTGCTAATCTATTTCCAAACTGACAGTAACATTTTTCCTTCCAACTGGCAGTGTATAAGAGACCGAGTTGCTGTACAGTTTCTCCCGAAGTTGATAATGTCTCTTAATTTTTTTTTTTTTTTTTTTTTTTTTTTTTTAGTTTTAGCCATTCTAGTAGGTGTGTCAAATAATTTTATGGTTTGAAAATGCAAGCTTCTAATAGTTAATATTGTTAACAATCTTTTTTTATATACTTATTTGCCATATTGGATAGAGTCTTTGATGAAGTGTCTGTGAAATTCATCTATTTTTAAAACTGGGTTATTTGTATTTTGCCTCAAGTTTTGCGTTATACACTCTGGATATGAGTACTTTGTCAGATTTGTGATTTGCAAATATTTTCTCTAGTCGGTGGCTTGTCATGTCATTCTTTTCAGCACACACTGCAAATTGTTTCTAATTTTGATAAAGTCCACATCAATTTTTACTTTTACAGATTGTGGTTTTGGCATTATGCTTAAGAATTCTTTCAAAGATCTTATCTTATGTTTTCTTTTAAAACCTTTATATTTTTAATTTTTTCATTTACGTTAGTTTTGAGTTAATGTTTGTATAAGGTATGAAGGTTAGGTCAGTGTTTCTCTTCTTATTTATTTATTTCTTCTGCATACAGATTCCAATTGTTGAACAACCATTTGTTGAAAAGACTACCTTACCCCATTATTACTAATGTTTTTTTGTTTTTGTTTTTGTTTTTTAGAATTCTAATAACTTTATTTATTTATTTATTTATTTATTTATTTATTTATTTATTATTGTGGGTAAAAATCAAAATTTTCACAATACATACCAACATTTGCAAAATGTGGTACATACATACAATGGAATATTACTCAGCTGTAAGAAGGAACAAAGTGCTAACACATGGAATAACGTGGATGAATCTTGAAGACCTTATGTTGAGTGAAGCAAGCCAGGCACTGAAGGATGAACAGTATATGACCTCACTGATCTGAACTGAGGAAAGTGAGCAGTCTCTGAGAACCATTGTCTGAAAGATAGGTTAACAAAGGAGAGTAAGAGAAGAGCAGGCTTTGAGCCATCACCCATATGGACATAATCTATGGTAAAGGGATAGAGTGTGGTTGCATGTTGTGGGATCTAATTTGTTTTTTTCTCTGGCTGTTCTCAAGATTTTTTTTCTTTGTAATAGTTTTCAGCAATTTCATTAATGATGTGTCTGGGCTCTGATTTCTTTGAGTTTACCTTGTTTAAGCTTCTCTAAGCTTCTCAAAGCTGCAAGTTTATGTCTTTCATGGAATTTTGGGAGTTTTCAGTCCAAGTTTATTTAAAATTTATTTTAAATTTTGGTAAAATATATATATAAATAATCATTTTAACCATCAAAAGAGGACAATTCTTTGACATTAAGTGCATTGACAGTGCTGTGCAACTTTCACCACAATATTCAACCCTGAACAAAAACTTGTATTCACCTAGGAATTACTTCCCATTCCCCTCCCTCACCCCTGCTCACCACTCTTCTGCTTTTTGTCTCTAAATTTGCTTATTCTATGTATGTTATATGAGAGAAATCCTGCAGTCATTGTCCTTTTGTGTCTAGCTTATGTCATTCGAAATGTCTGTCCATGTATTCACATGTCACATTCAAGGCCCATCCATGTTTACACATGTCACATCCAAGGTCCATCTATATTTCACATATCAGTACGCATGTCCCCACCCTCAATCCTGACTGTAGGTATTTGTTCTCCCTCTCCCATTTTCTTTCTCAGTTGATTTTACTGATTTTTTCAAAAATGCAACTTTTGGTTTTGTTTATTCCATTGTCTTTCTGTTCTCCATTTCCTTTTTCTTTGCTCTAATCTTTACTATTTCCTTCCTTCTACTAACTTTGGGCTTAGTTTGCTTTTCTTTTGTTAATGTCTTTAAGTGTGAAGATAAGCAAGCTAGGGAGTTGTGATTTTTATTCCTTTTTTAACATAGGCATTTAGAGCTACACATTTTGAATACTGCTTTGTTGCATGCCCTAAGTTTTGGTAGGTTTTCATTGTGCTCACCTCTAGAAATTTCTTAATTTCCCCTGTGATTTCTTCTTTGACCCATTGGTTTTTTAATAGTGCGCTAATTTCCATGTTTGTACATTTTCTTGTTTTCTTTGTTAATTTCTAGCTTTATTGCATTGTGATTTGAGAAGACACTTTAATGATGTCAACATTTTTTAACTTATGATTTTATTTGTGACAACATGCTTTACCCTGAAAAATGTTCCATGTGCACAAGAATGAGCACTCTGCTGTCACTGGGTAGAGTGCTTTATATGTGCCCATTAGATCTAATTTGTTAATAGTGTTGCTAGAGTCCTTTGTTTCCTCATTTTCTTTTTAGATATTCTATCAGTTATTGAATAGTACAACTATTATTGTAGACTTATCTATTTTTTACTTCTTTGGCCAACTTTTTTTTCATATATATTGGGTCTCTGTTGTGAGCAGCACTTAGTTGAAGAATGTGATGTAATTTGACTTCAAAAAGATTCTTCTAGAACTAAACTATTTCAACCAGTCTTTACTAAAGCCCTTTGGAATTGGGGAACACCTGTAAGCCAATGAATTTGGATCCTAAGTTATCTGTGAACTCTCCTAATGGGCCCTGGAGGTGGGCTGAAGCCAAGCACCCCTAGAGCTGCTCATTGGTATGTAAAGGGCCAGTGGTGTAAGACATGATCAATGATAGCAGAATTTCTGAGAAGAGGCACCCAGCTGGACACAGGCTGTCCACTGCGGAGTCAACCCAAAGCCTTTCTAAAGAGGTGCACCGGTAGGTGTATCACTTCAACTGGGAAGTGAAGAAATTCAAGCATGTGTCAACCTGTAGCATGTGCAGAGGTATTTCCAACCATCATCTGTGACTCATCATCATTTAAACAAATCTCACCACTAGGTACCTGGCTGACCAAAACTGTGCAAAGCCCCAGGCCCTGAGCCAGTCTCTCTGGAAGCTCTGTGGGGGAAACAGATACCTGAACCTCTTACATGGATGAAGGAATATAATCTACCAAAGAAGACAAAGCTAGCCATTTTTAGAAAACTCAAAGCCATGCCACAGAAAAACACAACAGTGTGTGTTGTCCTGTTGTAGAGGGTTGAATGGTGGTCCTTAAAATACATGTCCAAGTTATAATCTCAAGAACCTGTGGGGGGACAGATGTGGCTCAAATGGTTGGGCATCCATCTCCTATATGGAGGGACCTGGGTTCGATCCCCAGGATCTCCCAGTAAAAATTAAAAAAAAAAAAAGAACTTGTGGATTCACTTGGATAAAGGGTCTTTGTAGAGGCAACTAAGTTAATGGTTGCAGAATGAAATCATCCTGGGTTCAGGGAAGGCACTAAATCCAATGACTGATCTCTATAAGGAGAGGACAGAGAGACACACAAGAGATGGCCATTTGACAATGAGGCAGAGACTGATAGTCTTCAAGCTATAAGCCATGGAACACCAATTGCTAGCCACCTCCAGAAGCATGGAATGGTCCCTCCCTCAGAGCCTCCAAAAAGAACTATCCTGCTGACACCTTGACATAGGACTTCTGACCCCTGCAACTGTGAGAAAATATACATTGTTTTAAGCCACCCAGGTTGTGACAGTTTGTTTTGGCATCACCAGGAAAAATAAAAGGTGTTTTAGTGCAAGCTGCCCCCAGCCAAAGTGACAGGCCACAATAGAAATTCTGGAAATGCTCACTTGTGGTCCCCCTGGGGAAGCAGCACTTTCAGGAGCCTGAGACATTCTTTGCTGCAATTTCCTGTGCTTTCCTGAACTGCTCCTCAATGAGCTGATCCCGCACATGGGCTGGTGCCTGCAAGAGCTCAGGAAACATTTATCATATGAAGGAGCCTACATATGTGCTGGTAAAGGTTTCAGTCTTACTGGGACACTCTCATTGTCTACCTCTGTCTTCAGTGGAGGACACAAGTTCAGTGTACCAGAAAGGGCTTGGAGTGGGTTTCCCAGAAGAGGATGGGCAAATCCCAGAATCCCCCATTGGTGCTTCTGCACAGGCCTTGCTCTTCCTGCCTGAACCCCTCTCCAAGTCCTGGGGATAGTCTTCTTGGGACATGCATTTCAGGTGCTGCCATGCAGAAGCCAGATGTCTGGAGCCTGTGCTGTATGTGCCTCAGTTGACTGACACTCCACCTCAGCACAGAACCCTGTCTTCCAGGACTGATACTGGTTATTCTGCCTCAACAAAGACAGACAACTGAAGGGGAAGCAACACCATCCTCTGCCCCCTCTCCACTGAGTGGGTCAACAATATTTTTGCAATGTTTCATCAATTGGTGATTTTGTGGGTGTCCTGCAACCACTGCAGAATCCCAACCAAGCCAATGCCCTTAGGGTCACTGGTTTCTGCCTTGGTGATGTCCTACTTGGCACAAGCAATGATATCAGGGAGCCTGACCAATGGCATTATTTCCTCCATGGTCATGTAACATACAGATCACCTTACATCTTATTGAAGAGTATCAGGGCCAACACTTCTGGAAGTTGTTCTGCAGAAAGGAGCCCCTAGTGATGCACACAGGATGCAGAGAGCTGGGTGAGGTTGGAGGCATCCATCATGAACTGGGGAGCTACAGTTTCCATAGTAACTGGGCCAGATGGGACCCATGCACCCACCTCCCCAGCTCCAGATAGTGATGGTTCTCTAATCCTTGATGTCTGTAAGGTTGGTGCCCATGTTAGGCTGTGTTGGTGGATGCACCCCCAGGCTGCCCTTTCTATCCTTGGAGCTCAGCTTTGCCATGCAGTTAAGGTCCCCAAGCAGAGGCCAAGACAGCAGGCAGCACTCCCTGGACCTCAGGCCTGCCAGCCAGTGGCAAAAGTATGTACTGCAGTCACTTCACCAGCAGAGTCTCCCTGATGCCCATGGTCCTCAGCAGGAGACACAACTCCCCATTTTCCTTTCTTGATGTGTGTAATGTTATAGATACAAATCAGTATTGTTAATCAAGGAACTTACATTTTATGATTTCACTCTATGATTTTCACTGCTTATTATAAATTGTAAACAAGTTATACATGCAATGAAATAAATATATTTGTTTTTAGAAACAGCAATATTCTGTCTATATCTTCCATCTTCTTGTTTTTTTTTTTTTTATCCCCAGAATTATACACTTCCAACTTCAGCAGATGATTAAATTGTGTATATATTTCCATACTTCTAATTGATGTGCATGATTTTTCTCTCTTTCTTGGTACCAAACCTCTCCATAAGTGTTCAAATTTCTTATCTGGCATACGTATTACTATCATAGTTATTTGGTCTGACTCTTATTTTTGAGACAAATTAATTTTTGCCATATTGCTATATTTTTGAGCTGGTCTTTAGTTTTCATAGAAGCATTACTCAGATTTTGGTGATCCCTGGATATTGTCTCATACTGAAGAGTGGTAATATAAAGGTGAGCTAGAGCTTTAAATATGAAAAGCCTTCAGTGTATTAACTTCACCCATGTGTATTCTGTCCGGGCTATGCTATAGAGGACCCCTTGATGTCACTAAAATTTGGTCTTAAGTCACAAAGTAAAATCTAAGACATTTTAAATTATGTGTGTCTTGAAATAACAATGACCACCAAGTCCAATCATGAAGAATAATCCATTTTAAGCCTTATTTCTTTATTGTTTAATTCTTCATTCATGGGAAGCGGCTGTGGCTCAATCAGTAGGGCTCCCGTTTACCATATGGGAGGCCCTGGGTTCGGTTCCCGGGGCCTCCTGGTGAAGGCAAGCCCACCCGCATGGTGTGGTTAGCTGACCCAGTGAGCACAAGCAGCAAAGGGGGGATAAATGAATAAATAAATAAAATCTAAAAAAATAATAATAATAATAATAATAATTCTTCATTCATGTATAACACATTATCAGAAGAGTTCTCAAACCATAAAAATTCTCCCTAACTACATGTAAGAAATTCGCTGATAGGAATGAATAACTAAAAGTAGAATTTCATAATCCAAAAAGGTAGTGAGAGATATCAGCAAGATGATGGATTAAGCAGCTTCCATCCTCCTCCACATATATGTGTGTGTTTGTGTGTGTGTGTGTGTAGCCGCAGAATCAACTTTTTTGAAGATCTCTGGATCAATAAAAAGTTTACAGTAGGCGTTACAGAAATATGGCATTGGAGTAGGTCACACAGGATGTAATACTCTTACAAAACAAAGGAGGAAGTTCAGAAGGTATCCAATGGAGCTGCTTTGGTATCTGCAGACCAGGAGTGTGCCACACAAATAGAACAAGAGGGACTGGAGACAGAGAGACAAAGAGACCAAAAATAAATTTGAGTTACTTGCCCCCACAGCTGTGTACAGTGCTTATAACACTCCCTCAAGGCATATAGCAACAGATAACACTGTGGCTGGTGGTGGCCATCTGACAGTGGAATGGACACCTTCCATCCTCTGAAGAAGGTAGGTGCTTTGGAGGACAAAGTGTGGTTTTTCTTCAGTGAGTTTAAACAGCAAAACCTGGCTTTGAATTGCAGACACAGAATATCCAGCCAGGGGAAGATAAAAGAAACACCTCCATGGAAAATTTTGGTAAAGAATGCCATCTGCTGGCAGGCTAGGAACATGAATGAAAACAAGGCATGTTTCTACTGTCCTTAATCCCTGGTGCCTGTAGATTTTCTCTGTATCCATTGTTGGGTCACTGGTCCTGCTTTGAAGCTTAAACAGTTCAATCTTAATATTTTAGAAAAAGTAGCACAAAAATCAAAGAAGAGAGGAACATGGTTGACAGGTTAGGAAGATAAGGCTCAGCTCTGACTAAAACAATGGACAAAGAGCAAGAGGCTGCATTGGGGACCTGCTTTGGGGTACAGCAAACAAGGATACAGCTTCACAACTCCCAAAAGAGTGAGGGTCAGAAGGACATAGAAGCCAAAACAACTAATCATAAGTTATTAAACCTCCTGGCCACCAGGAAGGGCTCCCCTCTCCCACCCCCAAGATTTAAGTGAGGCTAAAACTGGTGAATCGTGCCTGAGAAGAGAGCAGATGTCTTTCTGCCAGCTCTTTTGGTTATATATAGAATGAAAAGGATCTCTGAGTCATCTAGGAGAGTACAGGAAAAATAGGGAAGCCAGGGGAAAATCATGTATTGCTAACCTCAGTGGCTGGAAGTGACACATATTCCATGCCCTCAGGCATGGAATAGTTGGAGCCACTGGTTCCCTGTTCCAAATGGGAGTGTAACTGCAGATTCCCTGTGAGAAAGAGGGGTCTGGGAGGGTGGAGAGTGATTTCTTTGCAGTGAGTTTAGCCAGCTGGGCCCCACTTGAATATCAGAAGTGACCCCAAATTGAGAGGGAGAGGAGAGGTGTGTCTCCTCAGGCAGGCTGTTATGCACAGCTGCCTAGGTAAAGAGAGGAATTACATCAGATCAGAGGCAGAGACAGGAAGCTGATCAGAAAGACTCTTGGGGACTGCAGGGAATCTAGCCTGCCCCCGGGAAAAGGGGCAGATAGCCCTCTGAAAGGCTAATTAACCTAAGGAGGCAGAATAGTTCAGTGGAAGAATTCCTGCCTACCATATATGAAATCCCTGGTTCAATTCCTAGCTCTTCTTTGAGAAGTGATCAATCAGGTTATCAGGCATCCAGCTGAAACTTTATGACAGGGAACATATAGACATTCTCATTGTATTAGCTTTTCTTGGGTCTCTTATTTTTTCCAAAAAAGGTTCTTTTTAAAAATAAACTAACCTTCTTTACTCACTGAAACCTACAGAGGGAAGGCTGCAGGGTGAGTGATTGATGAACATCAGCAGCTTGAGATGTTAGGGGTCTAACAGAGGAGGCTCTTTTTCAATGTTTATTTTTATTCTCTTTATTTTACCTTCTGTCTTCTTTTTTAAAATGAGTAACTGCTGTCTTGTTTATTGTTTGTTGTGTTTCCCCTTTCTTTGTTTCTCTGTTTTTTTCTTTTTTCTTTTGTTTACTGATTTACTCTACCTATGCTATTTATTTTCTCTCCTTCATCTTTCTGTCTCCTGTATTCTGTTGTTGTTCTTTCATTCCACCTGTTATATTTGGTATCCAATTTTTCTTGTTTTTATTTCTATCTCTTTTTTCCCTGTTTCTTTTCTTTTTTATACTTTTTTCTTTATCTCTTTCTCTTTTTTCCCCTCTTCTCACCATTCCAGCCTTTTAATTCATTCTATACCTTTTTCTCTATTCTGCTTCTTGTTTCATTGTTTCTATTCCACTTTTTTCATTTTATTTCTCTGTGCTTCTTACTCATGTTAAATTTTCAATTTCTTAGGTTTTGTATGGTTCCTCTCATACCTTTTACTATTATTATCACTATTAACAGTTTCTCTTCATATATTCTTTTCTCTGGTCTTAATCTTTTTTCCATTCAAGGGAAAATAGGCAACAACAAAGAAATAGAATAAGAGGAACAAAGTGTCAAAGTGAAACCTTACCACACACACAAAAACAACAAGAAAATAAAACCATAGGAAAGAGAGAGAAGGTAATCAACTGAATAAACCCATCAAGATAAACAGATGCCTAGACACCAACAAAAAATTACAAGCCATATTAAGAAACAGGAAGACATGGCCCAGTCCAATAGACAAACTAAAAACCAGGGGGAGATGCAGAACATGGAACAACTAATCAGAGCTCTCCAAACAAATATCATGAATCAACTTAATGAAGTGATGGAAGAGATTAAGGATATTAATAAGACCCTGGGAGAACATACTGAAGAAATCGTAAATACACATAAAAAGATAACAAGTATGATGGTGATGAATGGCGCAATGCAAGAAATCAAAAATACACAGGAAGCACATAACAACATATTTGAACAGGCAGAGGAAAGAATCAGTGAAGTGGAAGACAATATAACTGAAAGCAAACAGATAGTAGAACAGATAGATAAAAAGATAGAAAAACCCAGTTGGGACTTAGGGATTTGAATGACAACATGAAACACACAGACATACACATTATAGGCATCCCAGAAGGAGAGAAGAAGGGAAAGGGCATGGAAGGAGTGTTGGAGGAAATAAAGGCTGAAAACTTCTGACCCCTATTGAAGGACATAGACATAAAAGTCCAGGAATGTGACGCACACCACACAGTATAAATCCTAATAGCCTACTCCAAGAAATATAGTCATCAAATTGTCCAATGCTCAAGACAAAGAGAGAATACTGAAAGTAGCAAGAGAAAAGAAAACCATCACATACAAAGTAAAATCGATAAGATAAAGTGCTGATTTCTTATCTGAAACCATGGAGGTAAGAAGGCAGTGTTATGATGTAGTTAAAGTGCTAAAAGAAAGAATTCCAGCCAAGAATTCTCTATCCAACAAATCTCACATTCAAGAATGAGGGAGATCTCAAAATATTCACAGATAAACAGAAATTAAGAGAGTATTTCAATAAGAAACATACACTTCAAAAAATAATAAAGGGAGATCTGCAGGTCAAAAGAGAAAAACAAGAGAGAGAGAGAGTGATAGGAGAGTGTAAGAACAACTAAAAAGATAAAAAGAGAAATAAAAATAATATATGGCATACCTAAACATAAAAAATGGCTAATGAAAATAAATCCTTGAAATAATAACATTGATGTTAGTGGATTAAACTCCCCAGTGAAAAGACATAGATTGGCAGAATGGCTAAGGATATATGACCCATCTATATGCTGTCTACAAGAAACCCTCCTTAAACCCAGGGATGCAAGGAGTCTGAAAGTGAATGGTTAGAAAACAATTTCACAAGCAAACAATAACCAAAAAAGGATGAGAGTATTTTGGACAAAATAGACTTTAAATGCAAAACTATTGTAAGTAACAAAAAAGGACACTATATATTAATAAAAGGGGAATCTATCAAGAAGAAATAACAATCATAAACATTTATGCACCTAACCAGTGTACCTCAAAATACACGAGGCAAACATTGGAAAAGCTAAATGGAGAAACAGATGTCTCTACAATTACAGTGGGGGAATTTAATACACCATTATCACCATTAGACAGAAGATCTCAACAAAGAATCAATACTGAAAGATAGACTTTGAATAAGACATCAGAAGACCTGACCTAATAGACATATACAGGACATTACACCAAAATATTGTGAGATATACATTCTTCTTGAGTGCACATGGATTATTCACCATGATAGACCACATGCTAGGCCAAAGATCAACTCTCAATGAATTCAGAGAGCTTGAAATTATACAAAGTAATTTCTCTGACCACAAAAGAATGAAGCAGGAAATGAATAAGGGGCAGAGAACCAGATTAGGCTCAAAGATATATAAGTTAACCAACACACTCTCAGACAAACAGTGGGTCAAGGAAGAAATCTCAAGAGAAATCAGTAACTATCATAAAATGAATGAAAATGACAACACAGCATATGAAAACATGGGATGCAGCAAAAGCTGTACTGAGAGAGAAATTCATAGCCATAAATGCCTATATTAAAAAAAAAAAGAAAGAGCTAGAATCAAAGACCTAGCACACCTGGAGGAATTAGAAAAAGAACAATGAATTAATCCAAAGGAAGTAGAAAGTAAGAAATAACAAAGATTAGAGAAGAACTAAATGAAATAGAAAGTAAGAAAGCACTAGAAAAAAATAACAAAAACAAAAGCTGATTCTTTGAGGAGATAAATGAAATTGACAAACCCATAGCTACACTAACAAAGATAAAAAGAGAGAAGATGCAAATAGACAAAATAAGAAATGAGGAAGGAGTTATCACCACTGGCCCCACAGAATTAAAGAATACCATAAGATGATACTTTGAAAAATAATATGCCAAAAATATGGATAATTTAAAGGAAATGGAGAAATTCCTAGAAACACACAAGCAGCCTACATTGTATAAAAAATAAATTAATGAACTCAATCACAAGAAATGAGATATAATTAGTCATTAAAAAACTCCCAACTAAGTAGAACACAGGACTAGATGGCTTCACAGGTGAATTTTACCAAACATTCCAGAAAGAACTAAGACCTATCATATTTTAACTCTTACAGAAAATGGAGGTGGAAGGAACATTGCCTAACACTTTCTATGATGCCCACATCACCCTAATACCAAAACCAAACAAAGATGCCCAAAGAAAGGAAAACTATAGACCAATCTCTCTAATTAACCTAGATGCTAAAATTCTCAACAAAATACTTGCTAACTGTATTCCACAACACATCAAAAAAATTATAAACCATGACAAAGGGGGTTTCATCCCTGGTATGCAAGGATGGTGCAACATATGAAAACTGAAGCAATACACCACATAAACAGATCAAAAGATAAAAACCACATGATTATCTCTATAAATGCAGAGAAAGTATTAGACAATATATAGCACTGTTTTCTGATAAAAACACTCTAAAAGATAGGAATAGAAGGAAACTTCCTCAACCTGATAAAGGGTATATATGAAAAACCCACAACCAACATCATATTCAATGCTGAAATCCTAAAAGCTTTCCCTCAAAGATTGGGAACAAGACCAGGATGCCCACTTTTACCACTCCTATTTAGCAATGCTTTAGAAGTACTAGCTTGAGTGTATAGGCAAGAAAAATATATAAAAGTCATCCATATTGGAAAGGAAGCAGTAAAAATTTCACTAATTTCAGACAACAAAGACCTATACATAGAAATTCTTAAGAAATCACAAACAAAACTCCTAGAGCTTGCAAATGAGTTCAGTAATGTCGCAGGTTATAAGATCAATGCACAAAAATCTGTAGCATTTCTGTACCCCAATAGTGGACCATCTGAGAAAGAAATCAAGAAAAAAATCCTATTTACAAGAGCAACTAAACAAATCAAATACCTAGGAATAATTTAACTGCAGATGTAAATGAATTATATGCAGAAAACTACACAACTCTGTTAAAGTACATCAAAGAAGACTTAAATAGATGGAAGAATATTCCCTTTCATTGATAGGAAGCTTAAATATCATTAAGATGTCTGTCCTACACAAACTGACCTACAGATTAAATGCAATCCCAATAAAAATCACCAGAGCATTTTTTCTGAATTGGAATAACTAAGAAATTTATTTGGAATGGCAACAGTCCCTGAATAGCTAAAGACATATAGAAAAGAAAAAATGAAATTGGAGAAATCATGCTACCTGATTATAAATCATACTACAAAGCTACAGTGTTCAAAACTGCATGGTATTAGCACAAGAATAGACATACTGACCAATGGAACTTAAGTGAGAGTTCTGATATAAATCCTCGTATATACAGTCAACTGATATTTGACAATGCCACCAAGCCCATTCAACTTGGAGAGAATAGCCTTTCCAACAAATGATGCTTGGAGAACTGAGTATCCATATCCAAAGGAATGAGAGGGGAACACCATCTCTTACCTTACCAAAAAATCAATTCAAGATGAATCATGGATCTAAATATAAGACCCAAGACCTTAAAGACCTTGGAAAATAATGTAGGGAAGAATCTACTGGATCTTGTATTAGTAAATGATTTTATGAACTTTACACCCAAAACATGAGCAACAAAAGAAAAAAATAGATAAAGGGTACCTCCTCAAATTTAAAAACTTTTTCACCTCAAAGTAGTTTGTCAAGAAAGTAAAAGTCAGCCTACTAAATAGGAGAAAATAATTGGTAACTGTAACCTTTGGGGAATTTGATGTATTTATGAATTCCAAAAATATAATTGAATCATGCTTGTAAATTGATCTGTTAATCTGGGCATGATTAGGTTAGGATTAGGGCATTGAGCCCCACCCCTTGGTGGGTGGGGAATTGAATATAAAAGGCAAGGCAAAGGACAGTTGAAGCAGACTTTTGAGAAGCAGTTTTGATATTGGAAAGAAGGCCCTAGGAGAAGAGAAGCAAGCCGTTTGCCTGATCGTCTACAGCTAACCTTGTGGAGGAAACAAGAGCTAAGCCCGGAGAGAAATGCAGCCCCAGGAAGAGAGGAACCCCAGAAGCCTGAACCCTGGTAAACGCTGGCAACTGTCTTGCCCTAACATGTGGCAATGGACTGTGGTGAGAGAAGAAACTTAATGCTTTATGGCCTGGTATCTGTGGACTTCTACCCCAAATAAATACCCTTTATAAAGACCAACCCATTTTTGGTATTTTACATTAGTACCCCTTTGGCTGACTAATACAGAATTTGGTACTGAGGAGTGGGTAACTGCTTTTGTAATTACCAAAATGTTGGGACAGTTTTATAAATGGGTAGGGGGTATTTTTTGGAGGAATTGTGAAATGCTTGATGGAAAAGGCTTAGACCACTTTGAAGAGACTGTTGATAGTAATATGGATGCTAAAGAGACTTTCTATGATGTCTTAGAAGTAAATGATGAAACTTTTATTGGAAACTGGAGGAAAGGCGATCCATGTTTTAAAGTTGCAGAGAACTTAACAAGATTAACTCCTGGTGTTATATGGAAGACAGAATTTAAAAATGGCGAACCAGAGCATTTAGCTAAAGAACTTTCCAAGGTAAACTCGGAGAATGTGGCTTGGCTTCTCCTTGCAGCTTATAGCAAAATACTAGATGAGAGAAATACACTAAGGACTGAACTTTTGGGCACAAAGAAAACAGAAACTGATTCTGGAACTTCCAAGTTTGTAGAAATCAAATTCCCAGATGAAAATGCCCTATTTGAAGACTTTATTAAACTTGGAACTCATAACTCAGAATTGAAGATGCAGTTATCTAGGAAAGACTTGTGGAAAGTCTTACTGTCTGATGGCTTGGACCCCTGCTTCCTGCATGCTAAACCAACAAAGTTTTTGAGAATGCTGTATGAACAAAACCACTGTCAGCTTGGACAAAAGAGGACATGGAAAGAGAGAGTGAAGGAGAAAAAGCTTTAAGAAGAAAACCGTGGAAGCAGAGATCTGGGATTAAGACATCTCCTTGGGCCAAGAGAGGAGTCCCATCCATATATACAGAGAGGGTGAGTTTTCCCCAGCAGTTGAAGAGGGTGGATGTCCCCACCCGATGTTCTGGGAGAGTTTTGCCACCCCAGGGTGCAGAGAGGTTGGAGCACATTCCTCAAAGATTAGGGCGGTTAAGGTCAACACCCCATTGGTCTGAGAGGGGTGTACCTGTCCCCCATGAATTTGGGAAGGCCAGGTGGTCAACCCATTGCTCTGAGAGGGTTGAGCCTGTATGCCAAAGATTAGGGAAGGCCAGTGGTCAACTTGTAGCTCTGAGGAGGTTAAACCTGTATGCCAAAGGTTAGGGGGAATGTTGTCTTCACCTCACTGTACTAGGGGGGCTAAGGCTCTAACCCAAAGATTGGGTAAGGTGTGGCAATCACCCCAACACTCTTGGAGGGTGAAGTCTGGAGCTTGGTCGACACCCAGATGCTTGATGAGGGTGGAATCAAGAAAATGGCCATTGTGCAAGCCTGTGGAAAGGGTGGGTTCCCATGTGGCCCCAAGGAGAAAGAACCCATCATCTTAAGAATGACTCTTAGACTTTGAAATCGAATGGAGGATGTCCTGCAAGTTTACTGAACTGTAGAGGATCCATGACTCATGTTTAGCATCCCAATTTCTCCTTATAATATTAAAAATGTTTATCTTTCATCTTTCCATTTGTGTATTGGAAGCAGTTAAATGGTTTTATAAGTTTCAAAGGTCTATAGCAGATGGGACTTTGCCTCAAGATGAACTGTATTTCTTTAAAATCATTTTGATATGATTTTGTACTTGAATTGTTACTGATTTAAATTTTTCTGTGAGAATTGTAATGTATTTTTGGAATTCAGAGGGTGGAATGTAACCGTTGGGGAATTTGATGTATTTATGAATTCCAAAAATATAATTGAATCATGCTTGTAAACTGATCTGTTAATCTGGGCATGATTAGGTTAGGATTAGGGCGTTGAGCCCCACCCCTTGGTGGGTGGGGAATTGAATATAAAAGGCAAGGCAAAGGACAGTTGAAGCAGACTTTTGAGAAGCAGTTTTGATATTGGAAAGAAGGCCCTAGGAGAAGAGAAGCAAGCCGTTTGCCTGATAGTCTACAGCTGACCTTGTGGAGGAAACAGGAGCCAGCTGACCTTGTGGAGGAAACAAGAGCTAAGCCCGGAGAGAAACGCAGCCCTGGGAAGAGAGGAACCCCAGAAGTCTGAACCCTGGTAAACGCTGGCAACTGTCTTGCCCTAACATGTGGCAATGGACTGTGGTGAGAGAAGACACTTAATGCTTTATGGCCTGGTATCTGTGGACTTCTACCCCAAATAAATACCCTTTATAAAGACCAACCCATTTTTGGTATTTTACATTAATACCCCTTTGGCTGACTAATACAGTAACTGATGGTTAGGCTAATGTGTCAACTCAGCCAGGTGATTGTGTCCACATGTTAAGTCCAGCAAACACTGGGCTAATTGTAATACAAGAGCATTTATGGACTTCGATCACCAGTGAGTTTACTACATGGATGAAGTAAACATCTGCATCACATCTGCATCAATGTGATTACATCTGCATCAATCAGGGAGATTGCATCAGCAATTCCTTAAAAGGGGAAGTGATTTCAACATTCAGAGAGAATTTCCCAGCTCATCTTTGGACAGCCAACTTCTCCCAGAAACTCATCAAGGACTTTTCATTGTACTTTCATCAGAGCCACTGGTTTGCAGCCTGCCAGAGTAACATGGACTTGTGCATCCCCACAGTCACATGAGAGACTTTTATAAAATCTCATGTTACTGACAGATATCTCCTGTTGATTCTGTTTCCTGAGAAAACCCTGACTAATAGAGCTTGGTACTGGGAGTGGTTCTTGAGTTATAGAGTCTTAAACATGGGATGTCTGAGGTGGTTCTGGGAGTTTTGTAATTGGCTCTGTACACTAATTGGACTCAAGGGTATTAATGACTCCCTTTCCAATAATGAAGAGGTTGCTAACAGTCCATGGCATGAGCTGGCAATAGAGATATGCAAAATAGCATCATTAGATTCCCCTACTTCCATGTTTATAATAAGCAAGGATCTGGATGAGAGTGTTTTCAACACCTTAACAGAATTTTGTGGAGTCAAAAAGTATAATGATGTTGGCTGGCTCCTCCTAAATCCTCTGGATACAGTCACAAAAGAAAGAGATTAGCTAAAGTCTTTAAATTTGAAACTTAAATGTCACATGAATGATATGAAAGTTTCTATGTGTGCCTTGAAAGAAAATCTTGTCACCTGTAGCCACAGACTTGAGATATCTGAGAATCAAACCCAGAATCTCATTGTATGAGTACCAGAATTACAGAGGAAACTAAAATCTCAACCCTTCAGGGTTTCTGCAATTAAAGTGAAGGCATTGATTGGAAAGGAGTTGAAACCTGAGGATTGGGATGGAGACATATGGGATGGTGATAATATTGGTGGGGACACTGGAACTCTAAATTCTGTGGAGACTTTACTTGATAAACCTGCAATGGCCTGCCCTGTGGAGACCACACCTTGTCAACCTTGTATCATCCAGCCTCCAGCCTGCCCAGGGAGCCCGGACCTCCTTCCAGCTCTGAGGTGGGTACCAGCCAAACTGAAGACTGCTCTGCCCAGCCTCTGGCATGCTCCAGGGAGTATGGACCTCCTCCCAGCCTTGACGCAGCTATCAGTCTAACTCCAGCATGCACAGCCCAGGCTCTAGCTTGCCCCAGAGAGTCTGGACCACCTACCAGCCATGAGGCAGGTACCAGCCAAACTCCAGTATGCACTGCCTTACTTCCAGTCTACCCTGAGGAATCTGCCTTCCAACCCTTGCCTAAAAAAATTAATCCTGACTCACCAGAAGAAAATTCAAAGGGATGCCCTGAGTTCAGTAGCTTACAAGACATATATAATCCTTCTCCTTATCCACCCCCACCACCCCTCTTGTCTTTGAGAACTATTACTAGACTAAAATCACAACAAGCCCCCAAAGGTGAAATATAAAGTGTGATGCATGAGGAAGTACACTATACTCTGAAAAACTGCATGAGCTTTCCAACTTACATAGACAGAAATCAGGGGAATATGTTTGGGAATGGATACTAAGGGTATAGGATAATGGTGCAAGGAATATATAGTTGGATCAGGCTGAATTTATTGATATGGACACACTAAGCAGAAATCCTGGATTCAGCTCTGTAGCTCAAGGGATTAGAAAGGGCTCTAACAGTTTGTTTGGGTGGCTGCCTGAAACATGGACCAAACGATGGCCTAGCATGTCTGAGGAAGAGATGCTCAATTTGCCCTGGTATACATTAGATGAGGGGATTCAAAGGCTTAGAGAGAGTGAAATGTTGGAATGGATTGACCATTTGAACTGCCCACCCTCCCCAGGAATATCCAGTGGACCCACCTTTAACCAGGACTGTGAGGAATAAATTTGTAAGAGTAACTCCATTTTCTCTGAAAAGCTCTGTGGCTGCTCTTCTCTGCAGTCCAGTTATTACTGTAGGGAGGGCTGTAATGGAATTGGAATCCTTAAACATTATGGGGATGTTCAGAACTTGGTCTGGTAAAAGTCAAGTATCGGCAGTTAATCGCCAAAGGCAAAGTGAGCATGGGTACCACAATGAACAGCAGATTCAGAGCAGCACACAGAATAGTCTGAGTCCCATGGAGTTATGGTGTTGGCTAATAGATCATGGGGTACCTAGAAGTGAAATACATGGGCAGTCTACTAAATTTCTTCTGGATCTGTATAAGCAGAAGAGTTCTAGGGTGAGTGAACAAAAGCCTAACTCAAATTACAGATGCAGAGAATCAGAGCCCCTTAATCAATTCCCAGACTTGAGACAGTTTACACACCCAGAGCCCCTTGAATGAGGAGAAGGCCAGGTCCCCTTGGGGAAGGATCCTGTTAAACTGCCAAAAATTTATACTGTTAATCTTCCTCCCAACTTTCCACAGGGAAACCTATGACCTTTTGCCAGAGTAAGTGTGCAATGGGGAAAAGGAAATGATGAGATATTTTGGGGATTATTAGACACTGGCTCAGAAGTAACATGAATTCCAGGAGACCCAAAATGTCACTGTGGTCCACCAGTCAGAGTAGGTGCTTATGGAGCTCTGGTGATTGATGGAGTTTTAGCTCAGGTCCATCTCACAGTGGGTCCAGTTGATCCAATGGGTCCCCAGACTCATTCTGTGGTTATTAACCTAGATCCAGAATGCATACTTGGCCAGAATGATGAGGAGAATTAAAAAATAAAGAATACAGAAAGGGCTGAAAGGAAAAAAAGTTAATTAAAAAAAAAAAAGAAAAGAAAAGAAAACAGAATATACAAGATAGAAATTGACACCCATGAAATTGAGGACTAATGAAAAAAGTGGAATGGAAGAACCAGAACAGAAAGCAGTAGGTAGAAAGGTGAAGGGAGGAAAAGAGATACCATTGGTAGACAAAATCACTATACACAGAGAATGGAAAATCAAGGAAGAAGTAGCAGAGCAAAGAAGAAATGAGCTAGCAGCACCTAATTTAGAAAAGGGGCAGGGGAAGAGGGAAAAAAAAAAAAACAAGAAACAAACAAAGAAACACCAAACAAACACACAAGCATTCAGTCAAACAAAGCTAAGGAAGAACAACATTCTTTCTTGGGCCCTTGTGGAACCTCTCAGCCTGTGTTCATCAATCAATTACTCTGCACATTTTGTGGAATATTTTAGTGGTTAAATTAAGTTAAAACATTTTTTTGAAGAAATAAGGGACCCAAAAGAAAGCCTCTTCTTGATCAATCCCTCTGCTGAGGGGACCCTAATAGGCTTGTGGAAACTTATCAAAGACTTCCCACTGCCTGATACCCTCAGGGGAGCTAAGACTCTGATACTCAGTTTGGAAGTTCAAAATTGGCTGGCCCCACCATCTTCTGAGCCAAGCTTCTGTGGCCCATGGCTGCTAGGTAAATCAAGCTTCCCCAGCAGTTTTGCCTCTCTCCTCAGCCCGGGACCACTTCTATCCAGCTGGTTTGCTCCCCCAAAGCTGCAAGGGGGTCCAGGCAGCCAAAATGACAGAAAAAATCCCTCTCACCCTTTGCCAAGACACTCACAGTCTCAGAGAGTGCTTCCTCAAAAATTTTTGTTTGGTTTTCTTTGTTTATTTGTTTCTTGTTTTTCTTTCCTCTTCCCACCCCCTTCTTTAAAAATTAGGTGCTGCTAGCTCATTTCTTCTTGGCTGTGCTTCTTCTTCCTTGATTTTCCATTCTCTGTGTATAGTGATGGAGAGTTCAAAATATTCACAGATAAACAGAAATTAAGAGAATATGCCATTAAGAAATCTGCACTTTGAGAAATAATAAAGAAGGTTCTACAGGTTGAAAGGAAAAAAAGGGAGAGAGAGAGTTGGAGGAGAGTGTAAGAACAGCTGAAAAGAAGAAAAGAGAAATAAAAACAACACATGACATACATAAGCCCAAAGAAAATATGGCGGATGTAAGAAATCCATTGAGAATGATAACATTGAATGTTAATGGATTAAACTCACCAGTCAAGAGACACAGATCAGCAGAATGGATAAGGGAATATGATCTATCTATATGTTGTCTGCAAGGAAACCATCTTAGAACCAGAAATTCAAGGAGGCTGAAAGTGAAAGCATGGAAAACAATTTTACAAGCAATCAATAAACAAAAAAGGGCAGGAGTAGCTATCCTATTATTGGAAAGACTTTAAATGCAAAATTGTTTTAAGAGAAAAAGATGGATACTATATATTAGTAAAAGGGGTAATCTTTCAGGAAGAGAAAACAATCATAAATATTTATACACCTAATCAGGGTGCCTCAAAATACATGAGGTGAACAGTGGAAAAACTAATTGGAGAAATAAAAGTCACTATAATTATAGTGGAGGAATTTAATACACCATTGTCACCATTAGACAGAACATCTACGCAAAGAATCAATAAAGAAACAAAGACTCTGAATAATACATTAGAGGACATGGACCTAATAGATATATACAGAACGATGCATACAAACACAGTGGTATATACATTTTTCTTGAGTCCACAGGGATCATACTTTAAGATTAGACAACATGATAGGCCACAGAACAACTCTCAATGAATTCAAAAAGTCTGAGATTATACAAAGTAATTTCTCTGACCACAATGGAATGATATTGGAAATCACTAATGGCCAGAGAACTATATTAGGAACAAAGATATGGAAGCTAAACAACACACACTTAAATAAACAGTGAGTCAAGGAGGAAATCTCAAAAGAAATCAGTAAATATCTTGAATCAAATGAAAAAGACAACACAAAATATCAAAACTTATGGGATGCAGCCAAAGCTGTACTGAGAGGGAAATTCACAGCCATAAATGCATATAATAAAAAAGAAGAAAGTTCTAAAATTGAAGACCTAACTGCACACCTGGAGGAATTGAAAAAACAACAACATACTAACCCTAAAGGAAGTAGAAAGAAAGAAATAACAAAGATTAGAGAAAAACTAAATTGAAATAGAAAATAAGAAAGCACTAGAAAAAATAAACGAAACCAAAAGATGATTATTTAAGAAGATCAATAAAATTGACAAACCCTTAGCCAGACTAACAAAGAAAAAGAGAGAGAGATGCAAATACACAAAATAAGGAATAAGCAAGGGAATATCACTACTGACCCCACAGAAATAAAGAGTATCATAAGAGAATACTTTGAAAAATTATATGCCAACAAGAATGATAATTTAGAGGAAATGGACAAATTCCCAGAAACTCACAAGCAGCCTACATTGAGCAAAGAAGATATTGATGAACTCAACAGTCCAATTACAATTAAAGAGATAGTCTCAGTCATCAAAAATCTCCAACTAAGAAGAGCCCAGGACCAGATGGCTTCACAGATGAATTCTACCAAACATTCCAGAAAGAGCTAACACCAATTCTGCTTAAGCTCTTCCAAAAAATAGAAGTAGAAGGGACATTGCATAACTCATTCTATGATGCCAACATTACCCAAATACCAAAGCCAAACAAAGATACCATAAGAAAGGAAAATTATAGACCTATTTCTCTAATGAACCTAGATGCTAAACTCCTTAACAAAATATTTGCTAATCGCATTCAACAACATATTAAAAGAGTTATACACCATGACCAAGTGGGTTTCATCCTGGGTATGCAAAGATGGTTCAACATAAGAAAATCAATCAATGTAATACACCACATAAACAGATTGAAAGAAAAAAATTACATGATCATCTCTATAGATGCAGAAAAAGCATTTGACAAAATACAGCACCCTTTCCTGATAAAAGTACTGCAAAAGATAGGAATAGAAGGAAACTTTCTGAAAATGATAAAGAGTATATACGAAAAACACAAAGCTAACATCATCTTCAATGGTGAAATCCTAAAAGCCTTCCCTGTGAGATCGGGAACAAGGAAAGGATGCCCACTATCACCACTCCTATTTAACATTGTCTTAGAAGTACTTGCTCAAACACCGAGGAAAGAAAAAGATATAAAGGGCATCCAAATTAGAAAAGGAGAAGTAAAATTTCATTATTTGCAGATGATATGATCCTATACATAGAAAGCCCTAAGATATCTACAACAAAGCTTCTAGAACTTATAAAGGAGTTAAGTAACATCGCAGTGTATACGATCAATGCTCAAAAATCAGTAGCATTTCTATACACCAAAAACAAGCAATCTGAGATGGAAATTTTAAAAAATTACAATTTACAATAGTAACCAAAAGAATCAAATACCTAGGAATAAATTTAACCAAAGATGTAGAGGACTTATATACAGAAAACTACAAAACACTGTTAAAGGTAACCAAAGAAGACTAAAATAAATGGAAGAATATTCCCTGTTCATGGACAGGAAGACTAAACATCATCAAGATGTCTATCCTACCCAAACTAATCTACAGATTTAATGCAATCCCAATAAAAATCTACACTGTATTTTTTAAGGAATTGGAAAAAGTAACTACAAAATTTATTTGGAAGGCTAAGAAGGCCTTGAATCACCAAAGACATATTGAAAAAGAAAAATGAAGTTGGAGGTATCACATAACCTGACTTTAAAACACACTACAAAGCTACAGTGGTCAAAATCGCATGGTATTGGCACATGGATAGAGACATTGACCAATGGAACCAAATTGAGGATTCTGATATAAATCCTCACATATACAGTTATCTGATATTCGGCAAGGTCACCAAGCCCACTCAGTTGTGAGACAATGGCCTCTTTAACAAGTGGTGCTTGGAGAACTGGGTATTCATATCCAAAGAATGGGAGGGGAACACCATCTCACACCTTATAGGAAAATCAACTTAAGATGGATCAAAGATCTAAATATAAGAGCCAAGATCATAAAGACCTTAGAAGATAATGTAGGGAAGCATCTATAGGACCTTATAATAAGAAATGGTTTCCTGACCTTCACACTCAAAGCATGAGCAGCAAAGAAAAAATAGATAAATGGGATCACTTCAAAATTAAAAACTTCTGCACCTCAAAGGACGTTATCAAGAAAATAAAGGGAAGCAGCTGTGGCTCAATCAGTAGGGCTCCCGTTTACCATATGGGAGGCCCGGGGTTCGGTTCCCGGGGCCTCCTGGTGAAGGCAAGCCCGCCCGCATGGCATGGTTAGCTGACCCAGCGAGCACAAGCAGCAAGGGGGGATAAATGAATAAATAAATAAAATCTTTAAAAAAAAAAAAAAGAAAATAAAATAAAAAGGCAGCTTACCCAATGGGAGAAAATATTTGGCAACCATATATCTGATAAGAGCCTATTATCCTGCATATATAAAGAAATCCTACAACTCGAACATAAAAAGACTAACAACCTATTTAAAAAATGGGCAAGTGAGATGAAAAGACATTTCTCCAAGGAAGAAATACAAATGGCTAAAAAGCACATGAAAAAATGCTCAACATCTCTAGCTATTACAGAAATGCAAATCAAAACTACATTGAGATACCATCTTACACCCATTAGAATGGTGACTATTAAAAAAAGCAGGAGACTATAAGTGTTGGAGCGGATGTAGAGGAATGGGAACCCTCATCCACTGCTGGTAGGATTGTGGAATGGTCCAGCCACTGTGGAGGACAGTTTGGTTGTTCCTCACAAAACAAACTATAGATCTTCCGTATGATCCAGCGATCCCACTGCTGGGTATATTCCCAAAAGAACTGAAAGATATACACACCAATATTCATAGCGGCATTGTTCAATATTGACAAAAGTTGGACTCAACCCAAGTGCCCATCAACAGATGAATGGATAAACAAAATGTGGCACATACATACAATGGAATATTACTCAGCTGTAAGCAGGAATAAAGTGGTAATGCTTGGGATAACATGGATGGATCTGGAAGAATTTATGTTGAGTGAAGCAAGCCAGGCATTGAAGGGTGAACAGTACATGACCTCACTGATATGAATTAAGGAAATTGAGCAGCTTCTCAGAACTATTTTCTGAAAGATAGTTGTACTAGTAAGAGAAAGAGAAGAGAAAGTTGTGAGCCATCACCCATTTGGATGCAACCTATTGTAAAGTGATAGAGTGTAGTTGTGTATTGAAGGGATAGGACAGGAGGGTAGTGATATATTGGGTTGGGTGGTTCAGGGTTGACAAGTGGGTAGATTGGGAAGGGTGGGTTAGATATCCATGATACTGAGGGGAGAGTTGGGAAAGAGACCAGGAGAACACTTGGGATTTGTGGGTATGAGGTTGAAAGTACAGATGTGGGAATGCTTTTATGGCAATATGACAAGGAAGTGTCACTGCTTTAGGGTGTTGGTTGAGGGGACATTTGGGTCAGGGCATATCTGAAGCAGGCTTCTGGGGAGTGTGTGAGTGTTCATCCTGTCATAATGTGTTGTATCAGTGGGTGGAGACCCACATAATGAGAGGGAAGGAGATGGACTCCCATCTTTGAGAGGATAGATTGTTTTCAGAAGTAGAGATTTGGGCATCTTTTACGTGCAAGTATGGTTTCTAATAGTAGAGGACAAACCAGTGTGTCATGACCTCTTGTTGCATGTAACTATGAATCTTGTCATCCAATGAGTCAAGTCAGGGGGTTGTCATGGGCCTCAGAGGGGTGGTGAGGATAGAGGAACAGAAAAGATCAAGCAGGGGGCAGTTATTGGTCAGTGGAAATGTTTTTCATTACGTTAAAGTGATGGACACAGGACATGGTAAATATCATCAAAATTTATAAAAGTGTACGATATAAAATGTATACCATTGACAAAGTTTAGTAGCTATGTTTCACTCTCTGTATATCAGCTATAACAATGCTACCATCCACATACAAAAAAATTTTAATATGGAGTGAGGAAAAGGAGCAAGTGGTTGGGCATATGAGAGTGTCTTGTATTCTGTGTATGACTTTGCTGTGACCTAAAACATCTTTGAAAATTAAATGAAAAATAATCAGACACTGGGGAGTGGGAGGGGAAAAAATGAGCAATTGATTTGAATAGACATTTTTCCAAAGAAGAAATTCAAATGGCTAAAAAGCACATGAAAAGATGCTCAACACCACTAGCTATCTGGGAAATGCAAATCAAAACTGTAATGAGATATCATCTTACACCCATTAGACTGTTGGCTTTTAAAAATACAGCAGGCTCTAAGTGTTGGAGAGGATGTGGAGGAATGTGAAAATCATCCATTGCTGGTTGGAATGTAGAATGGTGCAACCACTGTGGAGGACAGTTGGGCAATTCCTCAGAAAACTAACTGTAGAAGTGTCATATGATCCAGCAGTTCCACTGCTGGGTATACACCCAGAAGAACTGAAAGCAAGGACACCATCAGATATATGCAAACCAATGTTCATAGTGGCATTATTCACTATTGCCAAAAGTTGGAATCAGTCCAAATGTCCTTCAACAGATGAATGGATAAACAAATTGTGTTATATATATACAATGGAATATTACTCAACTGTAGGAAGGAAGCAATATTAACACATGGGATAACATGGGTGGATCTTGAGGACCTTATGTTGAGTGAAGCAAGCCAGGCATTGTAGGACAAATCTTATATGACCTCACTGATACAAATTAAGCAACTTAAGTAAACTCACAGAACCAGTGTCTGGAAGATAGATTTACAGGAAGTAGAAAGGAGAAGAATGTCATGAGCCAACTCTCAAATGGGCCAAATCTATGATAAGGTGGAAGTGTGTAGTTGTACAGTGAAGGGACATGACAGTGGTGTAATGATACTGCTGGATTGGCTGGTGCTGGTTTGTCAGGTGGGTGGGGTGGGGAAGGTGGTTGGACTCTCCATGGAACTGGGGGAAAAGTTGGGGGATGGCACAGTTGAACACTGGAGATTGTCTGCTACATGGTTGAAACTACAATGTTGGGAATGCTCTTTTAGCAATATGGCAAGTGAGGATTGCTGGATTGGGGTGTTGTATGTGGGGGGCATTTGGTACAAGGTGTGCCTGGGGCAGGTTTCTAGAGAGTGTGTGAGTGTTCATCTTGCCATAGTGTGTTATATCAGTGCATGGAGATGCACAAAATGAGTGGCAAGTGGTGGACTCCCATCCTGGGGAGGCCTGCTATGTTCTCAAATAGAAGAGCAGGAGTCTCTCAAGAGTATAGGTAGTACCTTACAACGAAGGAAACACCAGCGTGTCAAGCCCTCAGAGTTGTTGTAAGAAACTATGAGTCTTGTCCTTCAAGGGGTGAATACTGGTGGTTGCCATGGATCCTGAGGGGAGGGTGAAGGAGGAATAGAATAGAGTGAACAGGGGTCTTTTTGGGGGTGATTGAAGTGTTCTACGTGATCTTGCTATGATGCATACAGGCCATGTTGTATTTCATCAAAGTTTATAAAATTGTGAGGTCCAAGATAAAAGCCATAATGCAAACCATTGACCATGCTTGGTAGCTATGTTTCAATATTTGTACATCACTTGTAAATGTTCCATCCACCTATAAAATGCTATTAATATGGAAAGGGGGAAAAGGAAGAGTATGTTGGGTATATAGGAGTCCCTTGTAGTTGATATGTGTCTTTTCTGTAAACTAAAACTAATTTGAGGACAAAATGAATGAAGTTAGACACTGGGGTTATAAATGGAATAGGACAACAGATCTTACATTAGTGAAATACAAAATGTCAAAATTTAAAAAAATATTTTTCATTAATTATTATTATCTCAAATTTTTATTTTTAAATTTTTAAAATTTGGGATTATTTTATTACTTATTTTCAAAACCATTGTTATTATTTCATTTTCTTATTTAAAGTATTTGGCTATTTTATTGGCTTCATTTTTTATGAAGTTTTGGATCAAAGAAGTGTTACAAATGTGGCAAGGGTGGATCATTGGTGTTGGGTATCAGTGATGGGGGATACATGGGAGGAAGTTCACCTGGGAATATACATAAGGTATATAAATGTGTTCAAATATTCATGGGACATTGTCACAGTGGGGGGAGATTCACACAATAATTGAAAGAATATCAAATTCTCAATCCTGGCTTCTAGAGCTCTGCCACATTCCCTAATCAATCAGCAAGAATCCCCTGAGTACAGGGGGGCAATGTCTAATGAAGACGGATGGTCCATTGATGGTCCTTTTATATTGTTGACTGTGCTTATGAACCTTTACTCTTGAAATGGAAACTTAGCCTGGTATTATAGGGTTCCTAAGAGTTGCTTCCTGGGTTCCTCCTTGTTGCTCAAATGTGGTATCTCTCCAAGCCAAACTCAGCATATAAATATATTACCTTCTCCCAGTGTAGGACATGAGCCTCAGAGATGAGCATCCTTGGCCCCAAGGATTACTGCCAAGCACCAAGTAGCAATGTAACTGGAAAAAGATCTTTACCAAAAGGGGAAAATGTAAAGACAAATAAATTTATATAACTAAGAGACTTCAAAGTGAATTGGGAGGTCATTCCAGAGGTTACAATTATGCATGTCTAAGCAGGATCATATTCACTGCCAAAGTAGATAGAACCCCAAATAGTGGGACTCTTGAGGGCTCTGGATACATCCAGACACTATAGTCAGGGAAGATTGCTCAGGAGTTTGTTGCTCTGCAAGTGGGCCCTACTTTGGAATTTATTCTCCCCAGTGTGACAGAGTTTGACTCAGTTGAGGTTTCCCTACACATGGCTCTTTTGTCCTTCTCTTTGAACCTATAATTAGTACTAGAGTTGGTATGTTGGTATGTGTATTTAAGAGACTTAAATCTTTGGGATATCTATGTACCAGCTTGGTCCTCAATCTCAAAAGAGTTGCAACACCTACTCTCCAGTTCATTAATCCCACCCAGGACAACTACAAAGGAGGTGAAGATGGACAAGAATCATACCAAGGAACTGAGATAGTCTACAAATCCAAGCAAGACAATCCTATCCATCAGGCCCATGAGATCACAGCCCCCTCTCAATTAGAGGTGGAGTGGACACCACTATCCTAGAATCCTCAGTATTGGGGAATGAACTATGGACTAAAGTAGACTTCCTACTATTCTACTATAGACTTATTGTGATTCTCACAATGGAAAAAATTATATCACTGATGTGGAGGCAGTGGCCACTGGAGGTTCTGAGGGTAGCCAGAGGGAAAAAGAGCTGTAATATGGGGCATTTTTGGACTTCGGTATTGTCCTGAATGACACTGCAATCACAGATGCAGACCATTATATACTTTGCCATAACCTTCAGAATTGGGTGGGACAGAGTATAATCAACAATGTAAACTTTAATCCATACTGAGCAATGATGCCCCAAAATGTGTCTATCAATTGCAATGAATGTACTTCACTAATGAAGGATGTTGTTAATGTGGGAAAATGTGGAAGGTGTGAGAGAGCAGAGCACATGGAAATCCCACATACTTTTTATGTGACATTTGTGTAACCTAAGTATCTTTAAATAAATAAATATAATAGATAAAAAAAGAAAGATGAGTCATGAAACAAAACCATTATCCCTGAGAGAGAAATTGATCAACAGAGTTTAATAAGCAACATGATCAGGTGCCTAGACATCAGCAAAATTTACAAGCAATACTAAGGAAAAGAAAGAGAAGGCACAGGCACAGGAACAAACCAAGAATCCTGATGCAACATAGGATTTAAAACAACTAATCAAGGAGGAAGCATGCCATTGGGAGACCATGTAAAAATCTCCTCAAAAATTATTATTGAATAGAAATAAACTTCATAATATTATATAAAAAGGAAACAAACAAACAAACAAACAAAAAAAAACCCCACAACTAATCAAAAATGTCCACACAAATCTCCTAAATCCATTCAAGGAGTTTAAGTGAAATATGGCTAAGCTGATAAAGGATATAAAAAGACACTTGATGAGCATAAAGAACAATTTGAAAGCCTGCAAAGAAAAGTAACAGAGATAATAAGATTAAAGACACAATGGATGAGTTTAAAAATACATTAGAGGCATATAACAGCATCTATGAATGGACTGAGGACAGAATAAGTGAATTAGAAGACAGAGAATTTGAATTAGAGGATAGAAGAAAAGAAAGAGAAAAGAATGAAAGAAAATTGAACAGTATCTCAGGGAATTGAATGACAGTGAAAAGTGGAGAAACATATGTATTATAGTCCCAGAAGGAGATGCATATGGAAATGGAGCAGAAAGAATATTTAAGGAAATAATGACTGAAAATTCCCCAACCTTTATGAAAGACATAAATGTGAATATCTAAGAAATCCAACGTTCTTCAAACAAAATAAATCTGAATAGACCTAGGCTGAAACACCTATTTTCAGAACATCAAATTACAGCGATAAACAGAGGATTTTGAAAGCAGCAAGAGAAAAGGAATATATCACAAATGGGAAACCCAATAATACTGTGTTAATATCTCATCAGAAACCATGGAGGTAAGAAGGCAGGGGTATAATATATTAAAAGTACTCATAGAGGAAAACTGTAAGCCAAAAATTCTTTATGTGGAAAAAGTATCTTTCAATAAGGAGGATGAATTTAAAGTCTTCAAAGACAAAAAATAACGGAGAGATTTTGTAAACAAGAGATCAGATATACAAGGGATATTATAGAGAGTTTTGCAGACTGATAGGAAAAGATAAGGGAGGGAGTCCTGGAGAAGAGTGTAGAAATGAAGAATATAAGTAAAGGTAATTAAAAGGATAAAAAGACAGATATAAGTAAGATATAACAAGAGAAAGCAAAAGGGTAAAATGGACAAAATAAATAATGCCATTACAGTAATAATGTTGAATATTAATGGAATGAACTTCCCAATCAAAAGACTTAGGATGCCAGAATGGATAAAAAATATGATCCATCTATATGCTGCCTAGAACAGATTCATGGTAGATGCAAAGACACATGCAGACTGAAAGTGAAAGTTTGGAAAAAGATATTCAATAGAAATAGTAATAAAAAATGAGGAGCTGTGATACTAATATCAGACAAATAGAATTAAAATGCAAAAGTGTTCAAGAGATGAAGGAGGTCATTATATACTAATACAAGGGGCACTACAACAAGAATAAACAACAATAATAAATATTTATGCACATAACCTGTGTGCCCCCAATAAGTGAGGCACATACTGGCAAAACTGAAGGGAGAAATACAAGTAGACAATAATTGTTGGACACTTCAATACACCACTCTCAACATTGGATAGAATATATGGACAAAGGATCAATAAGGCAAGATAGCTTAAATAATATGATAAATCAACTCAACATTAGGGACATTTATTGATCACAGAACCCAAAAACAGCAAGGTATACATTCTTCGCAAGTGCTCATGATTCTTTCTGCACTATAGACCATAGTTTGTGTCATGAAACAGATCTCAATAAATTTTAAAAGTTTGAAACTCTCGATCACCATGGAATGAAGTTGGAAATCAATAACAAGCAGATAAGGAAAAGTTCACAAATACATCGTGATTAAATATCACAATGTTAAATAACCAGTGGACCAAAGAAGGAATTGAAAGAGAAATCAGTAAATATCTCAAGATGAATGAAAATGAGAACACAATATATCCAAATTTATGGGATACTGTGAAGGCACTGCTGAGGCAGAAATTTACAGTACTAAATTCTTACAAGGAAAAAGAGCAAAAATATTAAAGACCT
This sequence comes from Tolypeutes matacus, assembly GCA_026826555.1. Classification (NCBI taxonomy): domain Eukaryota; kingdom Metazoa; phylum Chordata; class Mammalia; order Cingulata; family Chlamyphoridae; genus Tolypeutes; species Tolypeutes matacus. The sequence goes on along the minus strand of JAKSZT010054023.1, from coordinate 6,505,075 downwards.
AACTGCATACATGGATGAATTAGAATAAGGACACCCATCTAATCCTAAAGCAAGCAAAAGGAAAGAAATAACAAAGATTAGTGCAGAAACAGATGAAATTGAGAAAAGACAATAGAGAGAATTTTTAAAAATGTAAGTTGGTTCTTCAAGAAGGTCAACAAAATTGACAAACTCTTAGCTAGGCTAACAAAGAAAGAATGAGAGAAGATGAAAATAAATAAAATCAGAAATGAGAAGGGAAACATTACCAATGACCATGCAGAAACTAAAAAGATCATAAGAGATATTATCAACAACTGTATGCTAAGAAACATAAATAGAATGGACAAATTCCCAGAAATTCATCAACAACCTCTTCTAACACTAGCAGGAATAGAAGAGCTCAATAAACTCTTAACAAGTGAAGAGATTGAAAGAGGTATCAAAAACCTCCCCAAAATAAAAAACCCAGGATGAGATGGCTTCACCAGTGAAATCTACCAATCATTCAAAGAAGATGCTATACCAATCTTGTTCAAACTTTTCCAAAAAAGTATACAGGAGGTGGAGTGCTAACAAACTCATTCAATGAACCCAATATCACCCTAATACCAAAGCCAGATAAAGATACTACAGAAAAGAAAACTGCAGGCCAATTTTTCTAATGAATATTGATGCAAAATTCCTCAACAAAATAATTGCTAACTGAACTCAAAAGCCCATTAAAATAACTATACACCACCATGAAGTGGGGTTGATCACAGCTATGCAAGAGTGTTTTAACACAATAAAATCAACCTGTGTAATACAGCACATCAATAAATTGAAAAAGAAAAACCACACCATTATGTTAATTGTGGCAGAAATGGTATTTGACAAAATAGAGCAGTCTTTCTTGATAAAAGCACTCTGAAAGATAGGAATCGAAGGAAAATTTCTTAACATGATAAAGAGAATATATGAAAAACCCAGAGCTAACATTATACTCAAATATGAAAGATTGATAGATTTCCCAATGAGATCATGACAAGGCAAGCATGCCCACCATCACCACTGTTATTCAACATTGTGCTAGAAGTTCTACCTAAGACAATGAGGCAAAAAAATAAATGAAGGTCATCCAAAAAGAAGGGAAGAAGCAAAATTTTTGCTATTTGCTGATGACATGACCCTATACATAGTAAATCCACACAAAGATAGTAGAACTGATAGACAAGCTCAGAAAAGTGACAAGATACTAGATGAATATGCAAAATTAAGTACAATTTTAATAAATTTAATAAAATTAAAATTAAATACACTACTAATGAGCCATCTGAGAAGGAAGTCAATGAAAAAATTCCATTTACATTAGTGATTAAAAGAATAAAATATTTAGAAAGAAACTTAAACAAGGACATAAAGGGCTGTATTCAGAGAAATACAAAACATTGTTTAAAAAAAAAACAAAAAAACAACCAAAACCTGAAGAAGATCTAACTAAATGGAAGGGCATTCTATGTTCATGGATTGGAAGACAAAATATCATTAAGATGTCAATTCTACCCAAACTGATTTACAGATTCAATGCAATCCCAACAAAAATTACAACAGCTTATTTGTCAGAAATAGAAAGGCCAATTATCAATTTTATTTAGTTGTGTAAGGGGTCCAGAATAGCTAAAATGAATGAGGGTGGTGGACTCTCACATCCTGACTCTAAAGCATATTACTTAGCTACAATGATAGAAACAGCATGACACTGGCATAAAAATAGACTTACTGACAAATGGAATTGAATGGAGTGTTCTGAAATAGGTTCTTATATCTATGGTCAGATGATATTAGACAAGGCTGACAAACCCACTCAGCTGGGTCAGAATTTTCTACAAATGGTGTTTGGAGAGCTGTATATCCATATCTAAAAGAAAGAATAGCCCATTTCCCACACCTTATACAAAAATTAATTCAAAATGCATAAAACACCTAAATATAAAATCTGGAACCACAAATCCCCTAGAATACAGTGTAAGGGAACATCTTCAAGGTCCTGTGGTAGATGATGATTTAGTAAACCTTTCACCCAAAGCATGAATAATGAAAGAAAAAATAGATGAATAGTACTTCTTGAAAATTAAACACTTTGCTCTTCAAAAAACTTTGCCAAGAAGGTGAAAATGCATCATACTCAATGTCAGAAAATAGTTGGAAACCACATATGCAATTAGGGTTTGATTTCTATAGACATTTTTTTAAAGAAGAAAAATAAATGAACAAAAAACACATGAAAAGATCCTTAACACCACTAGCTATTAGGGAAATGCAGATCAAAACTACAATGAGATATTTCATGCACTATAGAAGGACTATAATTTGAAAAACAACAACAGTATACTACAAGAGCTGTAAAGGATGTGGAGAAATAAGAACACGCCTTCATTTTTGGTGGAATATAAAATGGTACTGCCTCTGTGGAAGACCATTTGGCAGATATCTTAGGAAGCTAAATATAGAATTGCCATATGATCAGTCATTCCAGCTCCTAGGAATATATTCAGATTCTGAAAACAATGACATGAGCAGACATTTGCAAACCGATGTTAACTGAGGCATTATTCATGATTGCTAAAAGATGGAAACATCCCAAGTGTCCTTCAACTATTGAATGGATAAACAAAATGCGGTATATGCATTTGATATAATGTTATTCAGCTTTAAGAAGAAATGTAGCTGTGATGCATAAGACAACATAGATGAACTAGGAGGAAATTATGTTGATTGAAATAAGCCAGACACAAAAGGACAAATATTGTATGGTCTCACTAATATGAATTAAATACCATGAATTAATTCATAGTGTTAAACTATAGAGTATAGGTGAGTAGAAAATAAACATGTGTTGAGAAGGGGAAGCTGATGCTGAATGTATGGAGAATGTTTAATAAGGTTGATGGTGAATGGAAATGGATAGAGTTGATGGTAACACAGTGTAATGAGTATAACTAAAACTGCTGATTTATGAATGTGAATGTGGAGGAAAGCAGTACTCTAGAGAAGTAAATGTCAATTTAAAGGAAGCTAGAGAATAATCTAGGGACTGTACAACATGGTTATTTGGGTGGTAGGTGAGGATTGTGGTTTATAGTACAAAAACAAGAATGTTACTCTATTATAAGGTGTTAAGAATATGACAATGTATAGGAAAACACATATTATGTAACTTATGGATGGTAGTTAGAAATATTGTAATATTTTTGCAGCAATGACAAAGAAGTTACTCTATCAATTCTAAGGACCAATAATTGGGAGTATAAGACAGTATGGGACTTTCGCTTTTGGAGTAATGAAAAAGTTAAAAAATTGGCTGAGGTGAAGACAGCACAACTCTGTGATGAAACTGAGAACGACTGATTGTACACTTTGGATGGATTGTGCAGGAAATGAGATGATGTACTACACTGAACCCTTTGTGGATTAGGGACTTTGGTTAACAGTACAAACATGAGAATGCTTTCTCATGAACAAAAAAAATATTCAATACTAATATATGGTGTTAATAATAGGGTAGTTTGTGGGAAAATTAACCAAATATAAGGTGTAATTAGCAGTAATATTTTGATGATGTTCTTCACCATTTGTAACAAATACGTCACAACTGTGCAAGGTCTTAGTAGTGGAATGATTTATGGGACTACTATATGTTATGCATTGTTGTTTGTAAACCCACAACTTCTCTAATAACAATAAATTTACAGAAACCAGGGGTAATTGAATCAAGAAAAAAAACAGGATAGAAATGGTAGGAAAACTACATAGCTCTTTTGCTAAATCTTGCCCATCCCTTCCATACTCTGTGGCAGATTTGAAGAATGACAGGCCCACATTTCCAGGATAGAACCCTAGAGATTGGGAATGGATGTAGTAGGGCACAACTTATTTATAAAATACCATGCACCTACATTCTGGTTCTAATTGTTTCTGTTCACCTATCACAGAAATTACTTAGGTTGGAGAAATGGCAGTCATTGTTCTAAATTGCTATAAGTAAATGATCAAACTCCTGCTATTTGGTGAAAATGATTACAGCTGAGACATATAATAAAGGACTGGGTTACTGGAATGAAAAGTTAGGAAGAGTTTCTTTGGGAAATTACAACATTCTGGAATCCTAATATATATTAAAGTATATAGTAAACCAGGAAGCAAACCCAGGCAAGGTGTATGCTCTGAAAATTCCTGGGAAGTCTCTTATATTTTACCTGGGGATGATCTCTAGATTCAGTCCAAGCCTGACTAAAGATTGAAGGGTATAGCTCCAGCAAAGACCTATTCTGAAAGCTTGGAGAAAGGTTGTTTTTTTTAAATTTTGTTTTGTATTGCATTCCTGTTTTTGTTTATGTATGTTTTGCTCCCTATAAGTGTTCAAGAAATCTTCTGTCAAAATATTAGTTGAATACAAGCTAATGGAACAGAGACATCAGCAATCATATGCTACATGGAATACAGTGTTCAAAAATTAGTTGTGCAAAAGTCATTAAACAAAGACTAGTTCAGAAGAAGAGAGAAAATAGGGTGGAAAGTATATTTGAAGATCTAATGACTAAAAACTTCCTAAATTCTAAGAAAGACACGTATATACACATTTAAAAAAAAAATGAACACAAGCCTAATAGGACAAATTCAAGATATCCATAGAGAGATTCATTAAATTAAAAATATCGAAAGAAAATTACAAATAGAATCTTCATAGCAGTGTGAGAAGTCTCTCATTATTTACGGGGACTCTTCACTAAGATTAAGCACGGATTTCTCATTAGACATAATAAAAGGCAAAAGGAAGTGGGACACATATTTAAAGTGATGAAAGAAAAAAATCAATCAAGGGTTCTGTATTTTGCAAAAATGATTTTCATAAATGAGGGGGAAATTTAAGACATTCTGAAATTAACAAAATTGAAGTAGTTTATTACCACTAGAGCTGCCCTAAAAGAAATACTGATGTGAACCTTTCATTTGGAAATGGAAGTACATTAGACAATAACTCACAACTATGAATAAAGATCTCTCAGAAAACTAACAATATTAGTAAACATCAATATTATAATTGTTTTGCATCATAACTCTACATTTTATTTTTCATGAGTGAAAATACAAATAGATAAATATAATTATAAAACTTTGCATTGGAAACAGAATGAATAAAGATGAAATGTGTGAGTCAAACTGCAAAAAAGGGGAAGGTGTATAATAAGGGATCAGAGTTTTCATAGGTTATTGAAGTTAATTTGGCATAAATTTAAACTAGATTGTAATTTGTTTAGAATATTAAATTTAGTGCCCATAAAAACTCTCATTGTTACCAAGCTCCAGTATTTACTGATGCTCCTGTCCCATGACACTGTACTGTAAATAGCAATGCACTATATTGGTTGTCAACTCTTTAAAGAATGGGTTCACACACTTTGATGCCTATTAGTATCACATTTTAATACTGTGAATGTCTGGGGTAAAAGTATTAAATCAGAATGTCTGGGGATGGGACACTGGCATCAAAAATTTTTACACTCCTCAGATAATTTCAAAGTGCAGAAGGGATTGATATCCAATTCCTTTGCATGTGTGAAGAAACATGGGAAATACCTACCTTTAAAAATTGTGCAGATAGTTACTAACACAAAATTTCCATATAGCTTAATATAATAAAGCTTTATTTCATATATTTTATAATTTTTGTTTGTTTTCATATGTTTAAATTCTGTAGGAAGAAAGTAGAAACCATACCTTTTGCTGGAACTGGAAATAAAATTCTAACAAAGCAATAAACAATTGCCTTTTCCCCAAACTCTTAATTTTCTCACACTTTTTTCTAGCAAATATGTCCAACAGTATTCACACAAAGCAAAACTAAAATTATGGAATTATGAAAAGGAAAATTTGAAATCCACTCAAATGTAAATTTTAATTCTGAATCAGAAGGAACTAAAATTATGAAGAACATTTTGGTAGGCCCTTTAATTATATCTTCCACTTACAAAAAAGAAAATATAAGTTAAAAAGATTGTTTTCCCATTTTTCTTCCTGAGAGTTAGCATCTTCTGAGAATTTACCTGTCTTTGAGAGTACTATGTGTCCTCTGCCCTACCACTCCCCTCTTCAATTCTTCATCTTAGTAATATATTCTGTTTGTCACATTTTTAATATTCATAACAAATTTCACATTTGATCATTTCCCTTCATTTTTAATTTCATATTTTCTCCAAGGATTTTCAGCTTTTTGTCCGTAACAGTGTGCATGGTTCCCTACTGTATCTGCTGTAGATAAAAATATCTTGGTTCAAAGAAATCATGCAAAAGTATTTATTGAATAAATAAAAATATTTTTAAATGACCTTTCAAAAATTGAATATCATTTTATTCTACAACATTTTATGAGTTTTTAAAATTGAGTCTGGTACAGTCTAGTCTGTCTTGTTGGCGCAGGGTGTTGTCTCATGATGTCGTGTTGGACAGGAGCAGCCCGGCCAGTGGGCAGATGTTACGAGGCAAATTGGTGGGGGGAGACTTGGCTGTTGACTTGGCGCATGGTGGTGTGGCACGCGAGTGTCCGTCCTGGGGCCCCTGAGTGTGATAGACTGGGCCTGGGACTGCCTGGTGATGTATCATCAGCGGAGCCATGCAGACCATGTATTTCCTCAGCCGCTTGTCCAAGAAGCTGTTCTTCCCTTTGGGGAGCCCAGCTCAGGCACCTTTCCAAGTTCAGTCCGACTCACAGGAGGCTTTCTTTGCCATGCTGGCTCCAGCCATCCTCAACCTCTGGTATATCTGACCTACTGTGTTGACTGTAATCTACAAGGAAACAACAAAATTATCTACTGAGTTTGGGTGCTACAAGCAAGTTGAATGGAGGCCAAGTAGTATTATAGTGATACCATGAAAGCTGTGTCATCTATTGTTCTACATAATAATCTATCAAGGTGCGTTTAGAAGTAATAACAGGACTTCAGCAAATGGCAGAGTAGGAAGCACCAAATGCTTGTTTTCCTCTCCAACAGAAATATCGATAAACAATCAGAAACTGCCAGAATCAACATTCTCAGAACTCTAGAAACAGTCAAAAGGTTTACAGCAACCAAGCAAATGTTAAATCAAGAAAGAAAAAAAACTAAGTAATGGAAGGAAAGCTATGTGGTTCTTTTTCTTGCCACTATCCCACACCCTCCGAAGATTGGCTGCATTCTCTGAGACACTAGCCCACATTTCTGGGACCCTGAATTCTGGCTATAGAAGGGGAAGAGAACACATTATGCACAAATTTAGTGTGTATGTATATCTGTTGCAACCCATCTGGCAGCTACTTAGGGAACTGATCCAAGTATTCTTTTGTTTCTCCTGAACTGGAACTCATTTGGGATGGACAGCTTGCAGGAACACTAAGGGAACAATCAAACTGTAGCTGACTGGGGTGAAAGATTACAGTTGAGACATACAAAGAATGTCTGGGTCCTGGAAGATAATGCTATGGAGTTTCCTTGAGAAATTAGAACATCCAGGAACATTATTGTATAATGGAGAATTGTGAAAGCCAAGCAAACCCCCAGGGCAAGATGCATGCTCTGAAAAGTCTTGAGAAGAACCTAATCATTCATTTTGGGCTGATCTCTAGGATCAGTGCAAGCTGAAGTAAGCTTGATGGAAAGCCCCAGCACAGAATTACTCTGCAAAGACTGGGAGGGGTTTTTGCTTTAATTTTTACTTTTCTGAGCTCCTGACATTCAAGGAAATCTCTCTCAACACATTAGCTGAATACAAGCTAAAGGAAGAGATTTCAGTGATCCCATGACAAACAGAATCTGGTCACTAACATTAATGTATTGTAATTTTCAAATGTGCAGGTTTTAACACAAAGTGTGGCTCATACAAAGGGACAAAATAAAGCAGGAAGCCTAGACAATGTAATTACTAGTGAAAGACTTTACATCAATTGTGCTAAATATACTCAATGAACTAAAGGAGAAGATGGAAAAAGAACTAAAAGAAATCAGGAAAATGATACATGAGCAAAAGAAAAATTTCAATAAACAGAGACATTTTTACAAAGAACCATGTAGATATTCTGGAGATGAAAACTAAAATAACTGAAAAAAATTTACTAAGGTGGTTCAACCTCCAGTTTGGACAGAAGAATTAGCAAACCTGAAGATAGTATAATTGGAAATATCCAGTCTGATGGAACAGAAAGAAGGAATGAAGAAATGTAAAAGAGTCTAAGCAGCCTATGGGACACAATCAAGCATAACAGCATACACATTATGGAGTCCCAGAAATAATATCTGAAGAGATAATAGCTGAAAAATTTCCAAATTTGATGCAATACATGAATCTACAAATCTAAGATGTTCAATGAACCTTAAAAGGATAAATTCAAAGAAACCCACACTGAGATACATTATAGTTCATGATAGTTGACTTCGTGTGTCAACTTAGCTAGATTTTGGTTTCCAATTTTTTGGTCAAGCATGTAATCACATTAATTTTACTGGGAATGTATTTCGTAGGTGGATTTTATTTGAATCTATAATTGGTTAATTTTATCTACAAACAAAAAGGTGGTTGCCCTCAGTAATGAGGTAAATTTCTTCATTCAATCATTTGGCGATCTTAAAAGTCAAAACTCAGAATTTCAGTAATCATAAAGAAGAATTTCTGTATCACCTTTAACCAGCTAGCTTTCCATGGAGAACATGGACTTCCCAGACTTCAAAATCACCTTTACCAGAGTTTCTGCCTTTTAGCTAGTCCTATAGAATTTAGATTTGCCATCTCATGGTCCTGTGAGACAATTCCACATAAAAAGTAACTTCATGTGTGTATTTGTGTGTGTATATATATCTTATGATGGTTCTTTTTCTCTGGAGTACCTTTATTCCATCAAAATTTTGAATACCAAGAGAAGAAGAAAGAATCCTAAAAACTGTAAGAGAGAATTGACTCATATACATGGATTCTCTGTAAGGTTGAGCCAGTTATTCATCAGAAGCTTATAGAGGTCAGAAGAGTGGGATGACAGAGAAAAATAATGAGATGTATATTGTCATGAAACATGTTTGGGTATAGGCTTTTAGTAACCGAAAAAATATTGAGTCTGGTAAATCCAATCAAAGCTAACAAGTACTGATTAAGTTAAGTATGCATGTAATCATGGTGTTTACTCTGGACTGCAGCACTGATTAGGTTTACTAACTGTCTTCTCCTATATAAATGAAAGAAAAGTTAGAGAAGGCATTTGACCACAGAGGAAGGCATTGGACAGTTCAGCTTTGGGAGAAGAGTGAGTACTATTTTCCTAAGGAATCTGCAAAAGAATCTAACTGGCATCACTGGCTTCTACAGTTTCAGTTCTGGTGAGTACTCCATAAAATCAGATTTGATATAGGCTCATTCAATTCCCATTTTATAATTCCTGTCAATTTTCAAATACTTTTTTTAGGACAGCAGTTTAATATCTAGAAATATCTTTAATTTTTATTAGCATCTATTTCTATTTCCCCCATTTACTTCACCTCTCTTGTACATTTTGGCCAAAGTGATTCAAAGTAGAGTCTCTATGCTAATATACTGTGTTTCCTCAACATTTTCCAGTCAGATTAATACCTTCTCCACTTCAAGTCACTACTATTGATAGTCAAGTTTTCTAAATATCTATATACACACCAAATGTTTCTTTATCCTACATGATTCCAAAAATAAATTCAGTGATTTCCCCAAAAGCCATCCTTCCCTGGTCTCCTAGGACATAACACTCTCCTTGTTTTCCTTTGATTTCCATGGTCAAGTTTTCTTGACATTTGAAGAATCTTTCTCAAATATTAAACTTTGGAAATCCTTAGGACTTGCTACCAGCCATTCCTAGATTCACCCTGTATATTCTCTTCCAATCCTTTGATATAACATATTACCTCTATTCATAGACACATCTCTACAGTCAAAATATTACATCATACGCACCGATTGGAACAGAAAATTCTTCATCAGGATAGTTGAGAGGTTCCTGATCAGATACTCAGATGGACTTTTGCAAAAGTTATTCTTCTATAATAATCCAAGTCACGAAGATTGGAATTAAATGACAACCAGGGTCATAAAACTTGGAGTAATTTTTGGTAAAAAAAATCTCTTTTCTCCTTGAATGAATGCTTGTAATTAATCATCAGTCTAATGAAAATACCTGCCCTTTTATTTGGAGTGTTCTTACTTTATTCCCTACTCATCTATTATTATCTAGCACTGATTTCTAGACTAATTCTTAGCTATTAGCCAGCTGATAAATTTTGTATAATCCTTCCTCATACAGGACTTTCCTATACTGTCCATAACCAAATCTAAAGCTTAATTCACTGATAAAATCATGTCTATTAGTTTCATAAACTAACTGATTTTATAATACAGTTGTGGGAAGCGGCTGTGGCTCAATCAGTAGGGCTCCCGTTTACCATATGGGAGGCCCCGGGTTCGGTTCCCGGGGCCTCCTGGTGAAGGCAAGCCCGCCTGCATGGCGTGGTTAGCTGACCCAGCGAGCACAAGCAGCAAGGGGGGGGATAAATGAATGGATAAATGAAGTCTTTAAAAATAAATAAATAAATAATAATACAGTTGTGATTTCCATTAGACTTTATATGCCTTCAGGGAAGGAAAAGTAATTTCTTTCATAATTGCATGCTCGGTTTTTAGGACAAAGTGTAAGACATCATTAAAACTCATATATTAGACAAAATTTTTAAAAAATGTACTTGGGTTTTTTTTCTGTCTTATCTCTTTTACTTCCATCTGCCCCCTCACATTTTCATTTTCCAAGCCCCTAAGCCAAGTAACCATCATCTAATTCTTAAAATTCTCCAAACTCCTTCTTAATTATTACATTCCTTTCTTCAGTAAATGACTCATTTAAAATAAAAAATATCATATAACTTTCCTGTTTTAAACTTTTGAATGGGTTTCTACTAACCTTAGAAGAAGTACCTTTGCATTTACCATGACATTCTAGTCCTGAAATCTACTAGGTGACTGTCATCTCCACTCAAGTCTAGTTAACTGCCTATATTAAACGCCACATTTAATACATATTTTCTTTTTCCTATAATTCAAGACAAATGGGTCTTTTCTTTGATTTTAACACCTTATCATCACTTTCCCATGAAATAAAATTAGTTGTCAACAATGTTTTAAGGGGAGAATTTATAGTTTATAAATTATTAATACTTTCATATATATTATATGCAGTGATGTTGTAGCTAACAAAGATTAATAAAGGGCAGAATTTCATAACCATTTTCCTAAAATACCAGATAGATCAAAGAGATATTTCTTGTACAAATCCACTCTATATTTTCTAAGCCTCTTTATATTATGTACTCCTGCTAATTTCTGATGAAGGGTGTTTATGAGCTAGATTTGGAGGATGGGTGACATTGATCCCTTCATATGATCTAAGTCCTTAAATTAATTAACTCTATCATGAAGTATATTTTTAATTTGCATGAATGGGATTAAAGTCTATTGGGGAAACATTTAAAAAGTAAGGGTTGATGAAGTGATATTTCTAGAAATTGCAAGTGAGGAAACCAAAATGATTTAGGGAAAGTGTATAAAAGAGACAGGGACTGAGAGTAGAGCTGGAAGTGAGTAAATAAGTGTCCAGAGGATTGGGAGGGATATTGGAGAAATAGCCAGTTCATGAACCAAAAATACTTAAGTCTGAGAAATTTCATAGTGTTTGTCTGTTGGTGGAGACCAAAATCCACATGTGGCATGAGTTAGTGATACCAATGTATTGGAATCAGGGAGAGAGTTGAAAATTCAGAAAAGTATGGGCTAATTATATAAAATTCAATGGTTTTCATGATCAGATATGTAATATATCTGTATAAATATGTTATATTTAGCAACAGTAGTCATTGTCCTATTTATTATGACCCTAGGAGATGAGAGTCCCTCTACTATTTTTCTGAAGCACACTATTTGTTTTTGTTGGTTGGTTGCTGGAAATAAGTGGATATTTCCAGGTGAAAGTTTGGGTATTTATAACTGGTGGCTCTGGAAATTGTGGACAGACTTTCCAGACTTCAGAATCACCTTTACCAGTGTTTCTAGCTTTTGGACTGTCCAATGGAATTTGGGCTTTTCTGGTCATGGTCCTGTGAGCCAATTTGAAATAAAAAGTCTCTTTATTTATCTATGTGTATTTGTGTAGGCATATCACCTGTTGGTTCTTTTTCTCTGGAATACATTGACTCTATTAAAATATTGAATATCAGAGACAAAGAAAGAATCTTAAAAACAATGAGTGATGTGATTCATGTATATGTATCATCAGTAAGATTAAGTGACAATTTTATCATCAGAAATTTATAGAGGTTAGAAGGCAGTGGGGTAGCAAAGAAAAATAATGAGATGTATATTGACATGAAATGGGTTTTGGATGATACACTATTTTTTTTTTCCACCGGGAGGTGCTGGGGATCTAACCCAGGTCCCTCCATATGGGAGACGGAAGCCCAACCATTTGAGCCATATCCATCCCCTGATATACTTTTAGTAACCAAATAAAATATTGAGCCTGGTAAATCCAATCAAAGCTAACAAGTACTGATTAAGTTAAGTACATATGTAATCAGGGTATTTACTCTGGACTGCAGCACTGATTAGGTTTACTAACTGTCTTCTATATAAGTGAAAGAAAAGTTAGAGAAAGCATTTGACCACAGAGGAAGGCATTGGACAGTTCAGCTTTAGGAGAAGAGTCAGTACTATTTTCCTAAGGAATCTGCCTAAGAATCTAATTGGCATCACTCACTTCTACAGTTTCAGTTCTGGTGAGTACTCCATAAATTCAGATTTGGTACAGACTCATTCAATTCTCATTTTATAATTCCTGTCAATTTTCAAACATTTTTATTTTGACAGCAATTTAATATCTTTAAATTTTATTGGCATCTATTTATATTTTTTTCCATTTACCTCACCTTTCTTGTACATTTTGGTCAAACTTATTCAAAGAAAAGCCTCTATGCCAATATCCTGTGGTTCCTCAACATCTTCCAGTCAGACTAATGCCTTCTCTACTTAAGGTCACTACTATTGATAGGCAAGTTTTCAAAGTATCTCTACACCTACTGAGTATTTCTTCATCCTACATGATTCCCCAACAAATTCAACAATTTCCACAAAAGTTATCCTTCCCTGGTCTTCTAGGACACAACCCTCTCCTGGTTTTCTTTTGATTTCTCTGTCTATGATTTCTTGGCATTTGATGAATCTATCTCAAACATTAAACATTGGAAATCCTCAGGACTTGCTCCCAGCCTTTCCTATTATTCACCTTGTATATTCACTACGTAGAAAACTTCTTCCAATCTTTTGATATAATATATCATCTCTATTCATAGACACATATCTAAAGTCTAAATATCACATTATACATATAGTTTGGAGGAGAAAATTCTTCACTGGTATAGTTGAGAAGTTCCTTACCAGCTACTTAGATGGACTTCTGCAAAAATTATTCTTCTTTAATCATCAGAATCATAAAAAGTGGACTTAAATTCCAGGCAAGAGCTTAAACCTTGGAGCAATTTTTTATTAAAAAATCTCTTCTTTTGTCCTTGAATGCCTGCCTACAATTAATCATGAGTCTAAAGAAAATACCAATGAATTCTTCCCTTCTATTTAGAGTGTTCTTACTTCTCTCCCTACTCATCTATTATTATCATGCACTGATTTCTAGACTATTTCTTAGTTATCAGCCCTCTGATAAGTTTTGTATAATCCTTTCTCATACATATTTCACTATACTGTCCATAACCAAATATAAAGTTTAATTCTCTGCTAAAATCTTATCTATTAGTTTCAAATACTAACTGAATTTGTAATACAGTTATGATTTTTATTACATTTTATATGACTTCAGGGAAGGAAATGTAATTTCTTTCAAAACTGCATGCTCAGTCTTTAGGACAAAGTGTAAGATATCATTAAAGCTAAATTATATATCTGACAAAATAAAAAGCCAAGTAATTGGGTTTTAGTTTATTCTGTATTATCTCTTTTACTTCTATCTGCCCCCTCACATTTTTACTTCCAAGCCCCTATGCCAAGGAACCATCATCTAATTCTTTAAATTCACCATTCTCCTTCTTAATTACTTCATTCCTTTCTTCAGTAAAAGACTCTTTTAAAAACTCAAATATCATATAACTTTCTGTTTTAAATTATTCAATAGGTTTCTGCTAGCATTGGAAGGATTTTTTTTTTTTTGCCAACTCATAATTTTATGAGGTTGAAAAACTCAAAACCTTGCTAAATCATCATTGCTCCAAATATATTGTTTTAATTAAAGAATATTAATAAGAAAGCGTTAAAGAAAAATGAAGTATCCAAAAGTATATTGCTTCTCTAGTCCTCCTCAATTAAAAGCAAGTATTTATTTTGTATGAAGAAAATTACAGAATACTGCTCACGGGAACAATTTGCCAGTTGCACTGAGTAATTATTCATATACTATATTACTGTTATTTTACACTTATCTGTTCTACTCCAGCTCTTTTTTGGTTACTAATTCCATGGAATAAATTTTACCAACCTTTTACTTTTAACCTGGTTGTGTCCTTCCACCTGAAGTGGGTCTATTGTAGACAACATATAGAAGGCTCATTTTAAAAATCCATTCTATCAGTCTATCTCTTTGGATTGGGGAGTTCAGTCCATTAAAACCAGTGTTATTACTGTAAATGCATTACTTACTTCATCTATTTTGTCCTTTGGCTATCTGTTGTCATACCATTCTATTGTTTGTCTTCTTATCCTTTAGTTTTCCCCTCCTAATAGTCTTCATTACTATACTCTTCTCCACATCTCTTGCTCTTATTTTTTCCTTTCAGGCAACATCATCCCCTTTAATATCTCTTGTAAACTGGTGTTTTGGTAACATATTTTATAAGTTTTTGCTTGCCTGTGAAGACTTTTAACTCAGCCTCATTTCTGAAGGACAGCTTTGTGGATACATAATTCTTGAATCACAGTTTTTCTCTTTCAGTACCTTAAATATATATCATACCACTTTCTTCTTTCCTCCATGGTTTCTGATGAAAAGTCAGCATTTAATCTTAGTGACTTTCCCTTGTATGTGATGCTTTGATTTTCTCTTGCTGCTTTCAAAATCCTCTCTTTTCTCTGGTATTTGTCATTCTGAATAGTGGGTGTCTTGGGGTAGGTCTATTCATATGTATTCTGTTTGGGGTTCATTGTCCTTCTTGGATATTGATATTTATGTCCTTCATAAGGTTTGGGAAGTTTTCAGTCATTATTTCCTCAAATATCCTTTCTTCCTCTTCCCCATTCTCTTCTCCTTCTGGGACAACCAATAATGTGAATGTTTGTGAATTTTGCATTGTCGTTCAATTCCCTGAGACTGTTCCATTTTTTCCAATCTCTAATCTTTCTGTTCTCCTGCCTTTTCCAGTTAGATATTCTGTCTTTAAAGAAACTAATTTTGCCTTCAAGGGATTCAAATCTGCTCTTATGTGCCTGTTATGTATTTTTAATCACACCTTTCATATCTTTCATTCCCATAAGGTCTGTTAATTTTCTTTGCAGGCTATCAAATTGTTGTTTATGCTCTCCCAGTGCCTTCTTAATATCCTTTATTTCTTTAGTTATATTTTCTTTAAATTCTTTGAAGTGACTTAGGAGAGCTGTGTGATTATCATTGATTGTCTTAAATCCTGTATCTTTTCAGAATATTTTGTTTGTTCTTTTGACTGAGACATCTCTTCCTGTTTCCTAGTATGGCTTGTAATTTTTCTTGATGTCTCAGCATCTGGATATGTTGGTAAACTTACTCTGATGGCCAATTTCCCTCTCTTGTCATTTGTTTTTTTATTCACACCTCTTCTTTGATATTTGGTTCAACTTATTCTCAGTATTTAAAATTGTCCAACTTAAATTTTCAAAATTAACACAGGGACTCACTAGTGAGGCACAGTTTGTTTCCCAGAGGTTGGATGCAGAGAGCATAGTTTTTGACCATGCAAATTCCAAACCAGCTAGCAGATGGTGCTTATCAATGCACCTTTACACATAGAGGTTTCTGCTTCAGCTTTCCTGTGTTGAATCTCCAGATTGGAGATTCAAAGCAGGCTCTGCTGGTCAAGTTCACTGAAGAAATGTGCCCTGACTTCTCCTCCCGTTTCCTTTGGAACAGCTGACAGTGAGGAAGTTGTCTGTTCCCCTCTCAGTCAGCTGCAGTGAGCCAAGGGTTTTACCCAAGCTTAATATCTTGGAGGTGGGGGTGTGGAGCCCTTCCTGGCTGCTGAAGGGACTTGGTAATTCCATTTGTCATTTTACCTTCTTCATCTCTCTGTCCATCACCCTCCTGGGAGTTGTGTAGCACTTTCCTTGTGACCTCCAAAGCAGGTCCCTCAGACACCATTTACCTCTTTCTTCATGGTTTTTGTGAGAGATTGTTCTGCCTTTTAGTCCATCACAATTTTCCCACAATCCTGAAGATGGACTTTTACATTTACCATGACACTCCAACCCTGAAATCTACTAGGTGACTGTCATCTTCACTCCAGTCCACTTAACTGCAATTAAGCCTGCTCTCAATAACTGAGGACACAACCATTTCTGTGATATCTTACTCTGAAAAAAATCTAAAACTCATTCCAGTCTCCAAAAACTTTTTCTAATGTTTTTCAAGCAAAACTTTAAAAAAAATCTCACCTACATTAACTGTATTTTCCAAAAGACATTTCCTATCTCAAGAAATGAAGTCCTTAAGCAAATGTACTCAAAGTGATCTATTCATTAATTGTTAGTTGAACCACATATTACTTATAGGAAAACAAATAATGAAACTATAGTCTATTCTAGGAATCCCTAATATTCTGAAGGTTGTATTGTTTCACAGTCCTCAGAACATCTTCTATATCTGATTTGATGAGACAGTCTAGGTGGAATTTCCCTTTTGTGGTAGTAAAATTTGTGCACTCTAGAAACTTAAAACATACTTTTTCATTGAATATAAAATTTCAGTACAAACATTTCTCTTTATTTTGAGTCACACTGATCCCTCAGTAAGACAGAATGTTGGTAAATCCTTTTAAAGCCTTCAACTAATTGGATGATACATCACTCATTGCTGATGACAATCTTCTTGGTTGATTGTAGATGTAATCAGCCATCATTAGAAGATCCAGAGCTCTTTAAATGAGGAAATTTTAATAAGCACATTTTCCAACTGTCAATAATGTGCTTAGTGTAGAAAAATCACCATTTAATTGTCTTGTTTTGTGGAGGAATGTTAAGGATCAATCAATGGATGCCTGGTGGAGCCATTAGTTAAGATTGGAGACTAGAGTTGGTTTAATGTTTATGTTATGGGAGAAAGGTAATGTTCTGACATGTTATCCATTTTAGATGTATATAATTAATCATGGAATGATTGATAGCTCAGAAAAGGATTTCAGTCAAGTGTTTTGTCACTTCTGATTCAGAGATTGGGGTGGAAGGAATTGATATCAATTAAATAAATGTGTGAGCATCACAGGAGAGTGGATCAAACAAGGGAATAGGGTCTAGGATTTAGTTTTCAGTTTTTTCTGGTAGTGTTCTGAGTTGTTATTTGCAGAAGACAAGGAAAATGAGTGACTAGAGTAGTTTGAAAACAGTCAGGAGTTTAAGATGTCAGAGAAAGCAGGAAAAAAAGAAGCCCCACAAAAATAGATCATGGTTCTATTCTTTGGTTTCAAGTAAGGATTTTTTCATGGGAAGATTATTGTCGAAGTTAGCAAGCAAGACTCATTTATGATGAATTAATGTTGATATTTGTAAGTCAAAGGGTGAGTGGGGTGTGAGGAAATGGTAACTGAACTTTCATTTCAATTGTAAAGAGAGAGAGGAGTAGGAGACCTGGTACTTGAAGGAAAGTAGGTTAAAAGAATGTTCTTGTTTCAATATGGAAGAGACAAAATGAGATTAAATGATTGTGAAGAGAGGGAGAAGTTTCAGTTAATTGAGATTGAATTTATGATCATGTATATAGTTATCAAGAAAAAAGGAGAGTAAGAATTCAATTTAAGAATTGGACTCAGCCAGCTGTAACATGACTTGTCAATTTAACAGGAGAGAAGGAGTAGCCTATGTGTGTGAAAGCAAGGCATATTTGAAAACATTATGGTATTAAAGGGTAATTGGCCAAATTATATGATCTATCTGCTTAGTAGGAAGTGATGCAATCTTTTAAAAGTGATGGGCACTGTGAGAATGTGTGAACTTCAAAAGACATGGAGAAGATTAAATGTATTTATGGAGATTGGAAGGATGGTTTAATTATCAAAACAGGAGAGTTGCCAGATATATTCAATAGCCACTAGAAGTTGTGACTCTATGTTTATACCACAAGTCTTAGTCATATGCTGTGTCAGATGCAATTAAAGAAAAATATAGGTGTGCGGCATGTTTTTTGGTAGATGTAGCAATAATAAGATAGTCATAAGAAAAACTTTAAATAATGTTCTTTATATGTATCTGTTGAAATGATTAAATGTGGGTTAAACTAGGCAGTAATAATGAGGATAGAGTCAGGAAAGAGGCTGATGTTTTGCAAAAGGTATAATCACACTGGATGTTGGTGAATATGGGCATGATGAGTAATCACGTGAATAACCAAATAGAGTTGATTGTAATTACAGGTTGTGGCCTCTGATCATTGATGTGACATGGGACATTCCAGGTAAAACTTAGGTAAATTGTATAATGCTCCAGTAATTTAAGCTTGGCAGATAGGCAAAGCAAAATTCAAATACTATCTTTGCCATTTTCTAACCATGTTATTTTGTCATGCTACTAAAATTTTCTGAACTTCTGATCCTGTCCTTTTTTATACTGGTAAATAAACTATAATCAACAGGACTATTTTGTGAATACTATAAGTGGATCTATGTCACATTTAATAAATTTTTTTCTTTTTTCTATAATTCAGGAATAAATGGATGTTTTCATCTGTTTATAACACATTATCATCATTTACCCATGAAATAAAAATAATTGTTAACAAGGTTTTAAGGGGAGACTTTATATTTATAAATAAATAGTACTTTCATATATATTATATGCAGGGTGTTGCAGATAAAGAAGATTAATATAGGACAGGATTTCATAAGGATTTTCCTAAAATATCAAATGGAGCAAAGAGATATTTCTGACATGAATCCATTCTATATTTTCTGAGACCCTTTATATTATGTACTTCTGCTAATTTTTAATGAAGGCTGCTTATGGGCTAGGTTTGGAAGATGGATGATATTCATCCCTCTATATGATCTAAGACCTTAAATTTATTAACTGCATCATGAATTTTAATTTTAGCTTGCATGAAGGGGATAAAAGTCTATTGGGGAAACATTTGAAAGTCAGAGTTGAGGGAGTAATATTTCTAGAAATCTCATGTGAGGAAACCAAAATGATTTAGAACAAGTCTATAAAAGTGGCAGGGACTGAGGGTAGAGCAGGAAGTGAATAAGTGTCCAGAGGATTGGGAGGGATATTGGAGAAATACAGCTAGTTCATGAACCAGTAATACTTAAATCTGAGAAATTCCATAGAGTTCATCTGTTGGTGGAAACAAAAATCCACATGTGGCATGAGTTAGTGATACCTGTATTTTGGAATCAGGTAGATAATTTAACATCAGAAAACTATGGGCTATTTAACATATAAAATTCAAAGGTTTTCACATTCAGATATATAATATATCTGTGTAAATATTTTATATTCAGTTAAAGTAGACATTGTCCTATTATTTATGACCCTGGGAAATGAGAGTCTGCCCCCTGTTTTTTCTGAAGCATGTTACATGTTTCTATTTGTTGGTTGTTGGGATACTTCCAGATGAACATTTGAGTATTCATGATTGGTGGCTCTGGAAATTGTGGACAAGTCTGAATCTCATGTATTCTTTCTCCATCCTCAGCATTTCTTCTTTTTGTTCGGCCTGAGAGTGAAAACTCAGAGGAATACATCTCACAGCCTGACTATTGAAAATGCGTCCACAGGTGAGTGAAGAATTGCTATTTCTACTGAAATTACATCCCTATTGCCAGACAATGAGCAGATTTCTCCTATTAAACTGAATATTCTAAGTGCACTCAGTAGATATTCAAAGATCTGAGAACCAAGTAAGTGTGCTGAGGACCCTGAGATAATTACAGTGTGTCAAGTACTAAGGATCAATGTCCTTTCCAATATTTATGTTAATTTTTCAAGCCTCAATTAAGGCTTTGTATTCAGATAAGAGATGGAGCCTCTGTACATGGTGGGGAAATAATTCCCTCATTAAACTTGTATGTGGTAGTAATGTTCTCAGGACTGTGGTGACAACATGTGAGAGAGGTGAGTAAGAGCACAGTTTGATAATCCAAAGGGAAATATATGTTTTAGGTGAGTTCAATCAATCCAGTGTTAAAGGCACAAAGGTCAAGGTTGTTTAGTATTCAGAGGAGACCAAGAGAGTTATGCCATAGAACACAATGAAAATACTTTGTTTATTTCCTCCAGTAGCAAACATCTTAAAGTGTATATAAAAGAATGTATTTTTGCATTCTGAAAAGATGTTTGAAATTCTCATTAACAACTTATCCTTAATCAACCATTTACCTCTTTGTAAATAACCTTTATGAAAATGATCCTAAAATTTTTATACAGCCTGTGAAATTCTGCAAAAGGCTATTCATTGCTGCAAGATTTTCTGCTTCTTAAATGAATAATAGACTTATCCCTTGTACTTAATCAGTGTTTGTTATGCAAGAAGTACTTTGCACATTAAATTACTTATCTGTCCAAACACATAACAGTTTGTTAAACCATTTCATAGATTGGTCAATTGAGGTCATTGCAAGGGATTGGAATAAACAAACCCTAGTCATGTTTATAGAGGATCAGCTCACAGAGGTTGCTTCCATTGTGATGAGTCTGTAGATTTATATGAAATTGGAGAAGAGTGTTTTTATTACAATTCCAAAAGTACAAATTTTCTAAGCACCATTTGAAAATCATGAATAACAATTTGTCATGCAATAGACAAATTATATCTCACTGAATCTCATGTGATATTGTCTTCATAAAGTTACATTTGATACACAATGTTACATATATTACATAATGAAACTTTATGTATTCAGTTTGTGAAAGTCTCAGCAAGTATATCTGCTATATAGATACCATGTCAGCATGTAGAATTATCTAACAGGAATCACAAACATAATTTGAGATTTCTATCCACACAGATCCTCCATTCTTCAGTTCTGTCCTCAAAACTATTTTTCTGTGACTTTGGTGGAAATAACCCTGTCTGAATTTGAATGTCTGTGATGTTTTAGGAAGCAGTGACCTTCAAAGATGTTGCTATAGATTTCACCCAGGAAGAGTGGAACATGATGGGCACATTCCAGAGAAAGATGTTCAGAGAAGTAATGCTGGAGACCATTGATAATCTGGTTACTATTGGTGAGTCTCCAAAATTTATTATTTATTTATTAATTATCTTTATACTTATCCATATGATTGTCTTTCTGTCTAATCTATCTATTTTATTCTTTATCTATTCAACAAGTATCTGGAAGAGCTTCCTCACATGATATTCCAATCTCTACCCTTATTCTTTCATAACACTTAAAACTATCTGGAAGAAATTTAATTCTTCACTTTTTTCTTATCATGATTTTTACACCAGTGGAATCCAAACTTCCTGATTAAAATTTCATACAATTATTTCTACTCAATTATCCAGTACTGCAAAATGTGCTAAGAACTCAATGTATGTTATTTAATGGATATATACATTGATTAAATATTATCTAAATAATTACTATGCTTTAGGACAATGTTTATATTTCACCACAAAATATGAAAAATAACAGGCACACATATTTCCATATATAACTAATATTTATTTTTGGTAGACCTTATGTTTATTGGATTCTGTTTAATAGTATTTTAAAACCACTATGGAAACAATTTTTGCTTTCTTGGAAAGAGTGAAGATACTGCAGTATTTGAACTTGAACATGGCCCTCAATGACTACAGATCCTTACTTCTTATGGCAAATGGCCAAACATCTTTTGCTGTTGAAGTATTGTCAATATCCTGCAGTCATTGTGTGCTTCCCTGTGCTGGCCTTCAATGTTTACTTTATACTTCTTCTTAGCCTGTACTGGACTTGAAGACAGTGCACTATTATAAGCAAATAATTCAAGATTTATTGTATCTCTTTCCCATAAACAGGTTATCAACTCTCCAAATCAGATGTGATTTCCCAGTTGGAGCAAGGAGAGGAACTGTGGAAAGAGATGTTAAGATTTCTCCAAGAACAGAAATCAGGTGAGTTCCAGGAACCTGTGTTTTTGTACAAGGAGGATTTTGGGGTAAAATTAGTGATCCATGGAAATATCAAAGGAAACTTTCCATAAATGTGTGCTATTCTATTAAATGTTGGTAAGAAAAAAGGTCAAGGAATCCTCAAATTATGTCATTATTCCTAGCATGAATTAATCTCTATTATAGTATCCATCAGTCATTGTCTTTGGCTTTAGGCAAAGGAATATTAATATACAGACTGCAGTTAAATTTTCACATAATGCCCTTGCCAAGATCCTCCTCTTTGAAGATTATCCTCACTTTAATTTCACAATAGTCAATCTTAATTATATGTAAACCCTAATTTGGCAATCTTTCCCTATCTAATTGACAATATTTTAAACACATCACATCTGCATTGGGGTTTTTCAAATTTTTCATTCTGTTAATGCTGCTTTATTAATGTGGTTTATTTTTTCCAATCATTTTAGGCAGAGAATGTTACCTTGAAAAACAAGAAATTATGTCCAAGCAACATATCTACAAGAAGGGCACATCCATCACCTTGCCAATGGTAAGTTTCATGGGTATGAACACTGGTCATCTGAATAGAGACCTGAGAAAAGAATAAGTAAGGAATTCAGAACAATCACCTTACTATAATTAAAGGAATGCTTGAGCACTGTTCAAGCAAAAAAGTTTTGGAAAGTTTAAATTGAGAGTAATATTAATTTAAACTCAAAACCATAACATGAGGTTTATAAAAGGATAATTGCATAGACATGGGCATATACCCAGTCTTTGTAATATAATGAAGTTTTCAAAACTAATTAAATAGTTCTGAAATTAAGATGCTGCAAAAAAGAGAATATGTTCATGGAAGAGAATAATAGATGTTAATGTGAAAAAATGTGAAAAATTTTAATTGGAGACTCACTGAATGATTAGTCTAGAATTCTTACATAGAGAATTGACTTGAATATTTGTGAGCAAATTTTTAACAGTATCTCTTCTCTTTCCCAACAGCAGAGTTCTCACACTCTTGAGGATGCCTTTGAATATAATGACTTGGGACAAGATTTCACTCACAGTCACACAATAACTCAATATGTGGAAATGAAACCCTATATCGGAGCACAATTTTATGAAGTCCCCAGTGATGAGCCATCCTTCAATCAATGTACACAAATTCACACTAAAAGTAAATCATATAATTGTCATCTATGTAGGAAATCATTCATTCATATTTCCAACCTTAAACTACATGAGAGAACTCACACTGGAGAGAAATCTTATCAATGTCATCAATGTGGAAGAGCTGTCAGAAATATATCCACCCTGAGACAACATGAGAGAACTCACACTGGAGAGAAACCATATGAATGCCAACAATGTGGGAAAGTCTTCAGTCAAAGTTCAAACCTTAGACAACATGAGAGAACTCACACTGGAGAGAAACCTTATGAATGCCAACAATGTGGGAAAGCCTTCAGTCGAAGATCTAACCTTAGAGAACATGAGAGAATTCACACTGGAGTGAAACCTTATGAATGCCATCAATGTGGGAAAGCCTTCCGTAATATTTCGGTCCTTAGACAGCATGAAAGAATTCACACTGGAGAAAAACTTCATGAATGCCTTCTATGTGGGAAAGCTTTCAGTCGAAGTACTATCCTTAGACAACATGAGAGAACTCACACTGGAGAGAAACCTTATGAATGTCATCTATGTGAGAAAGCCTTCAGTAGTAATTCTGCCCTTAGACAACATGAGAAAACTCACACAGGAGAGAAACCTTATGAATGTCATCTATGTTGGAAATCCTTCATTCAAAGTTCTACCCTTAGACGACATGAGAGAACTCATACTGGAGAGAAACTTCTTGAATGTCATCTATGTGGGAAAGCCTTCAGTCGAATTTCTACCCTTAGAGAACATGAAAGAACTCACAATGGAGTGAAACCTTATGAATGTAATCTTTGTGGGAAAGCCTTCAGTAAAAGTTCTGCCCTGAAAACACATGTGAGAACTCACACTGGAGAGAAACCATATGAATGCCTTGTATGTGGGAAATCCTTCAGCCAAAGTTCTGACCTTAGAAAACATGAGACCACTCACACCTGGAGAGAAAACTTATGAATGTCATCTATGTTAGAGAGACTTCAGTCAATATACCCTTAGACAACATGAAAGAACTCATAATATAAATGTAATGAATACAGAAGGATCTTCAACCACAGTTCTATTCTTTAAACAAACGATAGCATCTACACAAGTTTATAATTCTATATCAATGTAATCTACACACAATGCCTTTATTTGTAATTTAACCTTAAAAAAATGTGAGTGAATTACATTTGGAAGAGCCCAATATCTATTGTGAACTAGAGAATATCTAAGCTGAGCTCTTTAATATGGTTCAGTTTCTATTTTTCATTCAGCACTAAACTAAATTGTAATGATTGGGGTGAATCTGGAAATAGCATTGAGTTTTAGCTGAAAGATGCGCAATACAAGATGAAGCCCCATATTGATCATATATTGATAATTTGTATGTGATTAATAGAATATGTTTAAGTAGCAGATTACTTGTCAATAATGCCTGATGTGCATACGTTTCCCCCTTTGAAATGCTGTTGCTGCAATAAGTTAAATGAAATGTGAGTTAATTCAAATATGAGAAGGAAAAATAATATTTTGTGTAGCTGGGAATGAAAAATCCCGACAATATTGAGTAAAGGGATGGGATATTCCCTACAATAGAAATTAGTTACTATGTGACTTCTGGTAAAAAAGTAGAGACAACTCAGTGGATGAGCAGGTGGAAGATCAGTTTAGATAAGAAGTCCTAATTTTCAAAACTGAATTAGAACTAAGACAGGGTACACATTCTCATTCATTCATTAACATAATACTGATCTTTGTTAATCTATTTTATATGTTTCTATCCAAATTCCTACTTTTTGGGCAGAGGAAATGCCACTAATATTCAAATGCCTTGGAAAAGGAAAAAGATCCCTAGACGTGTGCACATGTTGGAAGCTAAATATGGATGAGGGCTGGCTAGATTAAAGGCAGGATATATATGACAATTTTGGGTCCTTTTCAGATAAATTCTTTCAATATCTTATGCTTATCAATTTTCTCATATGTTCCAGAACCTCATTTATTCTGGTGAGTAAGTGGTAAAACATACAATGTCCCCAACTTTTCAGCATTCATGCCCTCATAGAAATGAATCAGAAATAAACAATAAAAATAAAATGTGTGAGATTCAAGCATGACTAGGATTCTGGACATTTCCATGCTCAGAGTCCCACAATGTTCTAAAACTAACATTCTTCTTAACATCAATAACTGTAGCAATGATTTCTTTGAGCTCTCCTAATGATACCTGCTTCCCCACTAGAACACGATGTTCTATTACCCACCTCTATCACTATGTTCAAAACCTACCTAAAATTTTTCAGTAATTTATTTGATACCTGAATATATTGTGGCTACTCTAAGTTCAAGCCTTATATAAAGATATGAAACATGTCTTTTTTTTTCTTCTTTGAATACTTGGCCTATGGAGACTGGATTCAATAAGTAAAAAAGGTTGTGAAAGTATTTTTTATTAATCATTCCCTGTCCCTTATTCTGATTAAAGCTACTTGGGTTCAATCAACAATAGGAATTAGAATCATGTGCATGGAGAATTTGAGTCGGGAAGTTCTAGTAACATAAAAATATTGATTTCTCACCTGAGAAGGGTATTCTGGTTAAGGCAATAGTCATTAGCTTCATTTCTCCTAGATCTCTCACTTGTATATAAAATATTTGGAAATAATAATGGAAATAAACAAATATGGAAAGAATTTAAAATACGGATGAAATTGAAGACCATAGTGACTTGAGAACTACATACACTGCTACTACATGTAGAAATGAGTTCCTTGGCTTTTTTTATTAGCCACCATATGTTCTAGACAGCGTGATGCAGAAAGAGATGCATAGCTAAAGATCTGAGATTCCATTCTCCATCTGGAAGAAACAGGTAGTTCTCTCTTGATGTATAAGCAAATGAGTAGGTAGCTTATTTTCCTTCCCTATCCAACAGAAGCAGATAGTATTACAGCCCCTGCTAGGCTAGGTTCAAGGCACTGAGGCTCCATAATTTGAGCATCCATGACTGATTAAAATCATGCAAATTGGGCTAGTAAGTACTCTACTTTTTTGACACCTGTGTTACCAGTGAGGGTAAAGGCAATGCTTAAACCTCACACCCAAACACTATATGTAGTAGAATACAGTTTCCAGGGGGGAAATGATTCATGGAATGTGGAAGACTGAATAATGGCTTCATGGTCCCCCAAAATATCCAAGATATTCAAGTCTTAATCCCTTGGATAAGGGATATACCTAATATAGGAAAAGGGCCTTTGTAAATGTGAATAAGATAAAAATATGATAATGATGTTATTCTGGACTATACCAGTGGTACCTAACTGCAATACAAGTGTACTTATAAGAGGGGCTTAGAGATAGACTTGAATACACAGAAGAAGAAACATTATATAAAAATCACAGCAGAGAGATTTCCAGACCTTATACTATAGGCTTTGAAGATGTTGAAAGGGATCAAGAGCCAAGGAATGCTGGCAGCTACCAGAAGCTGAAAAAAGCAAATAATGAAGCTTAAGAGGCTGGAAAAGGAAATGGATTTTCCTTACAGCCCCAGATGGAGTGTGTCCGTTCTGAATGAAACATTGGTTTCAGACCAAACCATATTTGGGCTTATGACCTTCTGAAATGTTACAAAATAACTTCTGATTAATAAATGAGGTAGTCATATAAAACCATAATTCTATAAAAAATGAATAATACCTTCAAAGTTATCTTCTTTAGAATGCCACTTCAAAATACCTGCTGTTCACAATAGTGCTTACAAAAAATGCTTAAATTTGTCAAATTAAATTCCCTTAGACAACAAAATTTCCCATTGAACAACATCACCTATTTACAAAACAACTTACTTTGATCATGTATATACATGTTTATACATTTGATCATGTATAAATATATTTTAAGTCAATTCTTATGTACATGAATTGTTTTTTAAAATTTTGTGATAATATTCACATAACATACAGTTAATAATTTTACAGTGTAGAATTCAGTGGCATTTAGTACATTCATAGTGTTGTACAACCATCAACTATCTCTGTTTCCAAAATATTTTGATTATGCTAAAGGTAGCCTTGTACCAGTTAATCATCTATTCCACAACCCTCTTCCCTGCCCCTACCAAACACTATTCTGCTTTTTGGCTCTATAGATTAACCTCTTTGGAATATTTCATATAAATGGAATCATGCAATATGTGATCTTTTCCATCAGTCTTCCTTCACTTATATTTTAAATTCATCCATGTTGTAAAATATTTCATTACATCATTAGTTTTTATTGTAAAATAATATTTCCCATTGTGGTTATACCACATTTCAGTTTTCCATTAATCTATTGATGGATATTGGGGTTGTTTACAACTTTTGTCTATTGTGAAGAGTGCTGCTATTAACATTCATGTAAAAGTATGTCTTTGATATTTGTTTTTAATAGTTTGAGCTATGTATCTGTGAGTGGGATATCTTGAGCAGTTGGTTATTCCAAAATTAAGTTTGAGAAACACCAAAATGCTATCCATAGTAGCATCACTATTTTACATGACTGTCAGAATAAAATTAGGGTCCCCATTTCTCCACATCATTCCCAACACTTGTTAATTTCCTTTTATAAAAATTTTACTTTACATAACTTTGTCATAGAAGTGTATTGTTGTATTAGAGAATATCATTGAGATATAATTCACACAGAATAAATCCATACTGTTAAAGAGAGCAATTCAATGATTTTTGGTATAATGGCAGATATGTACAACCATCACCATTGTGTATTTTGGAGCTTTTCCTTCACCTCATAAAACTAAACCCTACACTGACAAAGCCAAATGATGGGAAAATGTGGATAAACAGGAACTCTCATTTTTTGCTGGTGGGAAAGCCAAATGTTAATGGCAGTTTGGAAGAACCTGGCAGTTTCTTCACATATTAAACAATCAATCATACTCTTAAGTTTTTCCAAATGACTTGAAAATTTATGTCCATGAAGAATTCTGAACAACTAATGTTAATGTTTATAGATGTATTGTTAATAATTGTCAAAAATTGGAAGCAACCAAGGTATCTTGTAACAGATTAATGGATAAACATATTCTGGTACTTCCATACAATGGAGTAATAGTATTATTCAGCAATGAAAAGAAATGAAAAAGAAATGAAAGGAACTATCAATCCACAAAAATCATGGAGGAATCATAAATATATATTGCTGAGTGAAAGAATTAAATATGAAAAGCCACATGCTGTGTAATTCCAACTATATGACATTTAGGAAAAACCTAAGCTATAAATGCCATTGAATATTGGTGGTTGCCAGTGGGTTGGGGTGGAGGTGGACATATAGATGCAGCAAAGATCAGACAGTGAATATATATTATAAGATATTTAGTAGTGGATATATGACATTATGTATTTGTCAAAACCCATAGAAATGTGAAACACAGAGAGAAACAACATGTAATCTATGGATTTTAGTTAATAGTAATATATCAATATTGGTCCATCAACTAGACAAATTAACCATACAAATAAACCATACTAATGCAAGATGCTAATAATAGGGGAAATATGTAGGGGGAGAAAATGTATATGGGAATTCTTTAAAAATTCTGCTCAGTTTTTCTGTAAGCATAAAAATTCTTTTAAAAAGCTTATTAATTGAAAAATGAAATGTTATGTTCTACCTCTTCATAGTATTCTCCCTCAGACCTAAACAACCAATAATCCACTTTCTGTCTGTTTATATTTTCCTATACTCATCTTTCTGAATGTCTTCTTTCACTGAGCATAAAAATTTCAACACTCTTCCATATTGTAGAAGTGTCAGCAATTATTCATTTTTATGGCTAATTTGTTTTCCAATGTATGGCTATATCACATTTTGTATATCCATTCAACAAATGGTTGGCATTTCTGTTGTTATGACATTTAATAACAGGAGAATTATAAAATATGCTGATACAAATATTTGCAAGATACATTTATGGACATGTGTTTGAATTTCTCTTGTGTATAAGGAGTGGACTTGTAGGGTGACCATATCATTCTATGCTTTATAACTTGAGGAAATATAGACTGCTTTCCAAAGTATTTTAACCATTTTACATCCATACTGAAATATTTGAGTGCTCTCATTTGTCCACATCCATAACAACACGTGATATTGTTTAACTTTTTTATTCCAGACATCCTAGTGATTGTGATGTCCTATCTCATTGTGGTTTTGTTTGCAATTCCCTGATGAATAAGGATGTCAATCAACTTTTCATGTGTGTATTGTTCATTTTTATATCTTCCCTAGAAAATTATCTCCTCAGAACCTTTTATAGTTTTGTTATACTTTTTATTGTAGTAATATATATAAAACAAAATTTTTCCCATTTTAACTTCTTTCAAGTGTACAATTTAATGGTACTGATTACATTTACAATATTGTGCTACAACCATCAATATCTAATTCCAAACCAATTTTATTCTCAGGAAGAAACTGAAACCATTAAGCAATAACTCCCCATTCCCTTCCTTTCACCCCCTCACCATTGTTAAACTTTAATCTAGTATTTTTCTCTATGAATATTCCATGTTTTTCATATAAGATTGATCATATGATATTTGTATTTTTGTATCTGGAATATATTAGTCAAAATGATGTCTCCAAGACTTATCTTTGTTGTAGCATGTATCAAAATTTTCATTCTTTATATAGTTGAATTCTAGTGTATGCACATATCACATCATTATCCATTCATCTGTAGATTGATACTTTGGCTGCATCCACATTTTGGCCATTGTGAATAATGCTGCTGTAAACATTTGTGTACAAATATCAGTTCATGTTCCTATTTTCAAGCCTTTTGGGTCTATACCAAGAGTATGATTGCCAGATCATATGGTAGCCTTATGTTCAACTTTCTGAGGTAATAACGTTAATTGTAAAAGTGTATAACTGAATAGTGTTCATGGTATCACATTATAGTGAGTGTAACTAACACAGATAATTTATAAATAAGATTGTGGTTGAAAGGGTTAGACATGTCTGACATTTATGGTATGTAAATGTCAAAGGAAAGGAAACTAGAGAATAATCTAGGGTATGTGTAACAATTATTTCAGTGGTGGATGAAGACTGTGGTTTTTAGTATAAATATAGGAAAGTTCTTTTACAAAATGTTAAGAATATGGTAAAATGTGGGAAAATTATAACTAATGTAAGTTATGGACAATTGTTAACAGTAATATTGTAATATTTTTGAAGCAATGGCAAAGAAGATATTATATCAATTTTAAGAGACAACCATAGAATGGTACAAGGGGGTATGGGATTTTGTGTGCATGTGTGTAATGAAAATGTACAAAATGGACTGAGGTATGAAAGCATAACTCTGTGGTGAAAGTTAAAGCCACTGAGTGCACACTTTCAATAGATTGTGCAAAACAGGGGGTATTATAACACACAGGGAAACCAGTGGTTGAAGATCCACTGTGTTAATAGGACAAATATGAGAATGATCTCTTATGAACTATAGCAAATGTATAATATTAATACAGGATGTTATAATTGAGTGGGTTGGAGGAAAAATACACCAAATGTAAGATATGGGCTATAGTTAATAGTAATATTTTGACAATGCTATTTCATAGTTTGTAACAAAAGGTTCACAACAATGCAAGGTATTGATGGTGGGGTGATTTATGGGAGCCCTGTATGATGCTATGCATGTTTGTTTATAAGTTCACAACTTTAACTATGCATTTATTGTTTACGTACATGTATGAAGGAGATACTTCAATAAAATTTTATTAAATCTATACTTCATTGTGTGTATCCACCAAACCAGAACACTGTCCTAGAAAACCCAAAATCAGGAAGTCAACTTTGCTTCAATGCTGTAATTCCATTCACAGACCCCTTCAACTTTTACCCATTTACCCTTTCCAAAGTGTTTCAAAAAATCTATTTTTCCAGTCAACTTTATCCAGTCAGTTTTAACATGGAAATCCTCCTGAGAGTTTCTTTCATTTTAACATCTTTTACAAATTGAAGAAGCACAAATGACACAAACCTGGGTCTGCCCAGTGTTTCCTCTTGAGATTTATGCCCTGCTTCCCAGTAGGAACCCATCCTGAAGCCATGCTTTCCTCAGTGCAACCCATTAAGAGGGCTAGGAGATCCAGTTGCCTCACCTTCTGGTAATGTGAAATCAATAACCTGATGCAATTTTTCTCAGGTTCCTCCACATGCAAAAACATATTTTCACTGTGTAATGAATAACCTTTTATGAGGACATATTCTGAGATTATATCAATATTGTAGCCCCATCTATGGCAGTTTGATATTATTATGAATTCCAAAAAAGATATTGATTATGTTTGTAACTGGTCAGTTCCTCTGGGTTTGATACCCTTTGAATGCATTAGATTCCACTGGCATGTCTTGATTAAATTACCTGTTAGGATTAGGGATTCAACCATGTCAGTAAGGCATGACTCAGGATTGAGTCCCCGCCCCCTTGATAGACTAATATAAATGGGCACTCACTCAAGAAGACAAACAGAAGAAGATACACAAAAGAGAAAAATTTGTCCATTTTGACCCTGGGGCCCCGGGGAAAGCTCTCATTCACCTGATAGTTTAGACCTTGTGAAGAGACCAGAGCAGCTGTGAAGCCCTGAGAGCCAAGCCCTATGCCAGGTTACAGCTGAGGTCAGGAAAATCCTGGATCCATGGAGCTTCAAGATGAGGAGGAAGAGGAAGCCTAAGAATGAGAGACCATGCAAAGATCAGCAATTATATTGCTTCAACATGTGGTAACTGGCTTTGGTGAAAAATTACCTCTTATGGTACCGTTAGTTGGACTCTTTAGGGCCTTGTAAGGGAAAACTTTTCCAAATAAATACCCATTATAAAAACCAACAAATTTCTGGTACTTGGCATCAGCACCCCTTTGGCTGACTAATACACCATCCATCACCAATCATCCATTTGTCTGTATCAACCACCACTCTGATGGCTGCCAAATGGTGATTTTTTTTTCCATTTTCATTTCCAACATTGCTTCTATATTGACTTTCTACCTTAAAAAGGGCTTGATTATTCCCTGTTTATTTGTTATAGCACTAAAGATTAATGTATTCTATTTTATTCCATATGTTCTCACCTGTTATTGTTTATTTTAATGCTCAAATTGTACCAGATTGCACTAGTGGGATCTCCTTCAAGTTGATTCATGAGGCCCCAAGGAAGTCATCCACATTTGGTCTGGGTGGGATTTAAGGAGAGTGTATTAATTTATTCCTGACATATTATTCCAAATTATAAGACATGTCACAGGTCCTATTTCTTTCATCAAGTCTTCTGGACAACCATTGAGTATTTTAACTTCACCAATATCCTCCTAAATTTTCTCTGTTCCTTATGTCAATGCATCCTAAACCTGAAGGACTCTCTTAGACACAAATATCTCATCATGTCATTCTCCTTTAACTTTGTCAATGGGTTCCCACTCTCCTTAGAATAAGGACCATAAGGCTCACAATGGCCTTCATACTCTGAATACTTCTTTCTGCTGCCCTCTGCAGTCCTGTCCAACCAACTGCCTAAAGTCCATTTTGCTGTCAATTCCTGCAAAGAACAGTTTGTTGTTATTGGGATTTCATACATTTTCCCCTTAAGACCAATTCATATCCCAAGTAAATTTACTAAGACTTAGCCCAGTTAAGTCCTTAAGGTTTTTTTTTTTTTCTCTCTTTTTTTTTTTTTATTATGGGTAAAAATCAAAATTCTCACAATACATACAAACATTTGTAAAATGATATATAAATATATATGCATATATGTGTATTTGCTTACAAAAATGTTATTTATATATATATATATACATATATTTTAAGAGGTGCTTAGATTACCTAAAATACTAAGGTGTTATTTCCAGGAGGTTTGTCCCACTTCAACAAATGACGTCCTTAGATACTATGTACACAAGTAAACATTGTCATTTTTAACTTTAAATTATTTCTTCTAAACTAGACTTAAATTTCACAGGGCAGAGGATTGATTCCTTTATTTGCCTGTATAGGTCCATTCATTGACAAATCCCTGACTCAAGAGATCATGACTTCTCTTAAGAATGTTGTATAATGGCCAGACTGGAAAGACAAAAGGTAACATAAATATATGAGTAACATAAAAATTAGAATGCATGATTACCTAAAATAATGGCTTTTAAAATATATGCACTGAAATTGATTTTCAGAGCAATGAATTTTTAAAAATAAATATTATAAAGAAGGCAAATTGTGTTTCTAGTAATTGGATCATGTTATCAAAGACACATAATCTGTTGCCACAGTTGCTTACAGTGTTCATTTAAATCCCATTTTATTTCTGTAAGGTTGTTAGAAATGTCACCACTTTCACACTAACTTTAGTGCATTGACTCTTTTTTCCTTTCTTCTTAATGAGTATAGTTGTAGGAGATTTTCAATTTTGTTGATCTTTTCAAAGAACCAACTTTTAGTTGTGTTGAGTCTTTTGCTTTTCTATTCTCTAATCTCTGCTCTAGTCTTTATTTCCATCCTTCTACCAGCTTTGGATTTACTTTGCTCTTCTTTCTGTATTTCCATAAGATGTAAAATTATGTTATTGATTTGAGATAGTTATTCTTTTTTAAGATAGGTGTTTATTGCTATAAATTTCTCTAATAGCTATGTTTTCAGTGCATCCTATAAGTTTTGATATGTTGTATATTCATTTCAGTTTATCACAAAGTGTTTTCTAATTTCTTTCATGACTCCACCAGTGACCTATCAGTTGATTGTTTTGTTCATTTTCCACATATTTGTGGAACTTTCTAATTTCCTTTTATTAGTGATTTTTAGTTTGATTCCACTTTGGTCAAAGAAGATACTTATGATTTCAGTGTTTTTAATATGTTGTGGGGTTAATTATAGTCTATTCTGGGAATGTTCCACATATACTTCTAAAAAATGTATATTCTGCTGAATATATTTGGTTTAGTGTTGTTTACATCCTCTATTTTCTTATTGATCCTCTGCCTTGATTTTCTATATATTTGTGAAAGTGGGCAATTGAACTCTCCAACTGTTATGGTAGAAATATTTCTCCCTTCAAATCTGTCATTTTTCCCCTACATATATTTTGGTGCTCTGTTGTGCCTTGTATATATGTTTATGATTATTATATGTTCTTGAAGGATTGACCCTTTCATAGATATATAATATATTTATTTGGCTTTTGTGACTATGTTTGTTTTAATTTTGTCTGATATTATTCTAATAAGCCTAACTCTTTTTTGGTTATTTGCATGCAGTATCTCAGTATTGTTTCCTATTCTTTCATTTTCAACTTCTCTGGGCCTTTGGTTCTAAAGTGTTTCTTTTACAGGCAATAAATGGTTGCATCAACTTTTATCCATTATGTCAAATTCTGCTCTAAGTACTTACTTTAATTGAAAAAGCATTAAATAAGCAATTAAAGCAGAGATTGACATAATGATAAAATTACCAAAAATAAAAGACTTAAAACTGCCATTTTTGTTTTCTATATGCATTTTTGGCTATTTAATTCCTGCATTTTTAATTAATATTTTGTAGCTTACCATTTTAATTCCCTTCTCATTTCCTTTTCTCTCTCTTTTTTCTTTATCATTATTGAAATAGTTTATAATTTACAGGACAGTTGCAAAAATAAAGAATACCAACATTCTCCCCTGCTTCTCATACCTAGATCCACCATTTTAAACATTTTGCCATTTGCCACTCCTTCCTTCTTCTTTTCTTTCTTCTTCCCTCTGTCCCTCTCTTCCTCCTAAACATATGAGAGTAGGTTTGGATACACCATGTTCATTGAACACAATACTTCCATGCACATTTCCTAAGAACTAAGATATTCGTTTATGTAACTGACTTATATACAGTTAATAAGTTAAAGACATTTACCATTGCTGTAAGACATAGCCTATATTCCAGTTTTTATATATGTCCCGATAATGTCTTCTTATTAATATATTTTATTTTTTTAAAGATACTGAGATTACACAAACATTACACAAAAAATAAAGGGATTCCTATATGCATTGCTCCCCACACTTCCCACACCCTCCCACATTAAGAACACCCTTAATTAGTGTAGCACATTCATTGCCATTGATAAACACATCCTGGGGCATTGCCATTGAGCATAGACCATAGTTCACATTGTAGTTTACACTCTCTCCCACACATTTCTGCAGGCTATGGGAAGATATGTAATGGCATATCTCTGTCATTGCAAAGTCCTGAAAAAGCCCCCACATTATACCTGCCTTTTGCTTTCCTTGCCCCCAGAACCTACAGAGGCCACAGCCTCCATATCAATGTTGTAATTTCTTCCATTGCTAAAATCACAACTCTATTGTAGAATACCAGTATGTCCACTCGGGTCCAGAGTTCATTCCCCAGTCCTGAGGATTCTGGGTTGGTGATGTCCACTCCACTTCTAATTGAGGGGGTGCTTCAATCCTGTGCAGCCAATGGATGGGGTGCTCTTGTTTGCAGTTGTGGTCTCTCTTGTTTTCTTGGTATAGTGGTTGTCAACCCTCACCTCCTTGTTAGTTGTCCTGGGTGAGTCCAATGAACTGGAGGGTAGGTGTTGCAACTCCTCTGAGGCTCAGAGTCCAGCTAGCACATGGACAGCCCAAAAATTCAAGTCTCTTGGATCTACACTTATCAACTCAAGCACCAATTATAGTTTTAAAAAGAAGGGACAGATGAGCCACGTGTAGGGAAGTCAAACTGAGACCAACTTTGTCATTTTCAGGAGCACAGACACCCATGTAGGGCACACTGGCAAAGCACTAAATTCCAGAGCTATCTGCCCTGACCATATTATCTGGGTGTCTCCAGAGTTCTCAGGAGCCCCACTATTTGAGGTAGTATCCACTTTGGCAGTCTACGAGATCCTGCTGAGATGTGTATAAGTGTTAATTCTGGGATGACCTTCTGACTCACTTTGAAGTCTCTTAGCCATATAAACTCATTTGTCTTTACCTTTCCCGCCTTTATTTGAGGTCTTTTTCCAGTTGCATGCTAGTTGGTGCTTGGTCATAAACCCATGGTGCCAGGGAGGCTCATTTCTGGGAGTCATGTCCCATGCTGGGAGGAAGGCAATGCATCTATATGTTGAGTTTGGCTTATAGAAAGACCACATTTGATCAACAAGGAGGCTTTCAGGGGGCAACTCTTAGACACACCACAATACTAGGCTAAGTTTCAATTTCAAGAGCAAAGGCTCACAAGCATAGTCAATAATACCAAGGGCCAGTAATGCCTTTTTGAGTCTTTCTCCTTCATTATTAGATCTCATCTAGAATAATGCATTGCATTTCACTGCATTGACGCTTTAGTTGTTCTTTTTTTAAATTGTGAAAACATATATACAACACGCATTACCATCTCAATCACTACCAAGCATAACTTTCAGTGGGACTAATTACAATGACACAGTTGTGTTATGCTCACCACCAACCATTACCAGAACTTTCACATCATGCTAAACAGAAACTCTGTATCCATTATGCATTAACTCCCCTTTGTCCCTCTATCCTGTACTGGGCAAGCTATAATTTACATGGTCTCTGAATTTCCATATTCCATTTATTCAATATGTCTCTATGTGTCTGAAATTTCTCTTAATGCAATGTCTTCAAGTTCATCCACATTGTAGCATGTATCAGTACTTCATTCTTTTTATACCTGAATAATACTCCTTTGTATGTATATAGTAAATTTTTAATCCACTTATCTGTTAATGGATACTTGGGTTGCTTCCATCTTTTGGATATTATGAAAATGCTACTGTGAGTACTGGTGTACAGCTATCTGTTTGAGATCCTGTTTTTCCATACTTCTGGGAATATACCTAGAAGTAGAATGCCAGGTCATGTGATAATTCTATATTTTAACATTTTGAGGAATATCCAAACTGTTTAACACAGTGGTTGCATCATTTTATATTCCCACCAACAATGTACAAGGGTTTCTAATTCTCCATATCTTTGCCAGAATTTATTTACTTTAAAAATAATAGTCTGGGAAGCGGCTGTGGCTCAATCAGTAGGGCTCCCGTTTACCATATGGGAGGCCCCGGGTTCGGTTCCCGGGGCCTCCTGGTGAAGGCAAGCCTGCCCACATGGCACGGTTAGCTGACCCAGCAAGCACAAGCAGCAAGGGGGTGATAAATGAATAAATAAATAAAATCTTAAAAATAATAATAATAATAATAATAGTCATTCTCCTGAGTGTAAGGTTCTATATTTTGTGGGTTTTTTTATTTGTTTTTGTGGTACCATATATACTACTTAAAATTTCCCATTCAACCACATTCAAGTAAACATTTCAATTTATTATTTGCTTCTGATACTGTGCTCCTATCGCCAATATCCATTATCTCAAATCTGTACCCATTTAACAATAACTCCTT
This sequence comes from Tolypeutes matacus, assembly GCA_026826555.1. NCBI lineage: Eukaryota > Metazoa > Chordata > Mammalia > Cingulata > Chlamyphoridae > Tolypeutes > Tolypeutes matacus. The sequence goes on along the minus strand of JAKSZT010054023.1, from coordinate 6,467,067 downwards.
CTTCCTCTCCTCCCTTCCAGCTTAGGTAACTACAGTCTCCTGTCTGCCTCTATGAAATTTCCTTCTTCTCATTATTTCACATAGAAAAGATCATTTGTAATTTTGTGTCTGGCTTATTTTACACAGCATGATATATTCAACTTTAACCCATATTGTAGTATCTATCAGAACTTCGTTCTCTTTTATGGCTGAATAATATTCTATTGTGTGTTTTATACATTTTCTTTATTCATTCATATGTTAATGGACACTTTACTTGTTTCCACCTTTTGTCAACTTTGAACAATGCTGCTGTAAACATGGTTTCCCAATATCTGAGTCCCTGCCTTCAGTATTTTTGAATATATACCAAGAAGTGCAATAGCTGGGTCATATGTTAATTGCAATTTCAGTTTTCTGTGGAACTGCCTAACTGGTTTCCACAGTGTCTGCATCATTTTACAATACCACTAGCAATATATTAGCATTCCTATTTCTTCACCAACATTAACATTTTCATTTTGTTAGTAATCACAGTCTAGTGGATGTGTAGTGTTATCTTATTGTTTTGATTTGAATTTCTCAGATAACCCATGATGTTGAGTATCTTTTCATGCTGTATTGGTTATTTATGATTTTTCTTTGGAGAAGTTCTACTTAACTCATTAGTGAAACCATATTGTCCTATTCTTTGTTGCATTGGGAGGTTTGTGATAACTCATATACTATCTACTTGTTCTTGGCCTTTTAATATCATATATTTCTTCTTGAGTCATTTCAGTCAATTTGTGTGTCACTGGGAATTTGTCCATTTCATTTAAATTGTCTAATTTTTACTATTCAGTGGCTCTTAATAACCTCTTATAATCCTTTTCATTTCTGTAAGGCCAGCAATAATATTCCCCCTTTCAATGTGATTGATATTTATTTGCATTCTCTCCTTTTTTCTTTGTCATTTTAATATTCATTTAAAAATTGTGTACTTTACATTTTTTAAAAATCTGACCATTTTATTCCAAAATATCAGTAACAGATTAATAAAATGCCAGTGACATTATAACAATTAAATATTTTCTTTTTAAAAGTTGTTCCAATGTTACATAATACAGTAAGATTTCCTTTGAACAACATAGTAGGCAGAATTTTGGCCCCCAAATATGTCCACATCATATTCCCTGGAACTTGTGACTATGTTATACCTCAAGGACAAAGTAAGGTTGCAGATGGAATTAAGATTGCTAACCAAATGACCTTAAAACAGGGAAGGAGTCTTGGGTGATACAGGCCCAAAGTAATCACAGGAGTCCTTAAATGTGGAAGAGTCAGAATGAGAGAGACAGGATCAGGAGAAAGATGCAAACTTGCTGGTTTTGAAAATGGAGGAATGGAGCTATGAGCCAAGTAATGCAGGCAGCCCCTACAAGATGGAAATGGTGAGGAAACAAATCTTGCAGAGGAAACACAGCCTGCTGAGAGCTTGATTTTGGACCAGTGAAGTTCTGATCTCCAGAACTGAAAGATAATAAATATGAGTTATTTTAAGCCATTACTTTTGTGCTAATTAGTTGCAACAGCCACAGCAAACTAATACAAGGATGTTGTATTGTAATTAACTCATGATCTGTGGCAGTTTGATGTAATTATGAATTCCAAAAATATAATTGAATCATGCTTGTAAACTGATCTGTTAATCTGGGCATGATTAGGTTAGGATTAGGGCATTGAGCCCCACCCCTTGGTGGGTAGGGAATTGAATATCTAAGGCAAGGCAAAGGACAGTTGAAGCAGTCTTTTGAGAAGCAGTTTTGATGTTGGAAAGAAGGCCACAGGAGAAGAGAAGCAAGCTGTTTGCCTGATCATCTATAGTTGACCTTGTGGAGGAAACAGGAGCTAAGCCCAGAGAGAAACACAGCCCCGAGAAGAGAGGAACCTCAGAAGCCTGAAACCTGGCAAACTCCGGCAGCTGTCTTCCTCTAACATATGGCAATGGACTTTGGTGAGAGAAGAAACTTAACGCTTTATGGCCTGGTATCTGTGGACTTCTACCCCAAATAAATACCCTTTATAAAGACCAACCCATTTTTGGTATTTCACATTAGCACCCCTTTGGCTGACTAATACAGAATTTGGTACTGTATTGGGGTTGGGGTACTGCTTTTGTAATTACCAAAATGTTGGAACAGTTTTATAAATGACTCAGGGGTATTTTTTGGAGGAATTGTGAAATGCTTGATGGAAAAGGCCAAGATCGCTTTGAAGAAACTTGATAGCAATATGGACGCTAAAGAAACTTTCTATGATGCCTTAGAAGTAAATGATGAAACTTTTAGTGGAAACTGGAGGAAGGGCGATCCATGTTGTAAAGTTGCAGAGAACTTAACAAGATTAACTCCTGGTGTTATATGGAAGACAGAATTTAAAAATGGCGAACCAGAGCATTTAGCTAAAGAACTTTCCAAGGTAAACTTGGAGAATGTGGCTTGGCTTCTCCTTGCAGCTTATTGCAAAATACTAGATGAGAGAAATACACTAAGGACTGAACTTTTGGGCAAAAAGAAAACAGAAACTAATTCTGGAACATCCAAGTTTCTGGAAATCAAATTCCCAGATGAAAATGCCCTATTTGAAGACTTTGCTAAACTTGGAACTCATAACTCAGAATTGAAGATGCAGTTATCTCAGAAAGACTTGTGGAATGTCTTACCATCTGATGGCTTGGACCCCTGCTTGCTGCATGCTAAACCAACAAAGTTTTTGAGAATGCTGTATGAACAAAACCACTGCCAGCTTGGACAAAAGAGGACATGGAAAGGAGAGACTGAAGGAGAAAAAGCTTTAAGAAGAAAACTGTGGAAGCAAAGATCTGGACTTAAGACATCTCCTTGGGCCAAGAGAGGAGCCCCACCCATATATATGCAGAAAGGGTGAGTTTTCCCCAGCAGTTGAAGAGGGTGGATGTCCCCACCAGATGTTCTGGGAGAGTTTTGCCATCCCAGGGTGCTGAGAGGGTGGAACACATTCCTCAAAGATTAGGGTGGTTAAGGTCAACACCCCATAGGTCTGAGAGGGGTGTACCTGTCCCCCATGGATTAGAAAAGGCCAGGTGGTCAACCCATTGCTCTGAGAGTGTTGAACCTGTATGCCAAAGGTTAGGGAAGGCCAGGTGGTCAACTCGTTGCTCTGAGAGGTTTGAGCCTGTATATCAAAGGTTAGGGAAAGCCAGGTGGTCAACTCATTGCTTTGAAAGCGTTGAACCTGTATGCCAACGGTTAGGGGGAATGTTGTCTTCACCTCAGTGTACTAAGGGGGCTAAGACTCTAATCCAAAGATTGGGTAAGGTGTGGCAATCACCCCAACACTCTTGGGTGGTAAGGTCTGGAGCTTGGTCGACACCCAGATGCTTGATGAGGGTGGAACCAAGAAAATGGCCATTGGGGAAGTCTGTGGAAAGGGTGGGTTCCCACATGGCCTCAAGGAGAAGAAACCATCATCTTAAGAATGACTCTCAGATTTTGAAATCAAATGGAGGATGCCCTGCAGGTTTACTGATCTGTAGAGGATACATGACTCATGTTTAACATCCCAATTTCTCCTTATAATATTGAAAATGTTTGTCTTTTGTCTTTCCATTTGTGTATTGGAAGCAGTTAAATGGTTTTGTAAGATTCAGAGGTCTATAGCAGATGGGACTTTGCCTGAAGACAAACTGTATTTCTTTAAAATGATTTTGATATGATTTTATACTTGGATTGTTACTGATTTAAGTTTTTTTAAATATTGTAATATATTTTTGGAATTCAGAGGGTGGAATGTGGCATTTTGATATAATTATGAATTCCAAAAATATAATTGAATCATGCTTGTAAACTGATCTGTTAATCTGGGCATGATTAGGTTAGGATTGGGGCGTTGAGCCCCACCCCTTGGTGGGTGGGGAATTGAATATATAAAGGCAAGGCAAAGGACAGTTGAAGCAGTCTTTTGAGAAGCAGTTTTGATGTTGGAAAGAAGGCCCCAGGAGAAGAGAAAGAAGCTGTTCGCCTGATCATCTGCAGTTGACCTTGTGGAGGAAACAGGAGCTAAGCCCGGAGAGAAACGCAGCCCCAGGAAGAGATGAACCTCAGAACCCTGAACCCTGGCAAATGCTGGTAACTGTCTTGCTCTAACATGTGGCAATGGACTGTGGTGAGAGAAGAAACTTAACGCTTTATGGTCTGGTATCTGTGGACTTCTACCCCAAATAAATATCCTTTTTAAAGACTAACCCATTTTTGGTATTTCACATTAGCACCCCTTTGGCTGACTAATACAGGATCTTAGTAAATTCTTATTTGTTTCCTTCTGTAGGAAGTCTTCCTTGAACCATGGTTTTGTAATGGCTTCCTTGCCTCTCCTCTTTGAGAGCAACTTGTACATTTATCTTGTATACAATGTCTCACGCTGCAAACTAATTTCTCATTTATTTTTCTTTAACCTCTTCTAGGCTATGAGATCCATAAAAGCAGAGACTATGTCTATTTCTGCCTGAAGTGCTAATTCCAAAACATTTATCCAAAATCAACAACAGCAAAATACTTAGCCTCTATTAGGTGCTAAATAAATATTTATTCAATATTTATTCAAGAAATAATGGTTATTATGAGCCCATCTTTACTCACATCTTCAAATCCAATGGACTGTCACATGGATGTAACTCATGGCCATCAAATAAAGGGTCAAGCATAGTGTCTTGAACCCATTAGTTCTGAGTTGTAACAAACTGAATTAACTGTGGTTTAGTACTGCAAGGTACCAGGTTGTTTATAATGAAAATAGTAGTATCCTGTGCTATTGTCAAAAAGTAAGCTACATTAAATGATTAAATTTCAGTAATGACTAGCCATAGGGAAACATTTTTTTTTAAGAAAATAGTTTGCCTTTGGCACCTTCCAGCTTTTATTTTTCCTTCTTCATCTTATCCTTTCTACCAGCTGATGATACTCTTTAACCATTTCCTCAGATACATGTCAACTCTTTTCCCTTTTAAAAATGTCTTTGAAAATTACTTAATAAAAGTAGTTCCCTCAATGTGACTTTAAGGAAATGAGTGTTTGCATTATAAACATTTTCTCCAATTGGAGCAAAAAGAATTTTTATCCCATTAAAGGTACTTCAAGCATCTGTAAACACATGGGAAGGATGACTTTTGGTGGAGGTAGACTAGGTAGATTTTGTTTTCATTTTCAGTCATGTCAAGATATTTCCAAGTTTCCTGGTCATTTCTTCTTTGACTCATTGGTTCCTTAAGAGTGTATTGTTTAACTTTCACATATTTGTGAATTTTCCAGTTATCCCATTAATTGATTTTTAGTTGTTTTCATTGTTGTCAGGTAAAATATACAATTTCAATCTTTTTAAATTTATTGAGACTTGTTTTGTGATATGACATATAGTCTATCCTTAACAATGATCTTTGTGCACTTGAGAAGAATATGTACTTTATTGTTTCAAACAGATTTGTGTTATATATTTCTCACACACTCTATATGTGTTATATACATCTATATATGTCTGGTTGGTCTAGTTGATGAATATTATTATTCAAGTATTCTATTTCATTCTTGGTCTTAAGTATGAATGTGTTAGCCATTATTGAAAGTGATGTATTAAAATCTCCTACTATTAATATAGAACCACCTATTTTTCCCATTAAATCTGTGAATGTTTGATTCATATATTTTGGGCCTCAGAATTATGTACATATGTTTTTATATTTGACATTTATGTCACTATATAGGGTCCTTCCTTGTTCTTTCTATAAATGTTTGACTTTAAGTGTCTTTTGTCTGATGATAACTTAAAAATACCCACTCTCTGTTTTGGTTACTCTGTTCATGGAGTATTTTTCCATCCTTTCACTTTTAGCCTACTTATGTCTTTAAATTTAGGATGTGTCTTTTGTGAGCCGAATACATTTGGGTCATGATTTTAATACATTCTGCCAATGTCTGCCTTTTGACTAGGAAACTTCAGCTCTTTACATTTTTTGAGGAGGTACTAGGGATTGAATCCAGGACTTTGTACATAGGAAGCAGGTGCTCAACCACTGAGGTACATCTGCTCCTTGCCATTTACATTTTATTCTTAAATATTTTTTTATTACAGACGTTGTGAGCCTAAAAAGCAGTTATGCATAATGTGCAGAATTCCCATACATCACCCTTTCACCAACACGGTGCATTGTTGTGGAATATTTGTTACAGATTATGAAAGAATATCATCAAAATGTTACTACTAAGTATGGTCCATAGGTTACACTTGGTATATGTTTTCATACACAGCTCCCTTTATTAACATCATGTATTAATATTGTACATTTGTTATAGTTCACAAGAGAATGCTCTCATATTTAAACTGTTAAACAGTCCATCATCCATCACATGATTCACTGCTATACAGTCTTGCATTGTAGCATCCATCCAAAATGTACACTTAGTGGCTCCCACTTTCATTGCATAGTTGTGCAGTCATTACCTCAGTAAATTTTTGAATGTTTTCCTTAGTCCAAAAGAAAAATACTATATCCTCTATTACTGATCATTAGCATTGATATAGTACCTTAACTATATCAATATTAACATTGATGCAAGGATATTACAATATTTCTGTTAACTTTAGACCATACCTTACATTACTTGTATTTTTCCCATGCATCACCAGTTACCAACTTGTAATAAAATCATACATTTGTTTTAGTTCATGGAAGAATTTTCTTGCACTTTTACTATTGATCACAGTCCTCAACAACCACCAGGTTCACTATGTAATTCAGTTCCTAGATTATTCTCAGGCTTTCTTTTGATTGACATTTAAATCTCTAGACTACCGCTTTCAGCTACAACCCCATTAAAAAACCAGTCATGTTAGTTTTACTCATTATAATGTGTTACCATAAACTCTATCCATCTCTGCACATTTAGAGTCAAGCCAATTAAAAATTCTACATACATTAAGCATCAGTACCTCTTCTCAGCCCTCATCCTATCTCCTAATAACCTATACTCTAGATTTGAAAATCATGTGTTTACTCTTTGTATTTAGTTCATATTAGTGAGCTCATACAATATTTGACCTTTTGCATCTGGCTAGTTTCACTCAGCATAATGTCATCAAGGTTCATCCATGTTGTCATATGTGTCCCAATTTCATTTCTTTTTCCTGCAGCATAGTATTCCATCATATGTATATACCACATTTTATTTATCCATTCATTGGTTGATGGATACTTGTGTTGCTTTCATCTTTTGGCAATTGTGAAAAATGCCACTATGAACACTGGTGTGCAAATGTCTGCTTGCAGCCCTGTTTTCAGTTCTGTGTATATTCCTAGTAGAGGGATTGTCAGATCTTATGGTCATTCTATATTTATATATTGAGTAATTATTCATGTGCTTTTATTTCATTTGTATTTCCTCTTTGCCCATTGTTTAAATTGGATTGCTTGCCCTTTTATCATTGAGTTGTATGATCTCTTTATATAGCATGGAAATCAAACCCTTATCAAATAAGTGGTTTCCAAATATTTTCTACCATTGAGTAGGCTGAACTTTCACCTTGGCAAAGTCCTTTTAAGAACAAAAGTATTTCTAAATTTAAAGAAGTCCCATTTATTGATTTTTTCTTTCATGGCCCATGCTTTGGTCATAAGGTTTAAGAAACCACCACCTACCACCAGATCTTGAAGATGTTTCCCTACATTTTCTTCTAGAAGGTTTATGGTTCTTACTTTTATATACAGGTCTTTGATCCATTTTGAGTTAATTTCTGTGTAACGTGTGAGATAGTGGTTCTCTTTCTTTCTTTTGGTTATGGCGATCCAGTTCTCCCAGCACCATTTGTTGAATAGACTGTTCTGTCCCAGCTGGGTGGATTTGGTGGCCTTGTCAAAAATCACATGGCCATAGATGTGAGGGTCTATTTCTGAACCATCAATTCATTTTCACTGGTCTATATGTCTATCCATATGCCAGTCCCAAGCTGTCTTTACCACTGTAGCTAGGTAATATGATTTAAAGTGTAGAAGTGAGTGTCCTCCAACTTTGTTCTTCCTTTTTAATTAATTTCTGGCTATTTGGAACACCTTACCTGTCGAAATAAAATTAATAATTGGGGTTTCCATTTCTTTTTTAAAAAAGGATGTTGGAATTTTTATTGGAGTTGCTTTGAGTCTCAAAACCAATTTGGGTAGAGCTGACAACTTAATGATACTTAATATTACAATCCATAAACAAAGAATGCCCTTCCATTTATTTAGGTCTTCTTTGTTTTCTTTTAGCAATGCATTGTAGTTTTCTGAATACAAGTCCTTTACATCCTAGGTTAATTTCATTTCTAAATATTTGATTCTTTTAGTCACTTTTGAAAGTGGAAAATTTTTCCTGATTTCCTCCACAGATTGCTCATTACTAGTATATAAGAACACTACGGATTTTTGCATATTAATCTTGTATCTTGCCACTTTGTTGATTTTATTTATTAGCTCTCAATATGTTGTTGTAGATTTTTCAAGACTTTCTAGGAATAGGATCATATCATCTGCAACTAGCAAAATTTTAACTACTTCCTTTCCAATTTGGATGACTTTTATTTCTTTTTCTTGCCTGATTGCTCTAGCTAAAACCTCTAGTACTATTTTTAACAACAATGATAACACTAGACATCTTTGTCTTATTCCTGATTTCAATGAGAAAGCTTTCAATCTTTCACCATTGAGTGTAATGCTGCTGTTCTTTTTCTAGTTCCTTCAGCTGTGTAGTTAGGTCATTTATTTTAGGTCTTTTTTTAATGTAAGAATTGAAGGCTGTAAATTTTCCTCTCAGCATTGCCTTCACTGCATTCCATAGGATGTGATATGTTGTGTTCTCATTTTAATTCCCTCATGATATTTAGTGACTTCTCTTGCAATTTCTTCTTTGACCCACTGATTATTTAAGAATTGAAAACTTTTCCCAAGTGCCAACTGGCAACACAACTGGAAAAAGACCTTGAATAAAAGGGGGAAATGGTAAAGACAAATGAGTTCAAGTGGCTAAGAGACTTCAAAGAGAGTCGGGAGGTCATCCCAGAGGTAACTCTTACGCACACCTCAGTAGGAGCTCATAGACCATCTAAGTGCCTATCACCCCACTCAGTGGGGTTCCTGAGAGCTCTCGAGACACCCTGGTCCTATATAAGGGGGGATAGCCCCAGAGACTGATGCCTTATCAGTGGGTTCTATTTTGGAATCTGTGCTCCTGAGAGTGACAGAATTAGACTCAAATAAGTCCTCTCTGCACATGGTTCACCAGTCCCTTCTGTTCAAACCTACATGTGATGCTGGAGTTTCTTAGGTATACTTCCAGAGACTGGAGCCTCCCGCCTACCTATGTGCCAGGTGTGCGTGAAATCTAGGTGGAGCTGCAACTCCTAACCTACAGCTCAATGGACTCATCCAAGTCACCTGGTGAGGAGACAATGATGGGAAATGGCCATCCCAGGGAATGGAAAGGGCCTACATCTGCAGGCAGGATCATCCCACCCACCATATCCATGGGATATAAGCCCTCTCTCATTTGGAGTTGGAGTGGACATCACCATCCCAGTCGCCTCTGGATTGGGGGAAGGACTATGGACTAAAGTGGACTTGATGGTATTCTCTTGCTCACATATGGTGATTCTTGCAATGCAAGAAATTATAACAATGAGGTGGAGCCAGTGGCCACTTGACAGTTTTTGGGTAGGGAGGGGATGAGCAGTTGAAATACAGGGGCTTCTTTGGGAGTTGGAGGTTGTCCTGAGTACTGTTGTGGCAATGGATGCAGGCCATTTTAAATCAGCACACACCACTCATAACTGAGTGGGAGAGAGTGTGGTCTACAGTGTGAACTGTGGTCTATGGTTGGTGGCAAGGCTCCAGGATGTGTAAGTTCATTGAGGTTGGTGGGCCACACTGTGGGAGATGTTTGTGTTGGATGTGGTGGGAGGTGTGGGAGGTGAGCAACATGGGAATCCCAGTGGGTTCCGTGTAATATTTTAGGTAATCTAAGCACCTCTTAAAATATATGTATATATATATATATAAATAACATTTTTGTAAGCAAATACACATATATGCATATATATTTATATATCATTTTGCAAATGTTTGTATGTATTGTGAGAATTTTGATTTTTACCCATAATAAAAAAAAAAAGAACATATCTTTTAATCCCCATATTCTTTGAATTTTCCATTTTTATGCCTGTTGTTAATTTCAAACTTCATTCCATTATGATCAGAGAAAGTGCTTTGTATAATTTCAGTCTTTTAAAATTTATTGAGATCTGTTTTGTTACCCAATATATGGTCTATTCTCAAGAAGGATCCATGCATACTTGAGAAGAATATATATCCTGTTTTGGTGTGCATTGTTCTGTACATGTCTATTAAGTTTAGTTCATTTATCGATTCAAGCAGTTTCTTTTTTTGCTGGGGTTCTTATGCTTTTTTGTTCCATGGACCCCTTTGCCAGTCAGATGAAAACCATGGACCCCTTACTAAGTCCACACTATACTGTGTACTATTTAATAAATATATCACACCTGAACCATGTCCCAAGAATAATGTTTTTTTTTTTTTTAATTTAAATTCAAGCTAGTGGACCCCTTGCTAAAAACCCCTGCTTTATTGGTCCTCTGCTCAGATATTCTAGTCAATGCTTAGAGGGGTGTATTGAATTCTTCATTAATTTAGACACATCTATTTCAAACTTCAGTTTTGCCAGTGTTTGCCTCATGTGTTTTAAGGCACCTTGCTGAGATGCATGTACATTTATGATTATTTCTTCCTGATGGATTGCCCTTTTTATTAATATATACTGTCCTTCATTGTCTCTAAGAACAATTTTGCTTTCAATATCTATTTCATCTAATAAAAGTATAACTACTCCAGATTTTTATTTTTATTACTACATGCATGGAATATCTTTTCCTAGCTTTTCAGTTTCAATCTATATTGTACCCTTGGGTCTATAGTGAGTCTCTTGTAGACAGCATAAAGATGGCTTATATTTTCTTATCCATTCCCCCAGTCTGTGCCATTTAATTGGGGCGTTCAATCCATTAACATTCAATGTTATTACTGTAAATGTAGTTTTTACTTCACCCATTTTGATCTCTGGATTTTATCTGTCACATATTGTTTTTGCCACAATTTTTACACTTTTAGTTACTTTTACTGATACAATCTTAATTTCTAGACTCTATTCCAAGCCTTGCTGTCTTGTCTTCTTTCAGGCTCTAGCACTCCCTTTAGTATTTCCTGCAAGCCCAACCTCTTGTTAACAAACTCTCTCAGTTTGTACTTATCAGTGAATATTATAAACTCACCCTCATGTTTGAAATACAATCTTGCTGGATATAAGATTCATGTCTGGGAGTTTTCTCTTTCACTTTCTTAAATATATTATATCACTGCCTTTTTGTCTCCATGGTTTCTGATGAGAAGTCAGTGCTTAATCTTATTGGGCATCCCTTATATACGATGAATCATTGTTATCTTTCTGCTTTCAGAATTTTCTCCTTATCTTTGGCATTTGATATTCTGTTTAGTATGTGTCTCATAGTAGGTCTATTTGGAATTATTCAGATTTGGTTCATTGTGCTTCTTGGACACAGATATCTATGTCTGTCAGTAGAGTTGGTAAATTTTCTACCATTTTTTCCTCAAATACTTCTTCTACATCTTTTCCATTCTTATCTCCTTCTGGGACCCCATGACATGTATGTTTGAAAGTCTATTGTCTTCATTTAGTTCTCTGAGGCTCTGCTCAATATTTTCCATTCTTTTTTTTTATCTGTTATTTTTTGTGTTCATTTTCAGAGGCCCAGCCTTCAAGCTTACTGATCCTTTTTTCTGCATCTTCAAATCCACAGTTATATGCCCACAGTGGACTTTTCAGGAGGTACCAAGGATCAAACCCATGAACTCAAACTCTGGACCACATCTGCTCCCCCTGCAGTGTATTTTTTATTTCATTTATTGATTCTTTAATTCTTATAATGTCTGATATTTTTTCTATGTATACATTCAAACTCTTCTTTGTGCTCACCCAGGGTCTTCTTATCCTGAATCTCTTTAGCCATCTCATTGAATTTAGTAAGAGATTTGTTTGAACATCTGTGATTAGTTTTTTCAGCTCCTTTTTGTCATCTAGAGGTTAACTTTGTTCCTTTGAATGGGCCATATATTCCTGTTTCTTAGTATGGCTTGAAATTTTTTGTTGGTGTCTTGGCATCTGATCTACTTGATGTATTTATTTTGGGCTCAGTTTCTTTCTTTAGTCTAGCACTTTTTCTTTTATTGGCTTTTTTGTTATATCCTTTCTTTGATATTTGGTTTAACTTATTTTGGAAATTTATAATGGCTCATGTTTAGTCTATCTGAATTTTTTTTCAGCTATTTTTAATCTGTTTTTGCCCTTTCTTTTTTCTGGTGATGAAGTAGAAGCTGAGGATGTTGTTGGTATGTAAGCCTTGGAGGCTAAATCTGCCCATAATTCCCCAGGAATGGATGAAATTTATCCCACCATTCTCCACTGCCAGGAGTGGAGATGGAGCTGCAGCTGTGTGTAGTAATCCAAGTATGCCAAGACCGTCTGTAATTGCCCAGAGAGACTTATGAAGCTCCATGCCTCTACCTCCCTTGCCTGAGATGGGGATGGATCTACAGGTGTGAGCAGTAAACTAAGTTGTGGGGAAAAAACTAAATGCAGCTGCCCAGCTAGAATAATGATGTACCAGCCCACTTCCTTCCCTGCCAGGGGCATGGATGGAGCCACAGGTGTGCCCAAAAAATCTAGTCCATGCAGGCCAAAAAAAAATTATATTTGCCTGGAGAGGCTGAGGGAGCAATGTCCCTCCTCCTGCCCAGTCAGGTGCAAGGATGGAGACACACATGTGTCCAATAGTCCAGTCTGTGTGCAGAAGGCAGCTGCAGTTGCCTGGAGAGGCTGAGGGAGCATTGTCTCTCCTGCCCTGTCAGGAGCAGGGGTGGAGCCCGTGGTGTGCCCCAAAATCTTTTCTGTGCAGGCTGAAAATTCCTGCAATTACCTGGAGAGGTTGAGGAAAGACCTCCTCACTCTTGTCCTAATTGGGGCAAGGATGTAGCCACATGGGTGCACACCAATCTAGCCCCTGCAGGCCAAAATTAACTACAATTGCTCAGAGTGGTTGGTGAGTTACTCCCAGATTCCTCCCTGCTGGAGGTAGAGCTGGAGCCTAGGCAATGGCAGCAATATGACCTGGGTCAAAAATAGCTGCTCATTACCTTCACAGTGATTTTCAGTCAGCCCTTCTACCCCTAATGGTGGGGGCACAGTTAAAACAGAGGGTTCTAGCCTCTTTCCAAAACTGTACTTGGTATTAGGCTTTAGTCAGCCTAATTTACTAATCAGTAGCTGAAGTTGGTACTATCTCTTCCTCCCCCATTTTTGGGAAGTGATGTTTCCGTCTCCAACCAAGGAATAGCTTTTGAGGCATCTTGGCCTGCCAGCAGGGTATGGGCACTGGCCTCCATGGTGTAGAGTGCTCTACTCACAAATCTTCACTGCAGATGGGCACTCTTTCTTTCATTCTTCCAAGTATGTTACAGGATGCTCTTCTAGTTTCCTGGGCCCCCCAAACAGGTCATTTACTTAGCTCTGGCTGATTACTAACTGTATTGTAGCATGAGCTGACTCTTGGAACTCCCCCACTCTGCCATCTTGCCTCTCCTCTCTGAGCCATTTACTACTTTAAAAATTTTATTTTCATTTTTATTTTTTATTAGAGAAGCTGTGCTCTCACAAAACAATCATACATATTGTGCAGAATTCTCATACATCACCTCTCCCACAACTTACAATGTTGCAGAAAATTTGTCACAGATTATGAAAGAACATGATCTATTACCACTAACTATAGTCCATAGTGTACCCTTTGTATATTTTTTCCACACATGCTCTATTATTAGCACTATGTATCAGAATTATACATTTGTTATATTTCATGAAGGATCACTCTCAAATTTGTTCTGTTAACCACAGTCCATCTTCCAGTCCTATGGCTCACTGTCATACAGTCCTATGCTTTGTACATTCTATCCAAAGTGTACAGTCAGTGGCTCTCACTTTTATCACAGATTTGTGCAGTCATCACCCGAGTAAACCTTTGAACATTTTCCTTAGCTCAAAAGAAAAAATCTCATAGCCCCCCATTATTGACCTTTAGTGTTGATATGGTACCTTCTTTGACATCGATGCAAGAGTGTTACACTATTGCTGTTAATTATAGCACATAAGTTACATTAATTGTATTTTCCCATGCATCACTATATTTTTACCACCTTGTAATAGTGATGTACATTTGTTCTAGTTCATAGAAAACCTTTCTTCTATTTGTATTTTTAATCACAGTCCTCATCCACATCTGGGTTCACTATGTTACTCAGTCCCTAGATTATTTTTTAGCTTTCTTTCAATTGACATTTAAACCATTTATTTTTTAAATAACTAAAAATAATTTAGGACTTCTATTTTACTATTTTGTTATTTAAGTCATTAAATCCTTTCATTACTGCCTCCTTTTGTATTTCGTTGATATTTCGTAGCAAACCAGTTAGAATTACATCTCATTTCCTTTTTGAATATTTTCCTGATATTTTCTTTGTGCTTAACTTGGGGTTTAGTTTAACATCCTAAACCTGTAACAATCTCTTTATATTTGACACCAGCTTAACTTCAGTATTATCCAGAAACTTTCTACAAACTTTGTTCTTGTGCTCATCCATCCTCCCCTCTTTATGTTTTGTTTGTTTGATGCATACATGGGTGCCATTTAAGTGACAGTAGCACAATGTGAGCAGCCAGCAATGAGAGTTGGGTCCTGTACAAATTCCCATGCATTTTCATCACCTTGGTGACAGCTATTCAAAACTTTAAGTGCATTGTACTCTGGGACCCAGCAATTCCATTTCTAGAAAGGTACTCCAAAAAAATATTCCCATCCAAGCAAGTATAAATCTACATTGCTGTATTGCATACAAGGGTGAAAAAGTTTAAAAATGGAAGCAATCAAAATGGCTGGACTCAGGTAACAGGGCAATTGGTGGAGGAGACAGAACCATTAAGCCTAGGTGGACAAAGGCAGGATACAGTGTTAAGTGGAGGAAAAAGCATCAGATGATGGTGACTAGCTGAATTGTCTGGCCCCACCAGGGATCCTGGTGCAGCAGGCTAGTTAAGGCATCAATAGATGGATATGGAACCTGGCAGAAAATCTGCCACCATTAAACATGTGGACATAAATACCCTCAAGATGGTTGCTGGAAGATCTTGCAAGAATCCCATTCAGAATGAGATTTCCTCTGGAAGCCAGGAGAAGCTCTGGATACTCTCCAGGGGCCTTATCATTGGTCTCTCCTAGGGGACTGATGGATGGGGTAATCAATCAAAACATCAAACTGCTGGTACTCTTCCCCTGTCCTTAGAAAAGGGGAAGAATTAATGATTTAAAGAGCATGCACAGAGGCTGAACTAACCCTGCTCTTGTCTTTTCCCCCTGCTCTTGCTTTCTACCCCCTGTTCTGGCCTTCCTCCTCACCCCCACAAAGACCAACATGCAAGAAAACCCTGGGCATTTATAATCTATAATTATGAATTATAGTCTGTAAATTGGCCCTCTTTATCTCTCTTCAGCCCCTCCCTCTCTACCTGGGGCCCATGACCTGTTATTTTCTCCCATTTCTTTTCTCACCATTCCTTAATAAATTACTGGCTTAACTAACCTGGCTTGCTCTTGAATTCATTTCTTGTAGCTTAGCCAAGATCCTAGAGAAAATCCAATAAAATATTTGGTGCTGCCATTCAGGAGAAAAGAGGTAACTATGAATTATGGCCTGTTTAATGCCCTCTTTTGGTTATCCATTTTAAATGGAATCACCTATGAGCTCCCACAGGATATAATCCCAGGAGGAAGCAGGCCAGGGTGCAGGACTTCTCTGCATCCACATTACATGCCAAGGTTGATTAGATCTGACCCTGGCCAGGAAGGTGGGGGCACAGGGCAGGGTTCCAAAGGAGTACCCTGCCAAATCAGAGGTTTCCTGGCTGAGATTTGGGTACTGCAAAGCCACATTTTCAAGCCTTTTTAGTAACCACCAGCTTTGCCCTCAGCTATGGCTGCCATTGCCTTCTGCCTTCTCCCCTTGGTGGCAGGGCTGATGACAGAGAGCCAGGGGTTTGCACCTCCCCATGGGTCCATGCCTTTGCAGACCCACCTTCCTATTGACCACACATAGCTACCTGGTCTGGGATGAGGTGGTTATGCAGCAACAGGCAAAGCCAAGGTGGATGCCCATGGGACTTGCCTTTCCCATAAGGGTCAAGGGTCAGATCTCCTTTCATAATTAACCTTGACCATGTTTAATCTTACCACCTCCTACAACTGAATTTCTCATTATGGGTTTGTGGTAAAATATTTTGAAATGTCTTAGAAACTGTAAAACTGAAAATGCATTTGCTAGTGAGTTTTAGCCCAACCCATGGAGTGAGAAAGTTATTGCCTAAGTGTCCCAAGGCCTAATGGTTGAAACAATTGACCTCTAATGTCTTAATGGCCTTTTGATGGCTGGTATAACTGGGAAACTCGCAGGCAGCAGAGTACTGCTTTTGAAAACCTTTGTAAGAATAGGAAAAAAAAATTTTTACCCCTTCTCCAAAAAGGAGCAATATTCGGCTTGGAAGCCATCTGATCTATTTGGTCTGACTCCCTAGTCCAGAATGACCCCAGAAATGCCCAGCAGCAGGGGCTCTGTGATTCCTGGGGTGGTGGGAACCAGAGAGCAGCCAAACATCCCCTGAGATTTAGCTCAGGCGCTTCAATTAGGGTAACAGTGCAGTTAGTCTCAGACCCTGGAATGTCAGGGGTGGCAAGAACCAGAGCAATAAACTCTGAATATCTCCCAAGATGTGACTTGGGTACTTCCATTCAGAGGGCAGCCAAACATCCCCTGAGACTCAGCTCAGGCACTTCAGTTTGGGCAACTGCTTTCAACATCTCCCACCAATTCGGCTTGGTATCTTTAGTCAGATCTTTGAGGTTTCAGGCATCTCCTGAGACCTAGGTCAGCCATGAGGACACCCATCAGCAGGGCTCTGGATTAAATTCTCAAGACACTGAGACCAGAGCATCAGCTTCAAATTATTTGGAGTCATAACATTTTAGTCAGACTTGGACTCTGGGACACTGGCCTGTCAACTAAAAAGTGCTTCTTCATTCTTCCTAGGGTAATGGGCATGGTTTCTAACCCACCAGTATAATCCCCATATGAATTTCTTCTCAGGAATCAGGAAAATTTGCCTACTGCTTGTCTACATGGCCACAGTATAGCTGAAAGCAGCCTTTGAATGGGATCCTGAATTCCAGTTAAACCAGTATAAGAGAGGAGGACAGATAGATCTGAGGGCCAGAAACCTCATGTCATGTCTCCTTAAATAAATGAGGAAATACATTTCAAACTACATTTTCTAAGTGTTTTAGAGACAGACTTTTCAGTTTTAAACTCAGTTGTGCCTAAAAAGGGTGTAAATAGGGATCAAAATCCAGACCAATTACTAAACCTCTCCTGGAAAATAAGAAAATTCATTTGCCATTAATTAAGATAAAAATGTTCCTAGAAATGCTAAGGGTATAAAATTCTCTCTTCTGTTTTAATCTGTACTTAACTTTATATTCAACTTTGAAATCTGTGTTTAACTTTTTTGGTTTGTTTGTGCCTAGGAAATCAGATTTGGGATTCACCTGTTACAAATTGGATAACAGTGAAAAGTAAACTAAAAATGAGTCTTTAAATGTCAATATTGTCTTGCAAGTGGATTTAATATATAAATCAAAAGTCGAATTGGTTCAACTGCTAAGAAAGCAGAAAAACTTAGCAAAATTGTTACTAATAAAATTCTTGTTGCTTAATTAATGAATGTACCCAACTTGACTTAAAGTAAAAACTTACTAGAAATTTTAACTAAGAGTTAAATTCATTATATAAATGCCCTTACGTTATAAAACAGCAGCAGCATTGTCAAACTCCTTTGTGCATTCAAACCAGGCCTTCAATACACTGCAGGTTGCCTCTCCATTAGATTTATTGGCTGGGTTTTTCACTGACCCCTAAAGCAAGAAAAGTATCTACTACATCTCTGGTTGTGCTCCTGAAGTAGATGGAGACTATGTTGCAGTTTTGGATTTTTGCAACAGTCAATGATGGCTCAATTTAGCCAAATGTACAATGAATACTGCTCAACTTCAGAATGGCACTGTTTCATAGTGCTAAAGGGTGCTATGCACCAGACCAATGGAATAGTAGAGCTTACCTTCCTAGCTTCTCTCTAGGATCAACAGTGCTGCAGCATGCTGGCTGTATGAAGGACATACCAAGTTGAGCAATGATCACCAGAGTGATGTAAGCAAAACTTTTAAACAATTGGCATTATAGCCTGCTCCCATGGAGTGATAACATGATAGTATTACAAACCTGGAGCTTAAATCTATTGCAGTTCAAAGAGAAACTTATGCATTGGGTTAGTGCATTAATTAGTATTAAGTGTTATACCTACATTTCTCCTATTCTAAATACATACCTGGTGATTATGGTAGTATCTTTTCTATTCTAGACCATATGTAGAGGGACATTGAACATGTTAAAAGTCCTGTAAACTTCATTTTCTAAGTAGTTAATGAACATGCTTAACCCAGGTCTCCCTCCTAGCCCTTACTCCAGAGACTGTCCCATTCATATCCTGGGGAGGACTGGCAAACCCACATGCCATCCTGCCAGGGTTAAGCATTTCCCACCAGAAGGGAAACAGCAAATGAGGTGGCTAGGACCCACTTCAGCTTAGCCGCTTCAAGATGGTCTATGAGTAACCTTTCCTTACCCAGGACCTGGGAACCAGGTTCCAATCAAAACTTGGCAAGAAAACAAGCCTCACTCTCAATTAGAGCCAAAATGGAAAGAAACTTACTCCCACAGCTAATAAAGTTAAAGGAACTCCCAGCTTGGTGCACTTATTCCAGGTGAAGCCTACTGCCCAAGGAAGTGCCAGCTCACCAAAAGCATCTGACAGGATGTATGAGTGCCAGTCATTGGATGACCTGAAATACCTCTTTAAGAGACAAAGCTGTCTAGTGTCTGGGTCAAAACCACCTGTTCCCTCTAACTATAGGCCAGACAACTATTGTTAAGGTGAGGGCAAGCCAGACACTCCTTTAGAAATCTTGTCTGTTTTCATATTCTGTAGTTTAACTAAAAGGGCAATGCCTCTTCTCATTCCTCTCCTCCACCATAGAAACTGGGATTGACAATTTATACCAAACCCCATTATCTTCTACAACCTCTCCCTAGAGTTAACCAAGAGCATAAAATAACTCAAGGAAGAATGCTCTTTCCCATCAATTTCAAAAAGATGCAGCCTTTATAGGCATCTGGCCTTTTCTACTTCTGTGGTCCAGTATCCTCTTAGTAGGACCATATATCCTCAAAATTCTAATTAAACTTATTTCATCCAGAATCAACAAATTGTTAGCCATATGGGACTTCATCCAGCTTCTCCCAGGATGCCAGATTCATCTTTCTCCAACCATGATAAAACAGCCAGAGGGTACTATACCTTGTCAGGTAGGGCTTACTGCCTCTAACCAGCAGGAAGTAATTACAGAAGAATGACCATCTCCCTTCAGCACCCCTTTAAGAATAAAGGTGTAAACTCTCTGAGAGGGGAAATGAGGCAGGATAGTTAGGGAATACAGGATAGTCTGGAACCTGGTGGAAAAACTGCCACCATTAAACACATGGACATTGGTGCTCCCAAGATCATTCCTGGAAGAACTTGCAAGAATCCCATTTGTAGTGAGATTTCCTCCAGAAGCCAGGAGAGGCCCCAGATATTCTCCAGGGGCCTTGTCATTGGGCCCTCTCTGGGGACTGGTGGAAAAGATAATCAATCAAAACAGCAAAGAGCTTGGACTCCTCCCCTGTCATTAGCAAAGTGGTGGAATAATTAATTGTATAAAAAGCAAACCAAAGGCTGAACTGGCCCTTCTCTTGGCTTTTCTCCCTGCTTTTGCTTTCTACCCCCTGTTCTGACCTTCTTCCTCCCCCCACCCACATAGAACAACATGCAAATGAATCCTGGGCATTTATAATCTATAATCGAGAATTGTAGTCTGTAAATCAGCCCTCTTTATCTCTCTTCAGCCCCTCCCTTTCTACCTGGGACCCATGATGTGTTATTTTCTCTCATTTCTCTTCTTACAATTCCTTAATAAATTCCTGGCTTAACTAATCTTGCTTGCTCTTGAAATTCATTTCTTGTAGCTTAGCCAAGAACCTAGAGAAAATCTGACAACAAAGCAATGGAAGAAATTATAACAGTGAGTGGAGCCAGTGGCCACTAGACACTTTCGGGGCAGGGAAGGGAAAAGCAGTTGTAATACAGGGGCTTTTTCAGGACTTGGGAATTATCCTGAGTGACATTACAATGACAGATATAGGCCATTTTACATCAGCATATACCATGCAGAACTGTATGGGAGAGAGTGTGGTCTACAATGTGAACTATGGTCCATGCTTAGTGGCAAAGCACCAGGATGTGTATATCCATTGCAGATGATGTGCCACACTAATGAAGGATGTTTATGTGGGATGTTATAGGAGGTGTGGGAGGAGGGGAACATGGGAATCCCTGTAATTTTTGTGTAACATTTTTGTAATCTAAGCATCTTTTAAAATATATATATATTAAAAAATAACATTTATGTAAAGAAAAAAAGAAAAAAAGGCAAAAGAAATTTTTTTAAAAATCTGACAACACTATGCTGTGAGGAGGGTTCACACTTAGTGGGAACTACAAAACATTAAGAGAAGGCGACCAGAGCCTTGGGATTCAGAAGTCATAAATGAAACAATCTAATAACAACTTATAACAATTTTAAATGTCTGCTTGGCCAAAAAAAAAAAAAAAAAAAAACAAAGAAAAATGGCAAATTGGGATAACACCTTTAAAAGACAAAGGACTAATGTCTTTAATATGTGAAGAGTCCCTGAGAAACAAAAACACCAACAATCCAATGGGTAATGGACAGAGAACATGAAATACAAATGGTTTTTTAAATATATACACATTTATAATAAATGTGTGTTCTAATTTCAAAATCATCATCATCAATGATATGACAGAAATCTAACAAAACATTAAGAGGCTCTAATATACTTATAGGAGGTGCAAACAAAGCTACAAGGAAATACCATTTTATACCTACTACATGGTGGGAGGTGTCAACCACCTCCTAACTTAGTGTGACCACTTCCAAAATCAGTGACCCATTTAGAGATGTAGGGAAAGCATAAATGCTTATGCTCTTCAACCCAGCAATTCTGCCTGCAGGATTTCAGCCTACAGAAATATATTACTTGGGTACAAAGACAGTTGTACAAGGATGGTCAAGCCAATATTGCTTGTTGTTACAAAAGACTGGAAATGACCTGCATTTCTATCCATGGGATTAGGATAAATAAATTACAGTACCAATAAAAGGCTGTGCAGCCATTAAAAGGCATGTTCAAATCTGTCTTAGCACAGAGAATGCTCTCCAAGGTACCTTAAGTAAAAAGCCACTTGTAAAGTGAGAAATCTTCTGTACAAAAGTGTGTAAATGTACAGGCATAGACTTCATGTTGAAAAGTAAGAAACAGGCTTGTCTGTGCCCCAGAGGAGGGGAACTGGGCCTGGGAGGTCAGAAGTGGGATGGACATGAATTTTCACCCAATACACTTTCTGGGAACTTTTTCCTCTGTGTATCTGAAAAACTATCAGTTCTACCTTAAATAGTTACTTTGAACTTGCCGGGGAGCTCAGCTCTCAGGGAACTTACATTCCATGGAACTCAAGAGGTGACAACATGCACTGTGACAAGCAAAGTGCCAGGAGTTGGAGGGAGCATATGGCAGGGAGGACAACACTTGAGGGATGCTGGGGACCTGGGGCCAAGGAGAAGAAATACTATAGGAAGCCACCAAAAGGAAGTGACTACACAGCAAACATCTCCTGCTGAGACTTGCTTCTAAATGGCCCTTGTCATCCAGAGAGACCCCAGCCAGAGGCCTGTGGGACTGGGGAAGGGTAAAGTGAGCAGCAGTTTCTCAGTGTGCTCCCAGGCCACTCACTGCCATTAAAGATAGCGGGGTGGGCGAGGCCAGGGTACAAGGCCCAGGGTCCAGCGGCTGGCAGAACTTGGGGTCCTCTCTGGCTGGTGGTAGCCCTGGCTGGCCAAGTCCCCGTTTGGCACCCGACACACTGCCAGCGACGGGAACAGGAGCTCCCTTCCACATTTCTCCCCTCCTGTGCCCAGCGGGCCTTTCTAGGCACTCCAAGCCTGCAAAGTCCCTTCTCCCCGGCTGCGAGTGACAAAAAGCTCTGCGGAGTCAAACCTGAGATTTGGCACAAAGGCATCCACGACCTGGTCCTGGCTGACACGGAGCCCTCCCTGCCCCGCCGCCTCCCGCGACCTGAAAAGGGGCATCCGGGCAGAAGCTCGGATCTGGCGCTGGGCGCCAGTGTGCCACCCGCATCCTCACAGCAGCCCCTAGGCCGGTGGCGTGGAGTCCAGCTCTGCAGATGGGGAAGGCGGGAAGCCGCAAGGATCTGCTGGGAAGGGCGAAGCGGGGCCCCCCGCCCGCTCCTTTGAGGGCCAGACAGGCGCGGGTCCAAGTGGCCCCTGATGCTCCCCCTCCTTGCTTTACCCACCGCCGTCTCTTTATGAAGTTTTTGTCACAAATTGTCTTTATTTCATTTGAATTTATTTCATAATTGAATTTCAATTATCATTATTTTAATGCATTTTCATGGTATATTTTGTATATGGAGTTTTATACCAAAAATACAATAAAATACTGGTATTTGTAATTATCAGGATAATAATATTTACTGGCGATCTTTATTTTTTCTTGACGCTTTGATCATCTGTCCTGTTCTTTCAATCTGAAGTACTCCCTTTGGTCTTGCTTATAGGGCAGATAGAGTGGTGATGAACACTCCCAGGAATTGTTTAGCTGCAGAAGTCTTAATTTCCCCCTCAGTTTTAAAAAAGAGCTTCTCTGGATATAAAATTTATCATTGGTAAGTATTTTTTTCAGCACTTCATAAATATGTCTTCTCACTGCCTTCTTACCTCCAAGGTTTCTGGTGAGAAATTAGCCCTTAATGTTATGGGACCTTCTTTGTGCATGATATATTGCTTCTCTCTTGCAACTTTCAGTATTCTCTAATTTTCCTTTGGCATATGATTCTGTCTTTATCAGTTGGTTCAGTTTTAGATAAAATTTGTCCTTGTTCCACTCAATACTGTGTTAGCAAACTCATGAACCTGTGGTCTTCACTAGAATTCTAAAGACTTGACTCAGTCCATTGTTATGTTCTCATAATTTTGTAAGCAATATCATTAGAATTCTGTGCCCCAGAGTACATGGCATACTCCTTCCCAAGCATCTCTAAGAGTACCTTTGGTTGAACATGATGTACACTGATCTGTAGCTGATTGCAAGTATTTTCTGTGAAGCATCAGAATAAAAACTGTGTAGATGAAAAAAGTCTTAAAATGGCTAATTTAAAATGGTTAACCTAAAAATCAGTTAACTTATTACTGTTTTTACAAAATTGAAGGTTCTGATGAAAGTTCATTGCAATAATGCAACTAAGAAGGAAATTTGGTTGTTTCTGTGATATGTACCATTTTTTAAAGAACAACTGAAATTATGACCAATAACACTATATTGTTGTCTAAGTCAGACAGATCAGTACTAGGACATCTCATGGACAGTGAAGACATTGACAGATCTCTAGGAACTTTATATAATTTCTGAAATGTTTATATTAGCAACATTTTACTCATACAAATATGGTGAACGGAAGGTTAGAAATTCCTCTCTAATTTGGCAATATTTCCCATGCAACCCATAACATTTCAAATAAACCTATTTCTAGTATCTTTCTTTATAAAGATTTCTAGTACCTTTCTTTTTAAAGGTGAAAGTACAAATTCTTTGAGATCAATAAGATGTTTTTTAGGGTTTGATTTTGGGAAGGCAAATAGTCAAAAATTTGTCATGCTTGAATATTTTGTTAAATAGGATCATGAGTCACTGTGAAACAATATTTGGTTCCCTATTTAACCAAAGTGACAGTAAAAGATGTTGAAAGTAAATAGAGGAGTTAACATGATTGTAAAAGGACTTAGTCCTTTTAAAAGTTAGAAGACTTGTTTTTCTAAAGCAATAAAAGATGATAAAATCAACATAAATATTAGTAAATGTCTTATTCTATAAAACAGAATCTTCCCCATCTAGGCAGATTAGTCAGATGGTTAAAAATGTTTTACAATCTCTCCTAAGAACAAATCAGTAATCAAAGAAAACATTATCATTTCATGAGAAAAAAAAATGGAATTCTGGTTTTGCATGAAGATACTTTCTGATAATTATTTTAAAATCTTATCATCTTATTGATTCTTAGCCAACTTTGACCTTGAGAAATAAAATCCCTTTTCCACAAACTTTCTCCAACTTTCTCTAACCATTCAGACTTTATCCTACACCCTGTTTCTCATTCTGCAACAACCAGTCATTTAACTTTTGGGGAAAATTATTATTTTCCCTTAACAAAAGTACACCCTGAATACCTAACATGTTTAAGTTACCAAAAACGATCCTGGAAATATTCTTCAAGACAACATCCTACAAAACACAATTATTTTTAAAGTAAACTTAAAATAAAAACTCAGTTCATTTAAAAATGAACTTAAATTTCTCATCTTCTTAAACATCTAATAAATACAATTTTCAATCAAATCAATTTTATTGATACATATTAATAAAGTATAAATCCATCCAAAGTGTAAAAAGAATGGTATTCAATATAATCACATATTTGTGCATTAAGCACTGCAATTATTCTTAGAGCACTTTCATTATTCCAATAATAATAATAAAAACAAAGAAAAATTCATCACCTCTCAGTCTCTCTATGTTTTCCCTGCCATACATAGCTGTTTTCCTGTTTCCATCTCTCTATTATATTTGTTTTTATAATTTGTAAAAACAGTCTTATATACGCAATATCACCCATATTCATATTTTAAATGAGGTTTTACTATCTTATATGTTCTCATGGTACAATTTTAGCTTTCCTTCTAGTAATATACATGACCTTAGATTTTTCCCTTTCATCCACTATCATATGGATATAATAGCTCTGCTAGTTACAAACACCATGATATACTTTCATCATTTCTATTCATTTCCAAAGATTTACAAATAACATTTTTACCAATTCTGTTTAAATTAACCCTCAGCTTTCCATTCTCTTCCCTCTTCCTATTTTCTTGTTATCTATTTTCTAATTATTAACTTCATGACTTCACATAATATATTTAGTTATAATAGCAGAATCTTACAGTATTTGTCTTTTTGTGTGTGGCTTGCTTCACTCAACACAATGTCCTCCAAGTTCATCCATTTTGTCATATGCTTCATGACTTCATTTCTTCTTACCACTGCATAATCCATCATGTGTATAAACCACAATTTGTTTATCCATTTATGAGCTGATGGACACCTGGGTTGTTAGCAACTTTTGTCAGTCATGAATAATGCCACAATGAATATCAGTATGCAGATGTCTGTTCATGTCTCTGCTCTCAGTTCTTCTGCTTATATACCTACTAATGGTATTGTCTGGTCACATGACAAATCAATATTCAATTTCCTTAGGAACTGCCAACAGACTTCCACGGTGGCTGTACCATTTTACATTCCTACCAACAGTGAAAAAGCATTGCTCTCTATGGACATACTCCCCAACATTCACAGTTTTCTGACTTTTTAATAACAGTCTATTATATATGAAACGATATCTCACTGTAGTTTTGATTTGCATTTCCCTAATTGCTAGTGATGTTGAACATTTTTTTCATGTGTTTTTTTGCCATTTGTATTTCTTCTTTGGACAATTGTCTTTTCAAGTCTTTTGCCCATTTTTTTAAATTGGGTAATTTGTCTTTTTATAGCTGAGTTGTAAGATCTCTTTGTATATCATGGATATTAAACCCTTATCAGATATGTGATTGCCAAATATTTTCTCCCATTGAGTCAGCTGCCTTTTCACTCTTTGGACAAAGTCCTTTGAGTTGCAAAAGTGTTTAATTTTAAGGAGGTTCAATTTTCTGTTTTTTTTTTTTTTTCTTTTTGTTGTTGTTATTTGTGCTTTGGGTGTAAGGTTTAAGAAACTACCTCCTACCAAAAGCTCTTGAAAATTTTTCCTAGATTTACTTCTAGGAGTTTTATGGTTGTAGCTTTTATGTTTAGTTCCTTGATCTGTTTTGAGTTAATTTTTGAATAAGGTGTAAGATAGTGGTCTTCTTTCTTTCTTTTGGATACTGCTATCCAGTTCTCCCATCACCATTTGTTGAATAGAATGTTCTGGTGCAGATGGGAGGTCTTGACTGCCTGGTCAAAAAGCACTTGACTGTAAATGTGAGGGTCAATTTCTGAGTGCTCCATTCAGTTCCATGTGTTAATGTGTTTGTCTTTATACCAGTATCATGCTGGTTTTAACCACTATAGCTAAGTAATATGCTTTAATGTCCAGCTATGAGAGTCCTCCAGCTTCATTCTTCTTTTTAAAGATCTTTTTAGCTATTTGGGACCACTTACCCTTCCAAATAAATTTAAAAATTGGATTTTCCATTTCTGTAAAAAAGTGTTCTTGGGATATTTATTGGAATTGTGTTGAATCTGTAAATCAATTTGGACAGAATTGATGTCTTAATGATATTCAGTCTTTCAATCCATGAACACAGAATAACCTTCCATTTATTTAAGTCTTCTTCAGTTTCTTTCAGCAATGTTTTGTAGTGTTCTGAATACAGTTTCTTTATGTCCTTAGTTAAGATTATTACTAAATATTTGATTGTTTTAATTGCTATTATAAATGGATTTTTTCTGATTTCCTTCTCAGATTGCACATCAGTAGTGTATAGAAATGCTATTTATTTTTACATATTAACCTTGTATCCCACCACTTTGCTGAACTCAGCAAAACTCTATTAGTTCTAGTAGCTTTGTTGTATATTTTTCCAGAGATTCTAGATATAGTATCATATCATTTTCAAATAGTCAAAGTTTTACTTCTTTCTTTTCTATTTGGGTATCTTTTATTTCTTTATCTAGACTAATTGCTCTAGCAAGAACCTCTAACTCAATACTGAATAGGAATGGTGACAATGGGCATCCTTGTCTTGTTTCTGATTACAGTGGGAATATTTTAGTCTGTCAACATTGAGTACAATCCTAGCTGTAGGTATTTCATATATGCACATTACCATCTGAGAAAGCTTCCTTCTATCCCTCTCTTTTTGAGTGTTTTTATCAAGAAAGGCTGTTACAGCCCCAGGTCCCATGGTCAGGGCAGATAGCTCCAGAGTTTGGTGACTTGCAAGTGGGCCCTACTTTGGAGTTTGTGTTCCAGAGAGCAAAAGAGTTGGACTCAATTATGTCTTCCCTACACATGATTCATCTGTCCCTTCTATTTAAACCTATACATGGTCCTGGAGTTTGTAGGTGTTCATCCAACAGATTCAAGCCTTTGGGCACTCCATATGCCAGCTGGGGCCAGAACCTCAGCAGAGTTGCAACTCCTGCTTTACAGCTTATTGGACTCACCCAGGGCAACTAACAAGGAGATGATGATGGACAACAACCGTCCCAAGGAACAGATAGAGTCTGCAACTGCAATTAAGATAATCCTATCCATCTTCCCCATGGGATATAACCCCTTCTCCATTAGAGGTGGAGTGGACATCACCATTGTAGAATCCTCAGTATTGGGGAATGAACTATAGTCTTAATGGTATTCTACTATAGATATATTGTTATTCTAGCAATGGGAGAAATTACAAAATTGATGTGGAGCTGGTGGCCACAGGAGGCTCTGGGGACAGAGAGAGGGAAACACAGTTTTAATACAGAGGCTTTTTCAGGACTTGGGAATCAACCTGAATGACACTACAATGACAGATATAGGCCATTTTATATCATCACATAACATGCAGAATTGTGTAAGAGAGAGCATAGACTACAATGTGAAATATAGTCCATGCTTAATGACAAAGCCTCAGGATGCATTTGTCAATTGCAATGAATGTGCCACACTAATGAAGGATGTTTATGTGGGAGGGTTTGGGAGGTGTGGGAAGTGGGGCATATGGGAATCCTTATAGTTTCTGTGTAACATTTATGTAATCTAAGTATCTTTTAAAAAATAAAAAAAAAATATTAAAAAATTTCAAACTAATAAAAAAATAAAATAAATTAAATTAAAAAAAGAAAGGGTGTTTTATTTTGTCAAATGCATTTTTTGCACCAATCAAGTGGATCATGTATTTTTTCTTCTTCAATTTATCGATGTGGTTTATTACACTAATCGATTTTCTTGTGATGAACTACCCTTACATTCCTTGGATAAATCCAATTTCTTGGATTGTGGTGTGTAATTATTTTAATGTGAATTTGGATTCTGTTTGCAAGAATATTTTTGAGGATTTTTGTGTATATACTCATTAGAGATATTGGTCAGTAATTTTCTTTTTTTGTAGTATTTTTTTCTGTTTTTGGTATTAGGGTGATGTTTGCTTCATAGAATGAGTTTGGTAGCATTCTCTCCTGTTCATTTATTTTGGAAGAGCTTGAGCAAATTGATATTGGAATGTCTTTGAATGATTGGTAAAATTTAGCTGCAAGATCATCTGGTCCTGGGCTTTTCATGTTTGGGAGGTTTTTAATGACTGTTTCAGCCTCTTCATTTGTGAATAGTTTGTTGAAGTCTTCTATTTATTCTAGAGTCAGTGTAGGTAGTTCATGTGTTTTTGGAAAATGTCCATCTCATCTACATTTTATTATTTTTTGTACATAGTTGTTCACAGTATCCTTTTATGATCTTTTTTATTTCAGTGGAGTCAGTGGTAATGTCCTCCTTTTCATTTCTGATTTTATTTGTGTCTTCTCTCTTATTTTCTTTGTCATTCTAGCTAAGGGCTTATCGAATTTGTTGATTTTTCTCAAAGAACCAACTTTGTTTTTTTTAATTCTCTATTGTTTTTTTTTTTTTTTTTTTGGTTCTCATTTCATTTATTTCTGCTCTATTCTTTACTATTTCTTTCCTTTGGCTTAGTTTGGGATTAGTTTGTTGTTCTTTTCCTAGTTCTTTGAGCTGTGCACTTAGATCTTCAATTAAAGCTCTTTATTCTTTTTTAATGTAAACATTGAGGGTTATAAATTTCCCTCTGAGCACTTCCTGTGCAGTGTCCTATAGGTTTTCATATGCTGTGTTCTCATTTTCATTCATCTCAAGATATTTGCTGAATTTATTGCAAGTTCTTCTTTGAACTACTGATTATTTTAGAGTGTGTTTCTAAATCTCCATATATTTATGAATTTTCCTTTTTTCTGTCCATTTTTTTATTTCAAGCTTCATTCTGTTATGACCAGATAAAGTGTTTGTATAACTTCAATCTTTTAAATTTATGGAGACTTGTTTTGTGACCCAACATATGATCTATCTAGGAGAAGGGTCCATGGGCACTTGAAAAAAAAAAACATATCCTGCTGCTTTGGGGTGCAATGCTCTATAGATATCTGTTTGGTCTAGGTCATTTATCATATTATTCAAGACGTCTGTTTCTTTATTTATCCACTGTCCATATGTTCTATCCAATACTGAGAGTGGTATATTGAAGTCTCCAATTATTGTAGAGACATCTATTTCTCCCTTAAGTTTTTCCAGTGTGCCTCATATATCTTGAGGACCCAGGTAAGGTGCATAAATATTTAATATAGTTATTTCTTTTTGGTGAATTGACCCTGTTATTAGTATATAATGACCTTCTTCATCCCTTCTAACAGTTTTGCATTTGAATTCTATTTTGTCTGATATTAGTATTGCTACTCCAACTTTTTTGGGTTACTATTTGCTTGGATTATCTTTTTCCAACCTTTCACTTTTAGACTGGTTGTGACCTTATGTCTAAAGTAGGTATCTTGTAGACAACATATAGATGGCTCATATTTTTCTTATCCATTCTGTCAGTCTGTGTCTTTTGATTGTGGAGTTCAAGTCATTAACATTCAATGTTACTACTGTAAAGGCATTACTTACTTCATCCATTTTGTCCTTCGGCCCTCTGCCATTATATTGTTCTATTGTCTGTCTTTTACCCTTTAGTTTAAACTTCCTAATCATCTTCATTTCTAAACTCTTCTCCAAATTTCTCACCCTTCTTTTTTTCCCTTCAGTCTGCAGCACTCCCTTTAGTATGTCTTGTAATTCTCGTTTTTTGGTAACATATTCTATCAGTTTTTGTTTGTCTGTAAAGACATTGGAAATCATAATTTTTGAAGGACAGTTTTGCCAGATATAGTATTCTTGACTGGGAGGTTTTCTCATTCAGTATCTTAAATAGATCACACCATTTTCTTCTCTCCTCCATGTTTTCTGATGAGAGGTTGGCACTTAATCTTATCAAGGTTCCCTTGCATGTGATGCTCTGCTTTTCTCTTGCTGCTTTCAGAATCCTCTCTTTATCTCTGATATTTGTCATTCTGAATAGTATGTTTCTTAGGGCAGATCTATTTGGATTTATTGTATGGGGTATATTGTCCTTCTTGGATATTGATATTTATGTCTGGTAAGTGTTGGAAAGTTTTCCATCATTATTACCTCAAATATTCTTATTACATCTTTTCCATTTTCTTCTCCTTCTGGGACACCAATAATACATATGTTTTTGCATTTCATGTTGTTATTCAATTCTCTGAGACTCTGTTCCATTTTTTCCATTCTCTTCTCTTTCTGTTCTACTATCCTTTGCAATTCAGATGTTCAGTCTTCAAAATCACTATTTCTGTCTTTGAGCAATTCAAATCTACTCTTATGTGTCTCTAAAGCAAGGGCACTTAACTTTCTTTGTTCCATGGATCCCTTTGCCACTGAGGTGAAAACTATTGACAACTTATTAATTCCACACTCTACTGTGTATTATTTAATAAATATATAACTCCCACATCAATATATCCCCACAAGAATAATGTTTTTTCAAATTTCAATTCAAGATTACAGATTCCTTGTTAAGAACCTCGGCTCTAATGTAATTTTAATCTCATCCATTGTGACTTTTATTATCATAAATTCTGTTACTTTTCTTTGAAGGCTTTCAAATTATTTTTTATGCTCACTCAGTGTCTTCTTAATATCTTTTATATCTTTATTATGTTTTCTTTAAATTCTTTGAAGTGATTTAGCAGAGTTGTGTGATTATCACTTATTAATTGTCTTAAATCCTGATTCTCTTCAAGAGCTTTGGTTAGTTTCTTTGCCTGGGCCATCTCTTCCTGTTTCCTAGTATACCTTGTAATTTTTTGCTGATATCTATTCATCTGAATATACTGGTGAATTTACTCTGATTACTAATTTCTCTCTTTGGCCTATTATTTTTTTCAGAGCTCTTCTTTGATATATGGCTCAATTTATTCTAAGTCTTTAAAATTGTCCAGCATATGTTAACAAAATTGGACCAGGGACTCACTCATGGGGCACAAATTTTCTCCCAGGGATTAGGATACATACAGTATTATAAACAGTTTTTGTCCATTCAATTTCCAGACCAGTAAGCAGATGGCATTTATCTTGGCCCCTTTCCATGGAGGTGTTTCACTCTCAGCTTTCCCTTTTTCCTTGTGTTGAATCTCTTAGAGCAGAGATTAAAAGTGGGATCTGCTGGCTTAATTCACTGATGTAATACTCCCAGACTCCCCCTCCCTTTTCCCTTGAAATAGCTTAGGGGGAGGAAGATGTCTGTTCCCCTTTCAGTCAGCTGCTGTGAGTCAGGGGTTTTACTACATCTTAATATCTTGGACGTGGGTAGTGGGAGCCCTTCCCAGCTGCTGCTGTGGTTTAGTAACTCACATTTATTGTTTAGGCTTCTTTGTCTCTCTGTACCTCACCCTTCTGGGAGTTGTATAGCACTATCCTGGTCTGCTGACCACCAAAGCATGTCCCTTGAACATCTTGTGGTTCATCTTGTGAAAGCATTGAGCTCTGCCTGTTAGTCTAATGTCATCTTCCCATAATAATAGATATAATATTAGCTTTATTATGAAGAACATACCCAAGTAGAAGAAAATTCTATCCTCATACTGTAAATAACATTGATAACTCAGAAGACATAACAGTTTTTAATAAATTAACAATATTAAACCAGTCCTGTTTGTTCAAAAGTTTATCTGAATTATGTGAACTTGAATTTTTTAAAAAGTGTGGTTGTAATTCTACAATTTTTTTTTTCATTTTGAAATACATGAAGTTTGGTTTCCTTAATTTCTAGGACTTTAGAAGTTATACAAAAATGAGAAAGAACAGAAGTTTAGAGTCATTGGGGAGGCTGATATTTCATCAGACTAGTTCAACCAAATCATTGTTACAAATGTTAGAGTAGAGGTCTGTACAGTGTTAGGAGGAGCATGAAAGCAGTTTATGCCAGAGGAGGCCCTACTAATACTAAATTTTGTATAGAATGTATTTGAACATTTGCATAACAAATAAAAACAAAACTTCAATTCTCCATACCATCCTTAACCATAATCATCCATTATTACTGTTTGTTATTAACCTTCATTCAAGTTTGAAAATTAGAATAAAAAGTAAGGAAGTACTATTTCCACACCTTTGGATAAGCATTAAGGGGAAAGAATATTGTAGTTAGGGTACAATTTAAGGTCATAAGTCACTTTTTGAAGGACTGTGGAGGGAGCAGAACAAACCAAGATTCTTATATTACCCTTAATCACAGATGGGATGAAAATACCAGCAAAATAATGATAATGGATCCTTTTAGGTCCCAGGAAAATTTAGAATGGCCAACATCCCACCACAACAAGTCATGACAGTCTTTCAGTACAGCAGTGTGAAGAGTCCCTGTCTTGTACTTCTGAACTCTGTGCCCTTAGACCATAAAATGAACATATCCTATGTATAGAGATCAGAGAAGCAACATATGTTGACCCCAAGTGTGGTAGCTTGAAGTTGTATGTACCCCAGAAAAATATGTTCCTAAAGTTAATCTATTCCTGTGATTGTGGAACCATTGTAAGTAAGGCCTTTGGATGAAGCTACTACTGTTGTGACCCACATCAATCTAAATGGGTTTTAATCCTCTTCCTGGAGTCCTTTATAAGAGAATGAAATTCAGACACAGAGAGAAAGCCAGGGAAGCAAGAAGCTGAAATCAACAAAATCTGGAAGAGAAAGGAGAGACATCATATGCCACCAACATGTACCTTAATGTGTTGCAGAGATGGCAAGGATTGCTGCTAACTCGTCTTTAGAAAGAAAGCATTGTGTCACTTTGATGACACCTTGATTTAGACATTTTCACAGACTCTAATCTGTAAGCTAATAAAGTCCCATTATTTAAGAAACCCATTTTCATGGTATTAGAGCAGCTTATGAGAGTAAAACATCAAGTTCTCTAGGAAATCTTTTCATTTCTGAAGAATGCTGGATATTAGTTCAATGTTTTTGCCACTTTAAACAATAAAAGGCCTATCACCTATATTTGATAAAGTTTTATTAGATAGGAATAATTTTACACATGAATTCATTGGATCTCTCAACCCTCCTAACAAATTAGCAAACCATTTCACAATTGAGGACCCTTTGGATGCTATAGTTTAATAATCTACCCATAGACATTTTTAAAAAGTTGTATGTCATGGTTGTTGCTTGCCTTGTGACAAATCTGTATATTTACTTCAAATGGGTGAAGAAGAATATTTTAGTTATGGATTTTCAAGTTCAAATTTTTTATCAACAATTTGGAAGTCGCCAGTTTACTAGAAGTTTATAAAAGGAGTGGCTTGGACATTTCACATGAGTTATTGCTTTATAATGAAGTTAAAATCTGTTCAAAATGTGCATCTTCCAAGAAAGTCCAGAGAAACATTTGACAAATAATGTTGGAACTCCAACACAGACTGAGCATTCTATAAATATAGCATCTCACATAGGATGACCAGTGCTGTCATCCTAATCATCATCTTTTGGACATTGTAAGGTGTGACAGTTTGAATTTGGTGAATCCCCCCCAAATGATTATGTCCTTAAACTAATCCATCCCTGTGGGTATGGGGCCCTTCTCACTGACTATGTCAGTGAGACATGATTCAGGTTTGGTGTCCACCCTCTAACTGGAACTTTATATAAATGGAGACTCAGAGAGAGACACACACAGAGAATGGAAGCCTCAATTTTCACCCTGCCATGTGAGAGAGGACTCTAAGATCACTAGTTGCCAAAGCTTAAGTGTGAAGGCCCTAGGAGGCTGGGCTCAGAGAGCAGCTGAAAGATGATGAGATGAGTCAAATACCTGATAACCCACAGCTGAACTTGAAGGAAGTGGAGCAGCCAAGATTGAGTGAGGAGGCCCATAAAGAGACAAGCTCTATATCTGATCACCCACAGCTGGACTCCAGGAGACTGCACACACAGAGGGGAATGTAGGGACCTTGGCAAAGACTGACAGCCATCTTGATTCCCCATGTGGCAGGTCACCAGGATCACCAGTAGCTGACTTTGGTAAAGCATCTCTGATGGTGCCTTGATTTGTATATTTCACAACCTCAGAACTTTAAGTCTTTACCCCTAATAAATTTCCCATTATAAAAGCCAACTTATTTCTGGTACTTTGTATAAGCAGCCTAGGGCAAGCTAAGACAGCAGGGATGGCTCTGGGTTAACTAGAATGGCCACTATATTTTAAGAATGAATGATTTTTTTAATCTTATAGTGGTAGACTTAATCAGGAAGAGTGGGTGATGCTTTGCAGATCCAAAAGAAAGCTGTTCAGAGATGTGATGCTGGAAAATATCAGTCATGTGATTTCTGTGGGTGATTCTCTTTATATAAATAGAATATCAATCAACAAATAGGCAGGCAGCTTTCCCATATTCCTCTTCACTGCTTGCCCTGATTGTTTTATAGAACTTACATCTACATGAAAGAAATGTCTTTCTTATTTATTTACACATAAATTGTCACCTCAGTAGAATTTAGTATTCCTGACCACAATGTCAATTCTTTCTTGCTACTCAATCTTCAGTGCCCAGGCCTGTGCTGGGAAGTCAAAAATATTTTTTAATTAATAAATCAATGCATTAAATATTGTTATTTTCTGCTCTACGAACAAAGCTGGGGGTTCTGGCTATCTACATAGCATTTATAGCATTCTGACAGAGCTTATGTTTAGTGAATTACTTTTTAAAAATAATTTATTTTCTGCATGGTTCAAATCACTGATCATTTTACAGAATGTCTTTGAAATTGGACATGGACATTATTAACCAAATACATTATTTTCTTTGGCATAGTCCCAGGTGTGCTTCTTTCACAAGTGAAGTACCATCAGTGTTTTCTGTCTTCAAGGAGCTTCTCCCTAGACCAAGCTCCAACATTTACTTTTTTCTCCTTGTTCACTAACCCTGGACTTGAATATCATGCACTCCTCTGAGCACGGAATGAACAATATAACTGCAGGATATCAGTCTACATATTAGATGTGATTTCCTCCTTTGGTTCAAGGAGATGAGCTTTGTATGGAAGGAAGAGGACTTCTCCAAGTTAGGAGTCCAGTTAACTCCAGGAACCTAAGCTTCAATATGAGGTGGAGCCTAATACGGGTGAATGCAGGAACTTGGTATTGTCAACATCAGGTTCTCTTGAGTGAATAATATTTTCTGAAATGGCACCAAGGACACTAGGAGAAAACTAAAGATAATGTCATTATATTTTTCCCCCATCATTGCTATTCATATGTCCTTATGTAAATACTTTGGTCTCAGGAAAGGAATGTACATACTGGAATAAACTATCCCATAATAGAATTTGTCCTCTTCTTCCAATGTGATGATTTCCCCTCTTTACCTCTACAACATCCCCTCTTCATTTCATTTCTCTCTTATTTTAATCCAAAATATCCTTCTGAGTTTTCCACTAGCTGCTTTATTCTTCCATTTCTCATTCTTTTACCATTTAAGGGCTATATTTGTCATGTTTCTCCAGAGAAACAGCACCAACAGAATATACATAAATATTAAGAAAGTTGTTATAGGTATTGTATTAGTCAGCCAAAGGGGTGCTAATATGAAATACCAAAAATGGGTTGGTCTTTATAAAGGGTATTTATTTGGGGTAGAAGTCCACAGATACCAGGCCATAAAGCATTAAGTGTCTTCTCTCACCACAGTCCATTGCCATGTGTTAGAGCAAGACAGCTGCCGGCATTTGCCAGGGTTCATGCTTCTGGGGTTCCTCTCTTCCAGGTGCTGTGTTTCTCTCCAGGCTTAGCTTCTGTTTCCTCCACAAGGTCAGCTGCAAACGATCAGGTGAACGGCTTGCTTCTCTTCTCCTGGGGCCTTCTTTCCAACATCAAAACTGCTTCTCAAAAGATTGCTTCAACTGTCCTTTGCCTTGCCTTTTATATTCAATTCCCCACCCACCAAGGGGTGGGGCTCAATGCCCTAATCCTAACCTAATCATGCCCAGATTAACAGATCAGTTTACAAGCATGATTCAATTATATTTTTGGAATTCATAATTACATCAAACTGCCACAGGTATTTACTTATGCAGGTGTGGGAACTGTCATATTTGAATTCTGAAGAGAAAGCTACAAAGTGGAAACTCTGATAGCTGTGATGTTGGACTCTCTAAGAGAAACTGGCTAGCTGAAGTAGAGGCAGAAATTCTTTATGACCCCTGAAATCTACAGTTTTTCTTTTCAATTCCTCCAAGTAATTGGATGAGGGGACTCTACAAATTGCTGATGGCAGTCTCCTTGGTTGATTGAACATGCAATCATCCAGATAAAATCAACTGATTTTAGGTGAAATGCCATCTACAAAATATCATCACAGTCACAATCACTCCAGCATTTGTTTGAACAAACAACTGGAGACCACAACCTAGCCAAGTTGATACATAAAGTCATCCATGACAGGGGTCAGTACTTGAAATATACTTAAATGAGCTTTGCATCTTTTTAACATTTGAATTTCTGTAATACACCCTACCTATTTATTTTTTGCAATGATTTCTGAAGGGAAAGAGGACTTGAAAAACCAGAAAACATACTCATGCAAAATATCTTCAAGAAAGACACATTCACCATGTGTCAATGGTAAGCTTCATGGTATAAAAATGTTCACCCAAATAAAGATGTTATGAATTTAGTACAAGAATCTTACTGTAAGTAGAGTTGGAAACAAGCACTGTCCCAGGAGAAAATATTGGATAGTTCAGATTAGGGAAGAAATTAACCTCCTCTCAAAATCATCAAATGAATTTTTATGAAAATATATTTGCATATGCTTGGCTCATATACTTAGCCTTTGGAATATAATGTAGTCTTTGAAATTAATCAAATAGTTCTGCAGTTGAGCATCTACAAAAGAGAAAAATTATGTGCATGCAGCAGAGTAATTCATTATGCTTATGCAACATGGGATAGATATCAACTGGATACTCACTAGATGATCAACCTAGAATTTATTTGTAGAGCAATTAGTGAATAAAAGTATGTGATCTAACCTTTAACAGTCTTTCATCTCCTCACTAATATCAGAGATTTCACACTGGAAAGAAGTACTTGGAATGTAATGATTTTGCAGTGGGTTTCCTCAAATTTCCCCTTTGGCCCAACATATATTAACTCATGTTTAAGAAACCCTATATCACCAGTCAATGTGGAAAATCCTCAGTGAATGGCAAACATTTAATCAACTTAAGCACATTCATATTGGAGGTAAATCAAATGAATATCACCTATGTGGAAAAGCCTTTAGTTATTCCTCTAAACTTAGACAACTTGAGAAAATTCATACTGGAGAGAAATCCTATAAATGTAATGAATAAAAGAATATCATGAGAGTATTGACCTTTATAGATAACAATATTCACATTGGGGATAGGTGATATAAATCTTGTGAACATGGAAAGCACTTAGCCAGGTTGCTAATTTGTATTCCTATAAAAAGAACTGGGAAGCGGCTGTGGCTCAATCAGTAGGGCTCCTGTTTACCATATGGGAGGCCCCGGGTTCGGTTCCCGGGCCCTCCTGGTGAGGGCAAGCCCGCCCGCACTGCATGGATGGCTGACCCAGCGAGCACAAGCAGCAAGGGGGGGATAAATGAATAAAAAAATAAAATCTTTAAAAAATAAAATAAAATGAAAAGAACTTACATGGGAGAGAAACTTATGTCTGTAATCAGTATGGAAGGGCCTTCAGTTTTCCTTCATCCTTTAATCCACCGAAGCAAATTTACAATGGAGAGCAATCATATCAATGACCAATGTGAAAGCCATTGGTAAAAATCTGTTCTAATGTGACATGAGAGGATTCACTGTATAAATATATCAAATATAAAAGAGTCCTCTGCCACAGCACTAATTTATGAACAAGCCAGAGAACTCAGGGGAGAAATTCTATACCAAATGTTACCCATATGGAAATGCTTTTGTGTATAATATATCCTTAAACAACATGAGTGAACTCCACTGGAGAAAAACTCTAGGTCTGGAATTCCTGCACATAAGCAACCAGCAGACTCCAGCTTTTGTGTGTACAAGGAAGATCTGGGTGATTGCCACAACTTACTCAAACTTTGAGATAGAGTCTTAGCCCCTCTAATTACAGTGAAGTGAAGACAACATCCTCCCTAACCTTTGGCATACAGGCTCAACCCTCTCAGAGCAATGACTTGACCACCAGGCTGTCACTAATCCATGGGAGACAGGCCTATTCCTCTCAGACCTATGGGGTGTTGAACTCAACCTGCCTAATCATTGAGGAATGTGCTCCAACCTCTCTGTGCCCTGGGGCAGCAAAACTGTCCCCAAACCCCTGGTGGGAACATCCACCCTCTTCAAATGCTGGGGCAAACTCAACCTCTCTGTACACATGGGTGGGGTTTTACCCTTGGCCCAAGACAATGTCTTAATTCCAGATCTCAGCTTCCATGGTTTTCCTCTGAAAGCTCTTTCTCCATCAATCTCTCATTTCCATGTTCCTTTAAGTCCAGGCTGACAGTGGTTTTGTTCATAAAACTCTTTCAAAAAGCTTGTTGGTTTAGCATGCAAGAAGCAGGGGTCTAAGCCATCAGACAGTAAGACTTCCCACAAATCTTTCCTAGATAACTGCATCTTCAATCCTGATTTACAAGCTCCAAATTTAGTTAAGACCTCAAATGGGGCATTATCATCTGGGGACATAATATCCAGAGGCTTGATATTTCCAGAGTCAACTTCTGGTTTCTTTGTGCTGAGTGTATTTCTCTCATCTAGAATTTTGCTATAAGCTACAAGAAGAAACCAAGCTGCATCCTCTGAGTTTCCTTTGGAAAGTTCTTCAGCTAAATGCCCAGGCTCACCATTTTTCAATTCTGTATTCCATAAAACATCAGGAGTTAATCTTGCTAAGTTCTCTGCAACTTTAAAACATGGATCACCTTTCCTCCAGTTTCAAATAATAGATTCATCATTTACTTCTAAGGCCTCATAAAAAGTTTCACAATTATTTCCTTCTAAGTCCTTATCAAAAATAACAATAGGCTCCATATTGCTACCAACAGGCTTTGCAAAGCAATCTAGGCTTTTTCCATCATGCATCTCACAATTCCTCCAAAAAAATTCCCCTTAACCAATTATAAAGCCATTCTAGGGAGAGGCAAGATGGCATCAGTTTAGGAGGGCACTCACTGAGAGCTCCCTGAGGATGGTGGATTGTGGACAAGATCCTGCCCGGGGGTCTGTGTTGTGGGTGCACAGAGTGAGAAGCTTGGGACATCTATCTGCACAGATTGATGGCGTGGACTGATAGGTAGAGATTTGTGAGTTTTAAGACTGCTTGTGGTGGTTAACACAGACAGCTGAGCCCCACTTTTAAGGAAAAAAACAAGCTGATTTGAGCAGTGACTCCCGGCCTGGCAACCAGGTGACAGGACCCGGTGAGAGGGAGCAATCTCTGAGAATGGGAGGACTCTGGCAAAGTGGTGAGAGAGCTTTCCTTTCTGTGAATTTGGCTGCCTGGAACCCCTTGCAGCTTGAGTGAACAAAACAGCTGGATTCAATCAACACCTGGCAGAGGGGAGGGTTAAATCTGCTGGAGGAGTTAATTTACCTAGCTGCCCAGGGATAAGCCCCAAACCCACCAAGCCAGGGAGAGGGAGAACTCACCGAGAGAGGGAGGGTTCTGACAGAAAGAAGAGAGGGGATTCTTTACCATTGATTTGGCTGCCTGGACCCTCTCATAGCTTGGGGGAGCAAATAAGCCAGCTTGAAGCAGCACCAGGCTGAGGGGAGAGGCAAATATGCTGAGGAAACCTGATTTACCCAACAGTCCGGTGATGCTGAGGCTTGGCTCCAGAAGGGGCGCAGCCAGCCATTTTTATAGTTTTGCACTGACTAGCATCAGAGCTTCAGCTCCCCTGGGGAGTCCAGGAAGTGGGAAGTGCTTGATTAGTTTCCATGAGCCAAGTTAGGGTCCCCTTGGTGAAGGGGGTGGTCTAGAAGAAGACTTATTTTGGGTCTTATATTTTGCCAAAAAAAGAGAGAGAGAGAGAGAGAGAGAGAGAGAGAGAGAGAGAGAGAGAGAGAGACAGTCACTTTAAAAAATGAAAAATAAATTCTTCTTTTTAATTTAGTTTAATAGCTAAAAGCTGCTTCAAAACCTGCAGCTAGAACCCTGCAGGGAAATTGATTGATAAACACAAGCAGGCTGAGAGGATCCACAAGGACCCTATTAGGAACACTGATCCTCCTTAGATTTGTTTGACTGCTTGCCTGTGTGGTTGCTTGGTTTTTCTCTATTTGTTGTCTCTTGCTTTTATTTCCTCTTTCCTACCCCCTTTCTTTTTTTTCTTTCATTTTTTTAAAATTAGGTGCTGATAGATTGTCTCTTCTTTGCTATGCTTCTTCTTCAGTGATTTCCCATTCTCTGTCTATACTGATTTTGTATTCCAAACTATCTCTTATCCTTCCTTCGTCTTTCTGCCTTCTGCTTTCTGTTGTGGCTCTTATATACCACGTTTTTTCATATGCCCACAACTTAAGGGTGTCTATTTCTAGTCTATCTATTTTGTTACCTTATTTTTTTTCTTAATATTAACTTTTTCCTTTCAGCACTTTATTTACACTTTCTCTCCCTCTTCATAATTCTAACCTTCTAAATCATTATATATATATTCCTCTATTTTTTTTCCAAGTCCATTGTAGGTACTCCACTTTTTTTCCTATTACTCTACACTTCCTACACGAGTTAAATATTCATTTCATTAAGTCTTATTTGGTGCCTCTTCTAACTTTTATCAATTACCTTCTTCCTTTCTCACATCTTTCAATTCCTCTGGCCCTAATCTTTTGTCTTCAAGGGAACATGGAAATAATCAAGGAAATAAAATAAGAAGAAAAACTTTCAAAGAGAAAACAACACACACGCAGAACCACCAGCTATATAAAACTCTAGAGCAGAGAGAGAAGCTAATCAACTGAATAAACCCAACAAGATAAAATGATGACTAGAGGGCAGCAAAAAATTACAAACCACATTGAGAAACCGGAAAACAGGGACCAGTCCAATGAACAAACTAAAAACCTGGAAGTGATGCAGAACATCGAACAACTAATCATAGCTTTCCAAACAAATATCATGGACCAACTTAAAGAAGTGAAGGAAGAGATTAAGGATATAAAGAAGTCACTGGGAGAACATACTGAAGAAATTGTAAATATATGCAAAAAGATAACGGATATGATGGTGATCAGTGGCACAATCCAAGAAATCAAAAAGACGCAGGATTCACATAACACCAGATTTTAACAGTCAGAAGAAAGAATTAGTGGTGTGGAAGACAATACATCTGAAATCAAACAGATAGACAAAAAGATAGAAAAAATCCAGCAGGGACTCAGGGAAGAAACCGACAACACAAAACACGCAAAGATACACATTATGGGCATCCCAGAAGGAGACGAGAAGGCAAAGGGAACAGAAGGAGTGTTGAAGGAAATAATGGCTGAAAATTTCCCAACCCTATTGAGAGAGATGGATGTGCAGATCCAGGAAGCACAATGCACCCCAAAGAGTATAAATCCCAACTGGCCAACTCCAAGACATATACTTGCCAAAATGTCCAATACTCAAGACAAAGAGAAAATACTCAAAGCAACAAGAGAAAAGAGAACCATCACATACAAGGGAAGCACAATAAGATTAAATGCTGATTTCTCAGCTGAAACCATGGAGGCAAGAAGACAGTGGTATGACAAAGTCAAAGTACTAAAAGAAAAAAACTTCTAGCCACGAATTCTCTCTCCAGCAAAACTGGCATTGAAAAATGATGGAGAGTTCAAAATATTCCCAGATAAACAGAAATTAAGAGAGTAAGTCAATAAGAAACTAGCACTTCAAGAAATACTAAAGGAAGTTCTAAAGTTGAAAGGAAAAAACAAGGGAGATAGAGTTGGAGGAGAGTTTAAAAACAACTAAAAAGACAAAAACAGAAACAAAACAACATATGACATACATTAACCCAAAGAAAAAATGGCTGAAGTAAGAAATTCATTGTGAGTAATAACTCTGAATGTTAATGGATTAAGTTCACCAATCAAGAGACATAGATTGGCAGAATGAATAAGGAAATATGATCGATCTATATGCTGTCTACAAGAAACCCACCTTCGACCCAGGGATTCAAGGAGGCTGAAGGTGAATGGCTGGGAAACCATTTTACAAGCTAACAATAGCCAAAAAGGGCAGGAGTAGCTATTCTAATGTCAGACAAAATAGACTTTAAATGCAAAACTATTGTAAGAGACAAATATGGACAATCTATATTAGTAAAAGGGGTAAACTCTCAAGAAGAGAGAACAATCATAAACATTTATGCACCTAATCGGGGTGCCTCAAAATACACGAGGCAAACGCTGAAAAAACTAAGCAGAGAAATAAATTCCTCTACAATTATAGCAGGGGATTTTAATACAACACTAACATCATTAGACAAAATATATAGGCAGAGAATCAATAAAGAAACAAAGGCTTTCAACAATACATTAGAGGATCTGGACTTAATAGACATATACAGAACACTACACCCAAATACAGCAGGATTTACATTCTTCTCGAGGGTACATGGCTCATACTCCAAGATAGACCACATGCTAGGCTACAGAACAACTCTCAATGAATTCAGAATGATTGAGATTATACAAAGCAATTTCTCTGACCACAACGGAATGAAATTGGAAATCACTAAGGGCCAGAGAAACAGGTTAGGCACAAGGATATGGAAGTTAAACAACACACTCTTAGAAAAACAGTGGGTCAAGGAGGAAATCTCAAAAGAAATCAATAACTACCTTGAATCTAAGGAGAATGAAAACACAACATATCAAAGCCTATGGGATGCAGTGAAAGCAGTCTTGAGAAGGAAGTTCATAGCCACAAATACATATATTAAAAATCAAGAAAGAGCTAAAGTTGAAGACATAACTGCACACTTGCAGGAATTGGAAAAACAACAACAAACTAAACCTAAAGGAAGTAGAAAGAAGGAAATAACAAAGATTACAGCAGAACTAAATGAAATAGAGAATAAGAAAGCACTAAAAACAATAAACAAAACCGAAAGTAGGTTCTTCAAGAATATCAATAAAATTGGCAAACCCTTAGCCAGACTAACAAAGAAAAAGAGAGAACAGATGCAAATACACAAAATAAGGAATGAGCACGGGGATATCACTACTGACTCCACAGAAATAAAGTGTATCATAGAAGGATTCTTTGAAAAATTATGTGCCAACAAGAATGATAATTTAGAGGAAATGGACAAGTTTCTAGAAGCTCACAAACAGCCTACATTGATGAAAGAAGAAATTGATGAATCCAATAGTCCAATTACAAGTAAAGAGACTGACTCAGTCATCAAAAACCTCCCAACTAAGAAGAGCCCAGGATCAGATGGCTTCACAGCTGAATTCTACCAAACATTCCAGAAAGAGCTAACACCAATTCTGCTTAAGCTCTTCCA
The DNA here is from genome assembly GCA_026826555.1 of Tolypeutes matacus. Taxonomy (NCBI): domain Eukaryota; kingdom Metazoa; phylum Chordata; class Mammalia; order Cingulata; family Chlamyphoridae; genus Tolypeutes; species Tolypeutes matacus. Next base: position 6,422,813 of record JAKSZT010054023.1, on the reverse strand, counting down.
AAAAATAGAAGTAGAAGGAATATTGCCTAGCTCATTCTATGATGCCAACATTACCCAAATACCAAAACCAAACAAAGATACCACAAGAAAGGAAATTACAGACCAATTTCTCTAATGAACCTAAATGCTAAAATCCTCAAAAAAATACTTGCTAATCACATTCAACAACATATCAAAAGGATTATACATCATGAACAAGTGGGTTTCATCCCGGTTATGGAAGGATGATTCAATATAAGAAAATCAATCAATGTAATATACCACATAAACAGATTGAAAGAAAAAAATCAGATGATCATCTCTATAGATGCAGAAAAAGCATTTGACAAAATACAGCACTCTTTTCTGATAAAAACACTGTAAAAGATAGGAATAGAAGGAAACTTTCTGAATATGATAAAGGGTATATATGAAAAACCCAAAGCTAACAACATCATCTATGGTAAAATCCTAAAAACCTTTCCTCTGAGATCAGGAACAAGACAAGGATGCCCACTATCACCACTCCTATTTAACATTGTCTTAGAAGTACTTGCTCGAGTATTGAGGCAATAAAAGGATATAAAAGGCATCCATATTGGAAAAGAAGAAGTAAAATTTTCATTATTTGCAGATGTCATGATCCTATATGTAGAAAGCCCTGAGAAATCTACAACAGAGCTTCTAGAACTTATAAAGGAGTTCAATAATGTTGCAGGCCATAAGATCAATGCTCAAAAATCACTAGCATTTCTGTACACCAATAATGAACAATCTGAGGAGGAAAACAAGAAAAAAATACCATTTACAATAGTAACTAAAAGAATCAAATACCTAGGGATAAATTTAACTAAAGATGTAAAGGACTTATATACAGAAAACTACACAACAGTATTAAAGGAAATCAAAGACTTAAATAAATGGAAAAATATTCCCTGCTCATGGATAGGAAGACTAAACATCATCAAGATGCTTATCCTACCCAAACTAATCTACAGATTTAATGCAATCCCAATAAAAATCAACATTGTATTTTTTAAGGAAGTGGAAAAACTAACCACAAAATATATTTGGAGAGGTAAGAGGCCCGAAATTGCCAGACATATTGAAAAAGAAAAAAAGAAGTTGGAGGTATCACATTACCTGACTTTAAAACATACTACAAAGCTACAGTGATCAAAACTGTGTGGGATGTTGTGGGAGGTGTGGGAGGTGGGCAACATGGGAATCCCAGTGGGTTCCGTGTAATATTTTGGGTAATCTAAACACCTCTTGAAATATATGTATATATATATATATAAATAACATTTTTGTAAGCAAATACACATATATGCATATCTATTTATATATCATTTTGCAAATGTTTGTATGTATTGTGAGAATTTTGATTTTTACCCATAATAAAAACAAAAACAAACAAAAAAAAAACTGCATGGTATTGGCTCAAGGATAGACCTACTGAACAATGGAACTGAATTGGGAGTTCTGATATAGATCCTCTCTTATAGAGTCATTTGATATTCGACAAGGCCACCAAGCCCACTCAGTTTGGATAGAATGGCCTCTTTAACAAGTGGTGCTTGGAGAACTGGATATACATATCCAAAAGAATGAGAGAAGAATACCATATCACACCTTTTGAAAAAATCAACTCAAGATGGATCAAAGATCTAAATATAAGAGCCAAAACCATAAAGACCTTGGAAGATAATATAGGGAAGCATCTACAGGACCTTTTAATAGGAAATGGTTTCATGAACTTCACAGCCAATGCACGAGCAGCAAGAGAAAAAATAGATAAATGGGATCTCATCAAAATTAAAAGCTTCTGCACCTCAAAGGACATTATTAAGAAAATAAAAAGGCAGCCTACCCAATGGGAGAAAATATTTGTCAACCATATATCTGAAAGGAGCCTAATATCCTGCATTTATAAAGAAATCCTATACCTCGAAAATGAAAAGACAAACAACCCATTTAAAAAATGGGCAAGTGACCCGAAAAGACACTTCTCCAAGGAAGAAATACACATGGCTAAAAAACCACATGAAAAATGCTCGACATCACTAGCTATTAGGGAAATTCAAATCAAAACCACAATGAGATACCATCTTACACCCATCAGAATGGCAGCTATTAAAAAAACACCAGAATATAAGTGTTGGAGAGGATGTGGAGAATTAGGAACCCTCATCCACTGCTGGTGTTATTGTGGAATGATGCTGCCACTGTGGCAGACAGTTTGCTAATTCCACTGCTGAAAACTAACAATAGGTCTTCCGTATGATCCAGTAATTCCACTGCTGGGTATATACTCTGAAGAATTGAAAGCAAAGACACAAACAGATGTATGTACACCAATGTTCATAGCGACATTGTTCACAATTGCCATAAGTTGGAATAAGCCCTGGTGCCCATCAACAGATGAATGGATAAGCAAAATGTGGTACATTCATACAATGGAATACTACTCAGCTGTAAGAAGGAATAAAGTGCTAACACATGTAATAACATGGGTGAATCTTGAAGTCCTTATGTTGAGTGAAGCAAGCCAGGCATTGAAGGATGAACAGTATATGACCTCACTGATATGAATTGAGGAAAGTGAGCAGTCTCTGAGAACCACTATCTGAAAGATAGGTCAACAAGGGAGAGAAAGAGAAGAGTAGGTTATGAGCCATCACCCATATGGACATAATCTATGGTAAAGTGATAGAGTATAGTTGCATATTGAAAGATAGGACAGGTGGTTAGTGATATTATTGGGTTTGGTGGTGCAGGGTTAACAAGTGGGTAGATTAGGAAGGTTAGGTTAGAATACCCAGGGCATGTAACTATGAATCTTGTCATCCCATGAGTAAAGACAGGGGAGTGTCAAATGCCCCAGGCAGATGGGGCAGAAGGAACAGAAAACATCAAATTGGGTGTTTAGCAGTCATGGGAAGTGTTTTTCATTACCTTACAGTAATGGACACAGGACATGGTAAATATCATAAAAAATTATTAAACCGTACCATCTAAATTGCAAACTATACTGTAAACCATTGACAATGTCTAGTAGCTATGTTTCACTACCTGTAAAAGAGTTATAACAATGCTACCATCCACACACACAAAAAATGTTTTAATATGGGGTGGGGAAGTGGAAGGGAGGTTGGGTACATGGGAATCTCTCATATTCGGTGTGAAACTTTACTGTGACCTAAATCTTTTTTGAAAAATAAGTGAAAACTTGGGAGACACTGGGGAATGAGAGGGGGAACGTGTCAAAGTACACACTGAACATCTGATAATGCAGTGATAAAAGGAGAAAAAATAAAAATAAAAAATAATTTAAAAAAATTTTTTTTTGTTTTTTTCCCATTTTTTTTGAATGTCCCAATCTGTTAATAATATATAATTTTTAGTTCATTTTTTTCTTAGTTTCCTTATATTTTATCTCTTGCATTTAAGCTTATCATTATTATTTCATTTTCCTATTAATTGTATTTGGTTATTATATGGGCTTCATCTTCAAGGAAGTTTTAAATCACAGAAGGGTTACAATGGGTGCAGCAGAGGATCATTTCTGGGTGGTGTCTGGGATGGGGGATTCATGGGAGTAAGTTTATCTGAATATACATGAAAGATATATAAAATTGTACTAATGATCGAGGGATGGGGCATGGTCACCATGGGTAGACAATCACTCAATAATTGAGGGAATACTGAATTCCCAGCCTGGAGAGCTCTGCCACATTCTCTAAGGGAGCAACAACAGTCCCCTGAGTGCAGGGGCAGTGTCTGGCAAAAGAGGATGGCTCACTTATGGGTTCTTGTTATCGAAGACTAGCCTTATAAGTCTTTGCTCTTGTAATTGAAACTTGGCCTACTGTTATGGGGTACCTAAGGATTGCCATCTGAGACTCCTTCTTGCTCAAATGTGGCCTGTCTCTAAGCCAAACTCAGCATATGAATGCATTACCTTCTCCCCTATGTGGGACATGACTCCTGGGGATGAGCCTCCCTGGCAATTGGAGATTAATACCAAGTGCCAACTGGAAACATGATTGGAAAAAAACCTTGAATAAAAGGGAGAAAAGCTAAAGACAAATGAGTTCCTGTGGCTAAGAGACTTCAAAGAGAGTTGGGAGGTCATCCCAGAGATAACGCTTACACACATCTCAGTAGGATCTCATAGAACACCAAAGTGGATATCACCCCACACAGAGGGGCTCCTGAGGGCTCTGTATACACCCAGGTCCTATGTAAGGGGGGATAGCCCCAGAGATTGACTCCTTATCAGTGGACTCTACTTTGGAATCTGTGCTACTGAGAATGACAGAGTTGGACTCAAATAAGTCCTTCCTGCACATGGTCCATCAGTCCCTTCTATTCCAACCTATATGTGAGGCTGGAGTTTGTAGGTATACTTCCAGAGACTGGAGCCTCTGGCCTGCCTATGTGCCAGCTGTGCTGGAATCTCACTGGAGCTGCAACTCCTACTCTACAATGGACTCACCTAAGTCACCTGGTGAGGAGACGATGATGGACAATGGCCATTCCAGGGAATGGAGATAGCCCGCAGCTGCAGGCAGGATAATCCCATCCACTGTATCCATGGGATATAAGCCCACTCTCATTTGGAGGTGGAGTGGACATCACCATTCCAGTCCCCTCAGGATTGGGGGAAGAGCTATGGACTAGAGTAGGCTTAATGGTATTTTGTTGCAGACATATTGTGACTCAAACAATGGAAGAAATTATTACAGTGAGGTGGAGCCAGTGTCTACTAGATGCTTTTGGGGCAGGGAGGGGAAGGGCAGTTGTAATACATAAGCTTTTCAAGGACCTGGGGGTTGTCCTGAGTGACATTGTGGTGATGGATATAGGCCATTTTACCTCAGCATATACCATGCAGAACTTTGTGGGAGAGAGTGTGGTCTACGATGTGAACTGTGGTCTATGCTTAGTGGCAAAGCCCCAGGATGTGTATATCCATTGCAGTTGATGTGCCACACTAATGAAAGATGTATATGTGAGATATTATGGGAGGTATGGGAGGTGAGATCATGGGAATCCCTGTAATTTTTGTGTAACATTTATGTAATCTAAACATCTTTTAAAATATGTATGAAAAAAAATAACATTTATGTAAGCAAATGCACATATATGCATATATATCTATTTATCATTTTACAAATATTGGTTTGTATCGTGAAAAATTTGATTTTTACCCACAATTAAAAAAAAAGAATAAATCAGTTAGTTTTAGGCATCCAGTAATTTACAAACTAATGTTTATGGTGTTTTACTTCACATCCATCAATTCCTTTCATTTTCTGGTGATATTTTTATGATGGGGAAAAGGGGTGAATGTTAATTTTTTGTAAATTCTTCCTGCTGGTATCATGGGTGTTGCTCTCTTAGGAAAGTATAATAAGAAGTTGGTCTAAAGAGAAAAAGACCATCTGTTAGAATTTACAATTGCTTTTGAATAAAGAATTGTGCACAAAATATGAGCACAGGTTTAATAGTTAAGATAATTAGATACCGATTAGTGGTTCTATGAAAGGGAGCAGCCACTTAGTAAGGCCAGACAGCAGATAGGTTCTAAAAACAAAAATTACTTCTCTATATTATGAGGTTATTTCCTTTTTTTTTTTTTTTTTAACTCTTTAATGTTATCAAGAACTTTTTCTTCTGATTCATTTACATAGTAATAGTACTCCTCATTTAGGAATAAACAAGTTCCTTCTTGTGCTACTGTTAGTAAGGCAAGTGCTCAGTAGTTCTGCAGCGCCACTGCAGCCAGGGAGTTTACTTGTCTTTGCACTGTTAAAACAGTATCTGCTATCTGGGCTCTATCTGCACCCACTTCTTTGGAGAGTTCGTGGCTAAGTTATAAGGGTGTAGCTGTGGTCCAGGTGGATGGTGTGATTCCTAAAAAGATAAACTAAGGGATTAATTGGATTGCTTTCTTTGATCTGGGGCTTAACTGTGTTAGTACTGGAAAGGGTAAAGGAGTGCTATCTTTTATTGTGAATACTGCAGTAAAAACATATCCAAGACTACAAAGTCCTTTCTAATGTGGTGGCAGGGATAGATAAGCAATGATTCTACACAGAAAATATATTCATAATTGAGGTAATGTTTACCCAAGTCAAACCTTGCCACAGGTGTCTGTGGGGCGCTACGCCCCACCCGCTTCCCGTAGCCAACTTCTCTCTTCCCCGAACCCAACTTCCCTATTCACCGCAGCCTATCACAGCACCCCCTCACAGCCATAACCTTATTTGGACATGTTGGCCTTCTCCTCTAGCCTCCCCCCTCCCTCCCTAATCTTCCCCCCACGCCCAGCAACAGCTTAGCCCTATCAGAAGACAACACGCTCACCCCCGCCCAACTCTGCCTATAAAACTGCGCAGCTCTCCCTGAATAAAGGTCTTACCTTCCAGCAAGCAAGTGAGTGGTGTCTCTTCATTTAGTACTGTCAGGGAGACCACAGGGCACCAAACGGCGACCCTGTGACAACTTCTCCTTAACCCCCGTGAAGACCAGGGAGCCGGGCCTGCGCT